>OY856415.1:9860000-10460000 GCA_963693085.1 Alisma plantago-aquatica | reverse complement strand
AATACTTCTAATATACATGAATGTGCATGATTAGGGAATGACCCACTTATGTGAGGTCATGGAAACCCTAGTTATGATATATGATGGACCTTAATCATATTTAAGAGCCTTGATGATAATGTTTCTCTTATATAATGATGTAATGAGTACAATTCACCATGAAGTGAATAGTAAACCCTAATTTTAGAGTGTTGACTTAAAAGATGAATAGTAAACCCTAATTGTTGAATTGTTTACTATTATCTGTTAAATTATTCTTGCAGGTTGTTATGAGATGATGGTTATATCCAGGTATGGAATACCATGTTATATTCATTGAAAGCATGCCTTAAGCTTTATGAATGTGTGATTTGTACTGATGCACTGCCAAGTGACATCCTTTGAAGTTTATGGGCTGTAAGAGCCACAAATATCCTCAAGGTCATGCTTGACAGATGACTTGAGATGTGATAATCAATGACTGTGAAAAGTTAGGCCTGCTACATTTTAGTATTCTCATATATAGCTGTAATGCTAATGTTATTGTTTGCAGAACAATGTGTGATGTTAAGAATACTAAATGTACCTAACTAATCAAGTGAAATGTAGAGCCCTGATCATAGATCCATCATTGTCAGTTGTCTAAATGATGGTGAAACAGGTTTTCCCCAGGGAACTCCTGGATCGCATACTCTTGAGTATGTGGGGTACATGGATGTGTAGGACCTTAGATCCTGGTGTAGGTATTCGATGTCGATTCATGTAGTCCGTAATACCTTCACTATGAGAGAAAGGGTGAGAGGATGATGTAGATTCCAGTAGTCCATCAGACCCCCCCTATATAGTCCAAAAAGGTGAGTGGTATCAGTATCCTCCCTTAAGGACACAAACACCGCATCAGTGGTAGGTAAACATGAAATCTCCTGATGATGAAGAGAGTACAGAATGCCACTGTAACTCTAAGAATAGCGAAGGACCAGCATACCCTGGAGAGCTATTACAAAATACATCCCGCCAGATGTCTAACAATCATTCCTCTAACTGACTGAGGAAGATGAGGTCTTAAGAATCCGGCTCTTTTAATGACCTATGTATGATACCGAGGTGACTTATCAGTGATCGGTTGGAGTATGAGTGGTATACCTCATATCCACAGGGCATAACAATAATGTGTGAAAACATAATCAACAGCGTAGTATATCTGTTAGAGTTAACTACGAGTTATTTGATTAATGTTATCCTGAATAGTATAGATGTTCTCATATTTCATAATGATGGAACTCTTACTTTCTGAACTGTAAAGGAATACCTCGAAGGCTTTATTGCTTTAGTTATTTCTTGCTTTGCTTATAAAGCTTCTAGTGGAGAGTTATAACTCTCGCTGGGGCAATTATGTATAATTGTCTCACTCCGCAGAATTCAACTTTTTAGGTGGTCGTAGACGATGGAGGAACCGGTCTCAAGGTGACCAGTCCTAGCAGCAGCATCAGGAGTAGTTGATCTCAGGTGGAGATCCAGTCTACTTTATGATGTATATAGATGTCAGTCCTATGTGTCCTCTGTACTCTCAGGTCCTGGAAGGTTTTGTTGTTTATTCTTGAGAAAATTTTGTAAGCATGTTGCATGTAATTACTCAAGAAGTAATTGGTCTGAGTTGTAAACAGTTTAATCCTTTTTCTATGGAAAAAGGTTTGTGGTTTCAAGCTCTAATCTCGAAAAGTTTTAATTTCCCATAATTTTTGTCTTCCGCTATTTATCGAATGCTTCCGCATGTATTTAAATCGAGATTAATCCGTGGTTTGGAGATCGGAGCCCTCAATTAAGTGGTATCAGAGCTCTAGGTTCGCTGAGTCTACAGAGGCATAGGACTTAGGAAGTCGAGTCTATCTTTAGTATTCCTTCCTTATCTAATAGATTCTTCTGCTCCTCAGGAGAAGAAGATACTTAAGGATGTCTGAGCCACATTACGAGAATATGGCGGAAGGTAGTTCTAATGCACCTCAAGGCGGTGCAGGAATACCTGAAGTGGAGCAACCCGTACCACGACAACCTGGAGAGCCACTCCAGTTCAACCCAGCTGACATGGGAGACCCGGCGGTTCAGACGATGTTCGGGCAGTTCATGGCTGCTATGACACATATAACCGACAGGATGTCAATGCCTGTACCCAGGGCACCTGTCCAACCTGAAGGTCAAGGTATCGGGAAGACCTTCGAGCGACTGCGTCGTGTCGGAGCTACCGAGTACCACGGGACTGCTGACCCCGCAGATGCTGATCTGTGGTTGACCAAGTTAGAGAAAGCTTTCCGAATCCTCAACATCCCTGAAGTTGAGAAGGTTAGACATGCTGTCTATCTCCTCAAAGGAAGTGATGGTCACTGGTGGACCATGGAAGAGCAGAAGAGGCCTAGAGTAGAGATCTCGTGGGAAGATTTTCGGCGGGAGTTTGTTAATAGATACTTCCCAAAGACCTTCCTAGATGAGAAGATCTCTCAGTTCGAGAGATTAAGACAAGGTATGATGAACATTAGCGAGTATGAAGCTAAGTTCATGGAGCTGTTGTGGTTCTGTCCGCACATGGCTGCCACAGAGGAGGAAAGAATTAGAAGATTTGAGAGGGGTTTGAATGCTGATATGTCTACCCCCGTGTCTACCTTAGAGAACCGCGAGAGATTCTCTACCTTCGTTGAGTCAGTCCGAAGGATAGAGAGATATGTGGTTGAGAAGAGGCAGACTCAGAAACGATATCCACAATTCCAGGGTTCTTCATCTAGGGACTCTAAGCAGCCTAGATCCTCTGCACCTAACCCTCCACCATCTAGATCTAGTTCTCAGACTCAGTGGTCTCCGGCTAGAGGAAGGGGACAACCGCCTCGGGAGACACAGAGTTCTGCATCAATGTCCACAGAGACCATAAGAGAGAAGATGTTACAACTGTGGTAAAATAGGACATCTGATGAAGGACTGCCGATCTAGGCCTGTCAGTGTGACACAGCCTCTGAGACAAGGACAACAGGGATCATAGAGAGGACAATCTCAGGGAGCATCTCGAGGACGCGGGCAAGCGTCTCAAGTGGGATCATCAGCACCACCTCAGCAACAGGCTACTGCGAGGTTCTATGCCATGAACCCACCAGAGGCAGTGGTTGATCCACAAGTAGTGACAGGTCAGATGGAACTTTTATATTCTGATATGTCTAAATCTTGTGTTGTATCTGTTCTGATTGATCCGGGTGCTACACACTCTTTCATCACTCGAAGAGTGATTCGTATCTGCAATATGACAACTAGTCATAGGACAGATAAGCTGTTGTTGGAGACTCCGTTGAGTGGGTCTGCCGTTCTGCAAGAAGTATGCTCCCCTTGTGTACTTTTCTTCTCTAAACATCGCATTCAAGTGGATCTTATACCACTTGATATGCATGGATTTGATATAATCCTAGGGATGGATACCTTGGAAAGGTATCGAGTTGTCTTGGATTGTGAGTCCAAGTTGGCAGTGTTTGCTGATGAGAGCAACACATGGATCTTTCAATGTGAAAGAAAGATTCTGCCCACCTGTCTTGTATCAGCTATGGTTGCTGATAAGCTGATGAGGCAAGGGTGCTATGCATTCTTAGCCCATGTGGTAGATGTTACCAAGGAAAGTTCCAATCCTGCCGAAGTTCCCATAGTCAGGGAATTCGAGGATGTGTTTCCTGAAGAACTACCTGGTATACCACCACCTCGGGAGATTGATTTTGAAATCAATTTAGTCCCAGACACGAAACCCATAGCCCAGACTCCATATAGGATGGCGCCTGCCGAGATGGCAGAACTCAAGAAACAGCTTCAAGAGTTACTTGAGAAGGGTTTCATCCGACCGAGTACCTCACCTTGGGGTGCTCCGGTTCTTTTTTTTTAAAAGAAAGATGGATCGATGCGGTTGTGCATTGATTATAGACAGCTCAATAAAGTAACAATAAAGAATAGGTATCCTTTGCCGAGGATTGATGATCTTTTTGACCAGTTGCGTGGTGCAACAGTCTTTTCCAAGATAGACTTAAGGTCTGGATATCATCAACTCCGCATTAAGGACAGTGACATATCCAAGTCTGCTTTTAGGACAAGATATGGTCACTATGAGTTCACGGTTATGTCGTTTGGACTAACCAATGCACCAGCTGCATTCATGGAACTCATGAATAGAGTTTTCCGACCTTTCCTCGATCAGTGTGTTGTCGTCTTCATAGATGACATACTGATTTATAGTAAGGATGCTCAGCAGCATGAGCAGCACCTTCGCCAGGCTTTGACTTTGCTAAGAGAACACAAGTTGTACGCTAAGTTTAGCAAGTGCGAGTTCTGGTTGTCTGAAGTGTCCTTTCTAGGACATGTGATATCTGCCTCGGGGATTCGTGTTGACCCTGCAAAAGTGGAATCTGTTCTGCAGTGGGAACAACCGAAGACACCGACGGAGATTAGAAGCTTTCTGGGATTAGCTGGTTATTATCGGAGATTTATTAAGAATTTCAGTTCTATAGCCTTACCTTTAACCAAGTTAACCCGGAAGGATGTTCCTTTTTCATGGAGTGATAAGTGTCAACAATCTTTTCAGCTGTTGAAGGAAAGATTGACAAGTGCACCTGTGCTAGTGCTACCTGAACAAGGAAAGGAGTATGTAGTTTTCTGTGATGCTTCCAAGAATGGACTTGGATGTGTGTTGATGCAGGATAAACAAGTGATTTCTTTTGCTTCTCGATAGCTTAAGAAACACGAGGAAAATTATCCGACACACGATCTAGAGTTAGCTGCTGTGGTTCATGCGTTAAAAATCTGGAGGCATTATCTTTACGGAGAAACCTTCCAGATTTTTACTGACCACAAGAATCTTAAGTACATCTTCTCTCAGCATGAGCTCAACATGAGACAGCGTCGCTGGATGGAGTTAATCAAGGACTACGATTGTACAATTGATTACCATCTGGGCAAGGCTAATGTGGTTGCTGATGCCTTAAGTAGGAAATCAGCAACATCAACCATGGATAGAGCACAACTAAGTTCCTTAGTATGCTCTAGAAGGGATATGCTTATCTCTTTAAGGCAAGACAATGTGCAGTTGAAGGCATCATTGTTAGCAGGCCTGTTAGCTGAGATGCAGATTAAACCTACTTTAAGAGAGCAGATAAAGGAAGCACAACAAGTGGATGCTGTTGTTCAGCAGATTAGGTCTGAGTATGGTGATGAGAAGCGAGAAGGTTTTCATGAGTCAGACGACCAGGTGGCATGCTATCATGGGAGGATGATAGTGCCATATGTGGATAACCTAAGGCAATTAGTTCTGTAAGAAGCTCATTCTTCGATGTATGCTATGCATCCAGGGAGCACCAAGATGTATCGGAACTTGAAGGATATGTATTGGTGGCCCGGAATGAAGAAGGATGTAGCTGAGTTTGTTCTGAGGTATCCTGTGTGTCAGCAGGTTAAGGCTGAACACCAGAAACCTGCAGGAACAATGCAACCCTTACCCATACCACAATGGAAGTGGGACCATGTGACCATGGACTTTATTGTTGGCCTACCTAGAACAAACAAAGGACATGATTCCATATGGGTAGTTGTGGATAGGTTGACTAAGACAGCGCATTTCTTACCTGTTAAAACAACCTTTTCTGCTGAGAGGTTATCCCAAATATATGTTCAAGAGATAGTGCGTTTGCACGGAGTTCCTGTCACTATAGTTTCTGACAGAGGTCCCCAGTTTACAAGTCGTTTTTGGGAACAGTTACACAGAGCCCTAGGCACCAAGTTAAGGTTTAGTACAACCTTTCATCCTCAGACTGATGGACAGTCAGAAAGGACTATACAGACCTTGGAAGATCTGTTGAGATCATGTGTTCTCCAGTTTTCCGGTAGTTGGGATCTACACCTAAGCTTGATAGAGTTTGCCTATAACAATAGCTATCAGCATAGCATTGATATGGCACCATATGAAGCTTTATATGGTAGACGTTGTAGATCACCCTTGTGTTGGTACGAGACTAGTGAGTACCAGTTGTTGGGTCCTGACCTTGTACAGCAAACTACAGAAAAGATTAAGGTTATACAACAATAGCTTAAGACTGCAGAGGATAGGCAGAAGTCGTTTGCTGATAAATGTCGTAGACCCCTAGAGTTCCAGGTTGGAGACAGAGTGTATCTCAAGGTCTCACCTTGGAAAGGAGTCCTTCGTTTTGGAAAGAAAGGAAAGTTAACTCCTAGATTTATGGGACCTTATCCAATTTTCGAAAGAATTGGAAAGGTGGCCTATAGACTAGAGTTACCTCAGGAGTTGCAGAAGCTGCACCCTGTGTTTCACATTTCCATGCTGAGGAAATGTCACCCAGACACCAAGTCAATTCTACAACCTATGGAAGTAGAATTGAAAGAAGATATAACATATGAGGAGGGACCAGTGTCAATCCTTGATACCAGAACTAAAAAGTTAAAGAAGAAGGATATAAGCCTTGTAAAAGTCCTCTGGAATCATCGTGGTGTTGAAGAAGCCACTTGGGAACTAGAGGATGAGATGAAAAGGAAATATCCTACTCTTTTCTTGTAATACGTTTTATCGATTTCGGGGACGAAATCCTTTTGAAGGGGTGAAGAATTTGTAACATCCCTGACCTGGGTTATAACCTAACCCTGGAAGTTTTGCTTAAATGTGTAATTATAAACCTGTGAACATTCCCTATCATGTAATTAAGTTCCCCAGGAACATTTACTTTCAATTTTGCTCCTTTATTTGTAAAGTTGTAGCATTGTGCTGTATGCAGGGACCTTTGTGCAATTTACCCAGTCTAAGGGGTTATCTTGCAAAAGTCACAGGTTAAGATGTTCCTCTGATGTTGAAACATCATGAGAGTGGTTATGGTGAAATTTGAGGGATTTCCCAAGCTTGAGCACCAAGGTGCAGCTGTGGAAGCAATCCCAATGCTTGGAAACCCTAATTTGGTGTAAAGTGCAATTTACCCAAATTGAGAGGCCCAACTTGTAATTTTCACCCTCTAGAACATCTTTTATGGCTTTTTGTATCATTTAGAGAAGAAATGATGAAAGTGATACATTAATGAATAATCTGGTAAAAAGAATGATCTTTGTGGCGAAAGTCACCCAATTTGGGCATGGAGACTTTTTCATCTATGTACCCTAATTGGAGGTTGGCTTCCTTAACCCTTAGATCTTAAGTTTTCATGAGTGTCGCATAAGAGTGGATGGGCTTGAGTGTGCCTTGAGCAAAGGAGGGACCTAGATGTAAATTGTGATCTTGAGGGGTCCTTGTAATGGAAAAAGGGGCTAATGTATAAAAGGTTTTCTCCTTTCAAACAAGGGAACGATCATTCCCTGTTTCATTCACTCCCTATCATTCTCAAATGACCAAGGCTTGCTCTGGAGATCAGGGAGACAACCAGGCCGTTCTTGGTAAGAAAACTCCCCTTCTAGCACGAATCCATGGTGGATTTCATCACCCAAGGTTGGTTTTATAGATAACTCATCTTATCTCCTTGTTCTAGCCAACCAAAGCTACGATTCCTTGGAGATTTCACCCTGACCGAGTTGTGAAACCTCAAGAACACCATTAAAGCTTGGACTTCGAGGTCTTGGAGCTTTAGGGACAAACTTGAGGCGGGTTTTATAACTCTAAACTTGTGCTTTATATGTATGCTTTGATTCTTGCAATTTTCTTAGCAAATCTTCTTCTACCTCCCTTCTTCTTTGCACGATTGCAACTGAACCAGGGAAGAAACCGACCTTGTTAGAGGTTGAAGATGAGGGGTGTGATTCCCCATGTACCTTTTTCAAACGATCTTGGACCTTGTTGGTCCAAACGGTTGCAAACCGTTTGGGTCCAAACGGTTTCAAACCGTTTGCTCTCAAACGGTCTTGCAAGACCGTTTGGATTGAAACGGTCTCAAGACCGTTTGAAGGAGTTGACCAAGGGAAGACCGTTTGAGGGTCTGTTCCTAACATATTGAATTTCATCTCTGCAAAGAATCAAAGTCTAATTCTTAACCAATTGGGAGTTGAAGGTACTTCAACGTGGAACCCCAATCGGGTGAAAAAGTGCTGAATTAACACATAGATCTTGTTGAGTTTTGGGTTGAAGGACCCAAACGGTCTCAAGACCGTTTGGGGATTCCTCCAAACGGTCCTACAACCGTTTGGGCACAATCCAAGACCGTTTGAAGGTCTAGGGTTGAGTTAATCAAACGGTTTGGAGGTCCAATTGTAGGAAATTGATGAATTGATGAAAATTGCTGATTTTGACCTAATTGGACTTCAACCTTAGTCAAAACGGTTTGGATGTTGGTCAAACTTTGGGCAAACGGTCTCAAGACCGTTTGGATGATGTCCAAACGACCTTAAGACCGTTTGGGCCAAGTTTGAGCCCAATTGGAGGTCAATTGATAAGTTCAACCTTGAATTAATTCACATTGCTGAACATTGATGACCAATCAATTTGAAACCCTAATTGAGAAGGATTGAACCCTAATTGGCTTGCAATTGAGGGTCAATTTGATGACTAAATGGCTAAGGCTAACCCTAATTGACTCAATTTATAAGTGGTTAGCATAGCTTTGATCAATTGAAGGCTTCAACACACATATCCATGAATTTTGGTGACCTTTGAACCCTGTTGGAGGTCCAAACGGTCTTAAGACCATTTGAGACCAAACGGTCTCAAGACCGTTTGGGCTCAAACGACCTCAAGGTCGTTTGGTCCAAACGACCTCAAACCGGTTGAAGCTCCAAACGGTTTGGAAGTCAACCCTTCCAAACGGTCTTCACCTCCAAACGGTCTCAAGACCGTTTGGATCCAAACGGTCTCAAGACCGTTTGGGGTCAAACGGTCTCAAGACCGTTTGGGTGGTTGAAACCGTTTGAAGGTTGAAACCGTTTGGAGATTGGTGATGGTTTGTACTTAACCATTTGAAGATGTAATCAGTTCAATAGTGATCCAATCTAAACCCTAATGGTAACCTAGGTCATTAAGGGACTATGTGATTAGTGAGTTAACCCATGATGGTGATCATGTGGCAAATTACTAAAATACCCTTGAAGGGTTTAAAGGGGGTAAAACCTTGTTCAAATCAAACCCTAATCACATAATGGTGATGTTTTGGTTTATGATAATCAATGTGGACTTATCTCAACCTGATCTAGAGTGGTGTTGTCACCATCTACTAGAGAGAGGAGAGAGAAAGTAACCTAGAGAGAGAAAGTACCCCTTTTAATGTGAAAACTCAAGTGTAATACTTCTAATACACATGAATGTGCATGATTAGGGAATGACCCACTTATGTGAGGTCATGGAAACCCTAGTTATGATATATGATGGACCTTAATCATATTTAAGAGCCTTGATGATAATGTTTCTCTTATATAATGATGTAATGAGTACAATTCACCATGAAGTGAATAGTAAACCCTAATTTTAGAGTGTTGACTTAAAAGATGAATAGTAAACCCTAATTGTTGAATTGTTTACTATTATCTGTTAAATTATCCTTGCAGGTTGTTATGAGATGATGGTTATATCCAGGTATGGAATACCATGTTATATTCATTGAAAGCATGCCTTAAGCTTTATGAATGTGTGATTTGTACTGATGCACTGCCAAGTGACATCCTTTGAAGTTTATGGGCTGTAAGAGCCACAAATATCCTCAAGGTCATGCTTGACAGATGACTTGAGATGTGATAATCAATGACTGTGAAAAGTTAGGCCTGCTACATTTTAGTATTCTCATATATAGTAGTAATGCTAATGTTATTGTTTGCAGAACAATGTGTGATGTTAAGAATACTAAATGTACCTAACTAATCAAGTGAAATGTAGAGTCCTGATCATAGATCCATCATTGTCAGTTGTCTAAATGATGGTGAAACAGGTTTTCCCCAGGGAACTCCTGGATCGCATACTCTTGAGTATGTGGGGTACATGGATGTGTAGGACCTTACATCCTGGTGTAGGTATTCGATGTCGATTCATGTAGTCCGTCATACCTTCACTATGAGAGAAAGGGTGAGAGGATGATGTAGATTCCAGTAGTCCATCAGACCCCCCCCTATATAGTCCAAAAAGGTGAGTGGTATCAGTATCCTCCCTTAAGGACACAAACACCGCATCAGTGGTAGGTAAACATGAAATCTCCTGATGATGAAGAGAGTACAGAATGCCACTGTAACTCTAAGAATAGCGAAGGTCCAGCATACCCTGGAGAGCTATTAAAAAAGACATCCCGCCAGATGTCTAACAATCATTCCTCTAACTGACTGAGGAAGATGAGGTCTTAAGAATCCGGCTCTTTTAATGACCTATGTATGATACCGAGGCGACTTATCAGTGATCGGTTGGAGTATGAGTGGTATACCTCATATCCACAGGGCATAACAATAATGTGTGAAAACATAATCAACAGCGTAGTATATCTGTTAGAGTTAACTACGAGTTATTTGATTAATGTTATCCTGAATAGTATAGATGTTCTCATATTTCATAATGATGGAACTCTTACTTTCTGAACTGTAAAGGAATACCTCGAAGGCTTTATTGCTTTAGTTATTTCTTGCTTTGCTTATAAAGCTTCTAGTGGAGAGTTATAACTCTCGCTGGGGCAATTATGTATAATTGTCTCACTCCGCAGAATTCAACTTTTTAGGTGGTCGCAGACGACAGAGGAACCGGTCTCAAGGTGACCAGTCCCAGCAGCAGCATCAGGAGTAGTTGATCTCAGGTGGAGATCCAGTCTACTTTATGATGTATATAGATGTCAGTCCTATGTGTCCTCTATACTCTCAGGTCCTGGAAGGTTTTGTTGTTTATTCTTGAGAAAATTTTGTAAGCATGTTGCATGTAATTACTCAAGAAGTAATTGGTCTGAGTTGTAAACAGTTTAATCCTTTTTCTATGGAAAAAGGTTTGTGGTTTCAAGCTCTAATCTCGAAAAGTTTTAATTTCCCGTAATTTCCGTCTTCCGCTGTTTATCGAATGCTTCCGCATGTATTTAAATCGAGATTAATCCGTGGTTTGGAGATCGGAGCCCTCAGAGTCATCATCAGGTGGGATGATAGAAAATAAATAAGGCTTATCAATATCGTGAGGGGTTGATACCATCGACCTGTGTCGATGGTATCGACACCATCAGATCAGAGTTTGCTTCAGATCAGCCCAAATCCAACTGTTGTAAGATTTTAGCGACCTAACTCAGTGTTAATACCTAATGACGGAGGCCAGGAGGGGGAGAGCACGTCATTAGTCGCTGCACACGTCCCGAGAAGGTGTGGAGAGAAGAACGGAGCCCAAAAGCACGCCTCGACCATTCTAGAAGTCGAAGAAGATGTTTTCCACCACTGAAAGGTTGTAGATTGCACACTCTATGCCGAGGAACGATTGGATCTTCTCCGTTCAGGGATTTCATCACTTAATCCACATTTTTATCCATGTTTCCCCTTTCTTCATTCATGTCTTACTCTAACATGAACATGCGGGGCTAATCCTCTCTATCTTTAGGACCGGGAGTAGCCCGGGGAAGCATTGTATGACATTTTTGTCATATTAATTCATAATTTGTCTCTTAAATTTGTGGTATGATTTCATTTTCTCAATTATATTATTATTCTTGATCACCATAATGATAGTATAATGCCTTTAATTGCTTTTAAAGAAGAACTAACGGTTGAAAAGAGACGAATCTCACATTAACTCATAAATTCCTTGAACAAGGTGATGTACGGTTAATGGTGGAAACCCAAAGATCGATTCTAATGCACCTATTTTAGGGTATAAGTTACTACGACGGTGGAACTGACCTAGACTTAGGTAGTGAATTGTATCACGACAGTGAACAATTCTGACTACATGCCACTACTCAGATTGAGAAATGAATCTGATTAACTATGTGGAAATTCATACAATGAAAACCCATGATGAAACTGCAATCCTAAAGATCTCCATTTGAATTGATTAAACTAAACACTTAATTGATTGCTTTGTATTATTTTATTTTCTTTTAATTTTTAACAACTCTCATAACCATTTAATTGGCCTAGCTGATTGTGAGTAGTTAGTAGTACTCAACCAATAATTTAGTATCCCTAAGTTTGACTTGGGCCTCACAAAGGCCTATACTACATTGACGCGTGCACTTGCATTATATGCACGATGAAATTGTGTTATCATACGTGGTCAAACTTACATCCTTTCATAGGTATCATTGTGACCTACTTACCTTGGTCTGGCCCCATACAGGTTCCCACCATGGCAACCTATCCTCATGCCCTTTAGAGATGGTCACACAAGGGTCTATAGATTCATGCTCATACCATGTATTCTTCACTTAACTCATCAAACTCTTATAAGAGAGAACTCTATAGGTTACCTTGAATTTAAACAAAAGTTGATAATCACCCTACAGAAGGGTCACTCCCCATGATGGAAGAAAACTATCTCTTGATAGAAACAAAGGGCACAAAAGTCCTTACATACAGGGTTTACACCATCATGTGCATGCTTATCCCTAACCAGCCACTAATTCATGTAGCTAGAAAGAAGACCACCTACAAGCCATGTTAGGTTTCCGTGGTAAGTCACACTCGTTCCTTATTCCTCAACATTATATCAAAACATACATGCCCATGTCACCAACCTAGGTGTGAGGGGTTCATCAAACAAATATCTTAGTACAAGAGGTCTCCTTTTCCTATAACCTAAGGGGTGCCATGCTCGAATCTGTAGGAACTCAACATCTTTGTGAGCATCAGGTGCACCAGGTCCTACTGCTTCCCCTCTTAGGTCTAGGAACCCCAAGTTCACTTCTTATGCATCAACTGTCTAACCACATGCTCAACTTTTCAACCACGAACCAAACATGTACAAGGTATAACATGCATTACTCACCATTCTTCCGTGTGAACCATACCTCAAAGTCCTACACAAGGACAGTTAACTAGGTGTGAGGCCTCACATCTTGTTACCATGCCTTATCAGTCTAAGGAACTCTCCTTCCTATTCCTAAAAGGTAGCCACCTATGACATCTCTACATTAGTTCAAGAAGCCTCTTTCTCCTTCTTGAGTTTGGTTCCTCTAAAGGCAACTAAGGTACCACGAGTCTCCAAGGATCATGCATGATGAAACCATATATATCTACTTAGGTTTGTTCATGTATGCCACATCATATCCAACTTTCCATGATTTCTCATGTCTCAGAGTCTAAGCTTCCAACCTTCTTGCTCAGGTCTTTCTCTCTCTCTAGAGCTAACCCTACCATCGTCCTTACCACTGGAGGTTCTCTCTCTAAGAAGGTGTATCAAGCTCTTAAGGATACATGCATACTCCTACATGGGTGAAAAGTATGATCAAACCTATGTTCGATCAAGATTATCCAAATATCTGCATGTCCATCTCCTAACGCGTCAGGCATAACTCTTCTGACCTACGTCTCAACCTACTACCAGAACTGTTGACATTCTCTCCTTCATAGGTGCATGCTCTTCTATGCTCGTGTTTGCCCATAAGGGTTTCTATATGGTCACCACTATCCTCTTCAAAGAAGGGGCTATCTTTTACCTTAATAGGAACAACCCTACCAAGGTTGGGTTGCCAAAATGCACTAGGTCCACCAAACTCACATAGTTCATACTTCTCATGGGTACACAAAGCCTCTATGCATGTCAACCCATGTACATACATGCATGGTCAACTATGATGTCTAGCTCATCTTGTCACCTCTTTCTCCAACAACCACTTAGGGTTAGGGTCAGCATCGTCCTCAGAGGATGTGTCATGTCTCTTCCTCTTCTTGGAGGCATCTACCCCCAGGGATAACTTTCCACTTAGCCTCCTGAGAAGAAGGTCTAAACTCAGGGTTCTCCTGAGGGAACAAAAACACACGCCATGCCATCAAAGCATGTAACTATCCTTTAGTTTACACTCAAACTATTAAGCTTATGTCCATGAAATCTTGTTTACATGCTTTTTATTGATTTCGTGGAGGATTCCTTAATCCTTATCGCACTTACCCTGACCTCAAGAGGGTGGGGAGGAGAAAGAAAAACCCTAAGCCTTAGAACCTTAATTGAATTAGGGTTGAGAAGGGAAGAAATAGATGAGAGAGTCCTAAAGGTATTGTATTTTGATTCGAGACCGTAGACTTTATCCAGGAAGTCACACTGCATCCGGGAGTCCTCATGACTAACTAGTGGGGTGGAGGAAAATATTTCCATTCCCCGGACTGTGATCCTTTTCTAGACACATCTGTCATTGGAAAATCCTCTAATAATTCCCTCATGTTCTACAATGTTTGTAAAATTTAATAATTATTAAGGATTAAATGAGAAAACATTGGCTATGATACCAAATGTAATGACCCCTCTTCCCAGTAACCCCAATCAAGGGAGACCAAAAGGTCAAAGGCATTATCCAAAATTCAGGATCAATGGTTTACACAATTTAATCAAAAATAATTATCAAATTCTACTAACTAAACTGGAAAGCTGGTATAAAATAAAAATTTTGTATACCTTCTCAAAATAGGATCTAAGATGTCTATCCATCGTAGAAATCTAACTATCTAATCCTTCTTTGGATTACTTAAATTCATCTTCACAGATGTCACTTTAATATTTGTCCTTTTCAGATAATACCTAAAATGCTGACAAACAAAATGTCAGTCTGTATATTTCTAGACTAGTATGTGGGGAACAATCACAATTTCACAAATATTTTCTAACAACCTAATTATCAGAAATGATTTATTAACAATCCAAATTACGCTTTGAATGTGACTTCTCAACTACTTTTTCCCTAAACCCTGGATTTTCCTATCTTAGGGTTTTGTCCTTGAAAGGGACATAAGGCCACCTTCTCCATCCTAAGCTTGGTGCTTGGGGTCACCTCTTGAGGTGCCCAATGGACTTCCCTCTGGGGCTTGACCAAATCGGACCTTCCCTCTGGGGCTTGGTCTTACAACGTACATCAGGGTGGCATGTAAGTTCGAGAAACACATGTATAGTAATTGTGATACACATAGGAATTTATAGGATTGTATAATTGAACACCTAATAGTTTAGGTTGCAATCGATTGATAAAAACATCTGGGAAACGTGAAACTAAAGGCGATTATTCATAAGTAACCATGTACCTATTTTGGAGATCTCAAAGAAGCAATATATCCAAATCCAACTTAGATGTCCAAACAAGCAAGAAAAGCAACCAATCAAGCAACCTTTGATCCTGAAATCATGTATAATGTCTAATTGTCACAAACATATCCCAAATAACTCCTTATTTACTTAGGACTCCTTTCCAAGTTTTCTAAGTCTTATTAGGATTCATTAGGGTTTCTTAGATCAATTTCACAAACTTTATTCCTTTTAGGTCAACAAAGCCTAAAATAATTTTTCTACCCTAATTGCTCAAATTATCCATATTAAGGGTCTTTTATACTCAAATTGACTTAGGATCATCATATCTCTATTTGTTCATGGATTTGAACAATTAAAACCATTAGAAGTCATATTCACCTAAATTAGGGTTTCTAAGCCCATTAAAGCATAATCATGTACATGGAACCCCAAATTTATCCAATTATGTAAAAAGATCATTCTTTAATATATAAATCATCCCTCTATTAACAACAAGTTAATTTCCACTTTGAAAATCCATATAACCCTTCGCAAATCATTAATCATCAAAATCTAGGGTTTTTCATTAATAACAATATTAAAGGTGACAACTTTAAGCACTTTTTGATTTATAAGAAGAATTAGGCTACAATTACATTTTTAACGAAATACTTGCATTTTTATGATCAACTTTCATATATAGTTGGTAATCATCCGATATTCATATCATTAGCTATGATTTACATAAGTTAATACCTTTTTAGACCAATAGAAGATTGCCACGTCAGCCATGTATATCTCTTTTTTTTCACCTTTCCGCTTTACTGGCTCACTGAGAGCACGTTTGTTTTGCTGTAAACAGCTGGACTAGATTGTATTTCATCATCCAGCAGCAAAGATATTAGGTTTTGTTAGCAGGACAATAGGAATCGTCATTATCCTGCACTTTTCTTAGATTGCGTTAATGCTGGATAGCATTGTCCATCTCAAAATGGCAGGACGTCATCATCCAACGCGCCGAGCGCATTTTTTCTTCCATGGCCGGTGTGTGTAGAGCAAAGATTTCTCATAGGACGAGACATCAAGTCGGGTAAATTGTGTAAGTGGAATACAGTTAAAACAAACCTAAACTTTTATTTGCAGGACTTCTCAAAATCAGAAGTTTAAACATGGGATCACGTGAGTCCTGCATTTATATAAATCTAGTAAGATCCTTCCAATCAAACTTGCCCTGAACCTTTCCTTGGATCCGGTTCCCACTTGACCCGGTCACCTGGACCGATCACCCTTCCCCTCTTACCTATTTTGTATCGCCCGCGTGGCCGGTCTTTATTTCCACAGAGGAACAAAACACCTTGCTGCTCCATCCAGGCTGAGGGGAGATGGGCAGGTTGGTGCCGAGAAGAGAGCCTCGGGCATCCTCCGTGCTTGAAGCTTCTCCATGGTGCGTCCCTGTCCTTTAGGGAATCCAAGGAAGACCATAGGATAGCTGCGTACGGTGGCTCCAGGTAACATAACAGATATGAATGGAGGGAAAGAACTACATCTTGTGAGCAATCCTCAGACCTCGTGGAGAGGGTTGTTTGAGTATTGTGACTCTCTGGCGCACTATAGATCTTTCAAACGGCTGCTAAGGGCTTATATAGGTGTTTTTGTGCATCCAATTCCTAATGGAGTATAACTCTAGAAGAACTTTGGGGAAGCTCCAACCCTTGCGCCAAAATAGGAACATCTAGGGGTCATCAGGTCTGATTTGTACTCCCGAATCAAAGGGTAAAGAATCAATGAAAAAGGAGAAACGGAAAGTGAGAACAATGTCAAGGAAGATTTGAGTTACTGTAGACTCTTTCCTTATATGACTGAATGAAGAATAGGATTGGGCATCGTTGAATCTCGGATCCAATGATCCACATTGCACGCACCCATATAAAACAAGAAGTTCTAATTCAATTAAAATTGTGACATTTAATTCAATCCTCTTCACTTAAAGAAATCTTCCAAAAATCAAATCTCCCAAGCCACACGTCCAATTAATACCAAATTTTAAAGAAAAGTCTATAATTATGTAAACAACATGTGTTACAAGTTTAGGACTCAAAATTAAAAGTATGAGATACTTTTCTTCATATGCAAATTATCTCTTAATAAGGCATATTTTAAGCATATTTTCTCTCTCTTAATCTTTTGTTTTCATTATTTTGATTTTTATAAATATTATAAGGCAAGTGGAGTCAAAACCACTATATAATGATTCCATTATCCATATTTCCACATATTTCATATATATTCATCATTATCTCAACTTTCCTTCATAATAATACTTTATTTGATTTTATCTCTTTCTTATAATATTATCTTTGCAACTTAGACTCCTTAGAACTCAAGAAATCCCAGAGATACAAGATCCATCTTTGAAGGATAATTCCTAGCTTTATAGATGCTTCTACATCTTTTGTTTCTTATTATCTCAGTTATTTCTTTATTAATTGATTTATTTTCCTTTTTATTTCCTCTTTCTTGTTATTGGGCCCCATAGCCAATAAGGCCCACGAAATCAAACCAGGCTATTTATCAAAGGAAACCACTCAATTTACTTAAATCATACAAATTACAAAATCACACATTTATTGGGGAAATTGCCTTTCCAACACAAAAGAACCCAAAAATTGGGGTTGTAACAAGAACTATATATGGTAATATTTATATGGATATCAACCTATGTAAGGAGATCATATGATACAAGTAGGATTAATTAGATTTATGGGTTAGTAATGGAAATTATTAGATGATGTAATCATAAGAAAATTAGTAATTTTTAGATTTTTTAATATTCTAGGGTCACAAAAATTATGAAAGATAATCAATACATGTGACCCCATAAGCCCTAATCTAGATTAAAGGGCTTCAATCAACATAGGTTATTACTAGGAGATGACTATTTAGGGAAGAAAGATGTTAATATAATTTGAGTTATTTTTCAAGTGATTACGAACAATATAAGATCTCCAATTCAACTAAATGAGAAATTCACATTGAAATATGTATTGTATAATTCATGGCCACGCTATCTACAATATATATTTTAATTATGAATACAATCATAAATGAGAAACTATTCTACTTCTATGTTATTTTTTTCTTTAAAACATAAGAAAAGAATATCATACTCATAAATGTGCTAATGTTAAAGATTATTGCATATTGCGCGCAATAAGAAAATGCTTAATAATAAACTATGTATAGTAATCTTTGTTATGATATTCCTAAAATATAGGGAACTTCGGTGCCAATCATGTCATTTATGGACATTTTGGGTTCCCTAGTGATCAAGTAAATACTAGAAAAAATGTCATATTTATCCAATAAAACAAGATGTGTGATTATAATATTCATTCTCTTGATCAGATTATAGTGGACCCGATGTGAATATATAATTAGCACTTCCCTTTTTTAGTGGTCATGTGTTAAGAAATAGTTGTTGAACACTTGTTGAAAAAACTATAATAAAAAATAATTCTTGAAAATAATGCTATTTCTAATGGTGGCAATAACTAAACTGGTGATTTCCACCGTAACATGTTTAACTTGTATTGGTCTTCTTCATATTGTTACCCAATTGTATCATAGAATATGTTGGCATGATTTGTGTAACATTGATTTTGTAAGATACCATATGAGAAACAATATGTACATAGTATTTATTGGAGGGACGTCAGCAAACCAAAATGCAAAGGAGGTTTGGGGGTCTAGCAAGCCGAGCAATGCTTGCAACATGCTTAACAAAGATCCTATGGAATATAGAGCTAGTGAATAAGGTGTGTGAATAGAAAATGCCAAAATAAAATTCCTTTTGGACTACACAATAAGAACATATATTATCTTGTATGTAGATACACATCATCAACACAATGGAAAAATATATCATCAAATTTCTTCCACACG
This sequence comes from Alisma plantago-aquatica, assembly GCA_963693085.1. Lineage (NCBI taxonomy): Eukaryota > Viridiplantae > Streptophyta > Magnoliopsida > Alismatales > Alismataceae > Alisma > Alisma plantago-aquatica. The sequence continues at coordinate 10,440,934 of OY856415.1, read as the reverse complement.
AGGAAATTGCCAGCATTTATTTCATTAGACAGACCTGTGATCGTAGAAGGTTTGTTCCCTGTCACATATTTGTGGGATCGGGGAAGTTTTGTGTTTAGTCATAGGTCTTCACTCATAGTTTCTCATATTATTTAAAATTATAAGTGGCCAATCCCTTCTTCTAAAGGACTTGGACAACTTTTTATAAAGTAATTAAATCAATAGGTATTCCATTTCTTAGCAAGGACATCATATTCTTTGTAGGTAACAAGAAAGTGACCTTGTGCACAACTTGGTAATGCACAAGAGAAAAGGAAGCAGTAATTTGTTGGGCTACATGGATCTACAAATGCAAAATGCCCATACGTTTGTATGTCGGTGCTAGGAAGAGAAATTATGAGAACATATTAATACATAATGTGTTGCATAATCCAATAATAATTCTATGTTTAACGTTCCATCTATGAAAATATGAATCAGAAAGAAATATCCATCTACTTGTTAAGTGCATGTTATATTCTTCATTTTCGGTGAACGGTCACCAATTTCAAGGACTTATGTACAACCCAAAAGTTCCAATGGAATTCCAATAAGGTAGTAAATTGTTTGGTAAAGGCAAAGGCACGTGCTTCTCAATTAAGAGACCCCAGTTTGAAAATCAGGTTGTGCACCTGAGATAATTTTCATCTTGTCACACAAACCTATCCATTGATGTAAATACACTCTCCAATGTGTGGGGTAGTGGGTGGGGAGGGGGCAGGGGGTTAGAATGTCGATATGGAATCACCAATGTGGCTCCTCCTCGTAAGTGATTCCCACATCAGTAAAAAAAATGGTAGTTCTCTTGTATATCTGATCTTCCTCTTTGTTAGATACTATGTATATAGAAAAGAAACTCATTCATTTCAAAAAACACATCTAGATAGAGTAACCTTGTTGAAACTCCTAGATAGATATGTTGAAGATGTTATTGACTTAGTCTAATGTCTTTTCCTCCTCTTACATATAAAGCACATCATTTTATTTTTTTATATATATCAATGGAGTAATAAACTTTAGACTAATCATAGTGTTTCCTAAAAAACTATAGTACTTCAATGCAACTCATGCGACTTTAATACAATTCATGTTTAGGAATTTCATGTATGAAATATTACATAAATTAAAAGACATGGCTTAACCCTAAACCCAAATAGTGGTGGGAAGGAATATATTTCTATGTTTTATGATTCTTTGACTTTTTTGTTATCTTATATATTTATGTATTTGCATGTTCATTTCCACTTACTATTTTAATTTTTCCAACATGTCTATGAGAGAGACGGTTATAGCTAATGAGGAATCAAAGGCTTAGAGAGAATGGACTTTCATTAAGGATATATGACTTTCTCTGGTTGGATGCCTCCATTCATGAAGAGTAAATTTATATAGATTTCCTTTTCTTGTAATAAGAATTCATGTTAGAACAAGGTCATCATATTATATTTATGCAAAGAAAATATGATAACAATTTTACATTTCAAGTCCATGTTGAATGATTCTGTTATTGTTAAAATACGCATTTTCTTTTACCATCAATAAGTGTTGATATATGGACGTCATGTTGTGCTTCTGTGTGCTACTATGTAAACTAGGGTGGAGATTGGATTTTAGTTGTTGGATATGTCTCGCTCCATATTATTGTGTCGAGTTTAAATCCATAGAAACCAAGAAATGATTATAGGAAACTAATTTTCTCAAACAAATGGATGATCAATACTCATTTTCTTGGATATATATAGTTGTTTTTATAATACTAACAAACAAAACAAGATTTGTTTTGATATTTACCACAACACTAATCTTATAAAGAATATTATATATAAGACATTGTGGATGTGAGAAAGAGAAAATATTTCAATGAAATGTCATGCACATAGTGATTACTGATAAAAAAATAAGTTTTGTTTCGATATTTACCATATCACTAATCTTATAAATAATATTTTGTACAAGACGTTGTGGATATGAGCACTAGTACAGAAATGATGTATAACGTCACATTTTATGTCGTCAATTGTTTCAAAAAACTGACGCCCATAGTCTACGACGTCGGCATATAAACTCAACTGAAACCTATATGTAAAGATTGGATGATTTACAAAAGACATTGGTATCGCTTTTCTTTAACTTCTATTGTTAATAAACCTAACCAACGTCCAAATCACACGTGAAATACAATTTTTTAGCAAAAAAATTTGGCTCAAAAAAATTTAAATTCAGCGTCGGTTGTTAAAAATCCGACGATACATGTTTCGTGCCAAGCCCCGCAAAACTTTTTATTTCCTCATATGTCATCAGTTTTTTCTAAAGAACAGACGACTAAATATACTTCATGAGGCAAAAATTCATTGCCTTATTTATCATCAGTTTTGGAGGAAGAAACGACGACAATAGTTAACTTATGAGCACCGCGCAAGCCAGACTCTTCCCCTTCGATGTTTAGTTCTCGATCTTCTCCCTCCATAGCTAGGTCTGGCGATTTTTTTGTCTCCTCCCTTCTCTGCTCGCCGCCTCCACGTGCCACCATGACGAGCTTGAAATTGCTCACTGCATTTTAGCATCGCCCTGATGAGCTTGAATCTGCTCACGCCGGAGCTGCTACTGTTGCTACAGTACCTAGTCACCGGCCGCCACTACCTTCTCCCGTTATTGCCACCACCTTCTCCAGGTAGAGCGAAGATCCTTCTTCTAGCCCTCCTTCATCTGCTACACTCACTGCCACTGTCCATCGCCTGTACCTCTAGCACCGACCACCTTCACCTCCAGGCTGACCGACCTCCTCCACCTTTGGGCGCTGCCACAACAACCTGCAGTTTGATCCACCAGTGCGGTGCGTGGTTTAATCAGCACAAGATTTGAACTTAGGGTTAATAATGTCACCATTTTGTAGTTGATTAATATTGAATTAGGGTTTAATAATGAATTAATAAACACAAAATGGAATAATGAATTGAATTAATTGATTAGGATGATGATGAGGATGAGGTTGATGATGAGGGATGATAATGAAGAGGATAATGAGGGATGATGAGGATGATGATGACGATGATGATGATGATGATGATGATGATGATGATGATGACGATGATGATGATGATGATGATGATGATGATGATGATGATGATGATGATGATGATGATGATGATGATGATGATGATGATGATGATGATGATGATGATGATGATGATGATGATGATGATGATGATGATGATGATGATGATGATGATGATGATTTTCGCGCCCCAACCTCACATTAACCGCAAACCACGAGATTAAGGCACGACAGGTGAGATATACACATAAGCCAACCACTCTTCACTTTTTAAGACATTTTAAAGAGATTAACAGAATAATCAGATTTATGTTGTAAAATGAAACTAAGCAGACTGCGGAAGCATTTCTATTAACTGACAGGAAATATAAAAAGAGTCTACAGCATAAAGCATTGTTCAAAATAAACATAACAGTTAATTTACATCTTTGTACACATTCTCTCTCTTACTCACACCTTGTCCCGGAGATCGAGGGGAATGGACTAAGAGACCTCTAACTAGACTAACTACAAACCTTCTATCAACTAAGCGTTAGGATGATACGATCCTTCTGACTCCTGATGATGATGCTGACCTGAAAATGTTTGAGTGGAGGGGTGAGCCTACTCGCTCAGTGAATAACATTTCACTTAGCTATCAATAAATAACTCATCAGGTTTATTAACTGAAAATAAACAGATTATACAGTTCAAATAGAGCAGTTCTATTGTCAAGGCAGATATGCAGATAATAATCACATTCTTAAGCTTTCACAGATTTCTCAGGTAGATAAACAGTTAAATAAATTTATTGTGATCCTACATGTTTACTCAATCATTTTATTAATTGCCCTAAATATATGCAGTGTACTCTGCATATAAAGAACCGCAACAAGTTCATGCTACGGTCCCACCGTACAAGACTTAGCGACACACCCGGGAAATGCTAAGTCTGACTGCCAGCCCTGTTCTGCTACAGGACCCCTGGCTCTCCGGCCAGACACATAGGCTCTACGGCCTCAAGGCACTACTCTGACTGCTCTAGACCCCTCTAGTCTGAGTACGCAGACATAGAGAGTCCACAGGGTTACCACCAGAATTACTCAACCGGTTGGTGTTGGATAACCCTCCTTTCCCAGTGCCATCGAAATTACTCAATCGGTTGGTGTTGGACACTGTACCTCAATCCTCGTGCCACCAGAATTACTCAACCAGTTGATGTTGGACACGAGTTTCACCCCTAAGTTGCAGATACCTCTTAGGGGTTCTACGGTGTTAGGGCATCTATTCTATTAATTAATTAACAAATAGATAGCTTAACAGAAATATCCTATTACAACTATAAAACTTAGAAATTCCTCTTTTCCATCATTCATATCACGTATTCCAAGTTCCAATGAACTTATCATTCTTTAATGTACATGCTACACTGTTTAAGATTCATATCAACTGACATTGAAGCAAATAAGCACTTTAAATGAGTTTAATAATGATTTCTAAATGAACTGCCACTCACCCACTTCGGTGTGTTCATATACACCGAAAAACGTCCACAAACACGCCTAAATTTTCCCTTTACAGCAACGTGCACGCCGTGCACCTAGGCTGCATGCCGTGCACCTTCAGTGCACTTTAGTTCTACTTTTCTGTGACTCTGCACGCCGTGCAAACTGATTTTTGCACGCCGTGCACCTGGGCAGAAATTCGTTTCACTTCCTGTGACTTTGCACGCCGTGCAAACTGACTTGCACGCCGTGCAACCTGCGCAGAGACGGAAAACTCATTGTAGATTAACTAGATTAAAGCCGAATCAAGGACTATGAGTTGCTCATGGCTAGGGGGCTGCAGAAGCTTACTTGGACCTCAAAATCGGACTCAAGGGTGTTGCTTGGTGCTGCTGCTCGCACCCAAATGGCCTCCTGGCCATTGTTGCAGCTGTTGCTGCTCTTGCAAGATGGGGTGCCACCCCTTGCTAGGTTGAGGTGCAGGTGGCGCAATGGAGGCGGGGTGCTGCGTTTTCTTGTCTAGACCTGAAGGACGGAGTCGGGGCAGCCGTTTGGTGGTGCTTGCTTGCCCAATCGGGCACCTGGCCGCTGTTGCGGCTGCTTAGCTAGCCTCTGCTGCTGGGCACCGCCTAGCAGCTTGGAGCATCCAAGAAATGAGAAAGGAGAAGGAGGGGATTGGCAGGTGTTGCGGATTCATGCTTGAGGCACTAGGACGAGCTCAAGGTGTCGTCCCTGGGTTCTGGCCGCACCAAATGAGCCCCTCCCTGGGCGCTGCTTCGTGCAGCTCCAGCTGCAGGTCTCGGTCGGGCGCTGGGTTTGGGGCGCCGCTTTTGCGGCTGCTCTGCGGTTCTGTTGTATCGGCCGTGTAAAGAAGAAGAGTTAAAGGAAAAGAAAAATCAACCGACTCATTTAATCAATTACTTGGTAAAATTGCATCCAAGTCCATGACTTCTTAAAAAATACCATAATTCCCGTTTCGAAAGTCCAATTAAGGTGATTTCTGTTGCAAACTTTCAAGCACAAAAACCACTACAACCTCGAAGCGAGAAAACATGCTAATTAGACTGTTTCACTGGATCCAGGCTCTAATTGCAACTGTGATTACTTGATTCAACTTAATTACCGCATATGAGTAAATCTCAACTATCGATTCATGACTTAGCTTATTTTAATTAACCATGATATTTAATTTGATATTCAACACTAATTGAGGTGTTTTACGTAATTCGAGGTATTTATTGACTAAGTAAGGAGTGGGTCATAACAATGATGATGATGATGATGATGATGATGATGATGATGATCATCATCATCATCATCATCATCATCATCATCATCGTCGTCTTCATCATCATCACATCATTATCAACATCATCGACGTCATCATCTAATGACGATGATGTGGGATGATGATGATGATGATGATGATGATGATGATGATGATGATGATGATGATGATGATGATGATGATGATGATGATGATGATGATGATGATGATGATGATGATGATGATGATGATGATGATGATGATGATGATGATGATGATGATGATGATGATGATGATGATGATGATGATGATGATGATGATGATGATGATGATGATGATGATGATGATGATGATGATGATGATGATGATGATGATGATGATGATGATGATGATGATGATGATGATGATGATGATGATGATGATGATGATGATGATGATGATGACGATAGATGATGACCATGATGTTGAGGATGATGATGATGATGACGATGATGACGATGATCCTCATCATCAATTTCTATCATCATCAACCTCATTCTCATCATCATCCCTCATCATCATCCTCATCCTCATCATTACATCATTATCATCATCATCATCATCGTCGTCGTCGTCGTCATCATCATCATCACCATCATCAATCATCATCATCATCAATTATTTCTCCGTCATGAAAATGAAATAACTTATGTTGTTGTGTGTTGTTAGTACTTATATTGATATTACTTTTTCTCAACATTTTACATTGTTGTAGGCATAATGGCTTGGGCCTCTACCCTAATTTTACTATTCCATGTTGAAGAATAGTTGGACATCATTCTAGATGACTGTTCATTAACACAACTAACTATACCTAAACTATGGCATTATTTAAATGGAACACACTACACGGCCGGTGAAGTGATCCTAAATTTTGAAACTTTAACATTTGTTATCGAGGTTAAGTATGATGTAGACGGAAATCTTATATCCATATCCAGTTGGTGTGAGTGGGTTAGGAAGATGCTATTGGGTTGTAGTGATAAGTTTTTTCTTCAACTGGTTGGCCATAATACCATCAAGGTTTGGATAACCAACATCAACAATGAGATGCTCGATCATCTGGTCTGATTTGAGTACTCGACAGGGGATAGCACATATTTGGACTCATTCGATGAGGAGAGCACACCCGATTTCCCTTCTATTCCTACTATTGGTACTGTCCATTTCCCTATCACCATTAGTTCAGATTCGTCTAACAATGACAAGCTCTGCGACACAGCAACATCAACAAAGTAGGTCCAACTAGCAACCAATTTACTTTCCTGTATTTGCACATATTTAGGGGTACAACAAGCCCCCCTTGTTTAATTAGCTATTGTGTCATGTTATTTCCTAAACTTTGTTGTCATAATTAGTATTTTGATAACATGTTCAACTTTGAAAGATGATGTCTGAATGAATTTTTTTTAATTGTCTTATCTATATACATGTGTTTGTGAAGATGGATTGAATGAATGTTTATATGTGTGTGAATGTCAAAATAAAAATGAATGGATCGAACTGCATATGGTTGCGAAATGTGTGTGAATATGAAATGGATGAATGAAATATGGAACTACAGGTTTCTACATGCATGTGTGTGATGAATCATATTTGAAAATTAAATGTGCTTATTATAGATATATGTGTGAATCACATGATCCATATAAAATATATAATTTGTATCTTGTCAATATATATTTGCATATTTGTGGCATGTCGTTGGCTGAAATCAAAGGATGTTGTAAACCTACAGTTCAGAACTGAACTGCAGGTTCTGCATCCTGCTGACCAGCCAGATAGCAGGCCTGGAACTGATAACAAAAAAACATCGACGTCGGTTAAATACCAAAAGCCGACAATGAATGCTTAATTGTGTCGGTTGTTTGCTATTAGTGAACGCCTATGGTCCACTTATGGGTTAAATTGTAATCGAGAATGGTTTCTATCGTCGGTTATGTAACCGACGTTGAAGGAGTGTACTTTTAGTGTCACCCACTTGGATGTCGCTTCAAAACCTACGACAAATGTCTTATCTAACCGACGCTAAATGTGTTATCTATACTAGTGGAGCTACAGAAAAGTATTTCATGAAAATATGATTTGATTTGAAAAAGAATTTCATGAAAATATTTTCTTATAATTCTAATAAAATACCAAAGTTTGTTTTGATACTTACCGTAATACTAATCTTATTAAAGAATATTTTGTGTAAGGTATTGTGGATATGAGCAAGAGAAAGTATTTCATGAAATGCCATGCTCCCAGTCATTTCACAACCTTAAGACATTATTGAGTAAATAATCATTAGATTACATGTAATATGTGTGAAAGTCTAATTGGCTCAATAATGAAAACCTTCAACTCCTCATGGTTCAAAGTACACATTGTATAATATACGGAAACCTAACCTTTCCCACGAAAATATTAGTTCGTTTCGCGAAATGTCGTCTACTTTCCAATATGTCGTTATGACTACTTGTGACCTAATGCAATGGATTCATAAGCTAAGTATATTGTCACATCACCGACCATAAATGATCTGTTCAGACAACTAAGGATTTGTATACTTTGTCAATGTCAGGAAGTCGTGTGGGATTTGTTTTGCATTTTTCTGTAAGCGTGTTGTTTGGAATATACCTAAGTTAACGAGAGTTATAAAGATTGATGACCATCTAGAAAGTAGTTTGGGGAATGAATCATGCGTCAATGGTATGTTTTGTAAACGTCATTACGCAAGCACATTGTCTTAAATTTAGAAAAGAGATACATAATGGAGTCTTAGGCTGCCTGCTTACATTGTCTTATGAGAGGGTATTTATAGGACATACAAACGCATTGGGAAGTGGGAGAATCGTGTCATTTACAAGAAGAGCATGCAGAGAATGGCGTAAAGGGAGAACTGATGCAATCTTTGAGTATCTCTTTTGGATGCTCTTGCAATCTTTCTTGGCTACTCTTACACATTGAACGTGACCATGGATGGCCGGCATGCCCAATGAATGACAAAGAAGAAACGGTTACAGAACATTTTCTCCTCAGGTTAAAATTCCACCTATCTATTTATTTGTTTGTAGTTTTATTGACAATCAAACGGTGGTGAGTAGTCAGGATGTTGGAAAGTACGGATGTTTCAAGCAACCAAAACTGTTGTGGTACAATCTAAGTCGTCTTTGGAAGATGTCAAACCGAACAAGCCGGTTTTGGTTCCAGCAGTTTCACTACTGTCGTGCCTGGCTGTTCAGAACACGGAGGGCCCTTGAGGAAGCTCCTGCACACACCCAACCAGAACTGGCGGTCTGGCTCCCCGCCGGCTAGCCGTTTCTTCGCTTCGTCGCCTTGGGTTTCCCGGATGACGCCGTTGCGGACGAGCCTGTCAATGATGTTATCCAGAATGTCCTTTGAGTACTCGGGGTGACCTTGTATACCTAGTACGCAGCCGCCGATGTGGAACATCTCGACTCCGGTGCGATCTGACTGGGCAATCACCTCCGCACCTGGTGGCACCTCCCACACCTCGTCCTGGTGCACCTGGAGGATGGGCGCAGTTCGCGGTCGTGGAGGCGCCCCTGCTTGCCTCAAGTCCTCCAGGAACCAGCAAGGTGTTGTCATGGCGGCCTCGTCCTTGACATCCGCCGGCGCTGCCACCTTGACGTCGGTGACCCCGATATCCCACCCGTGACGCGCCCTCTGTACTTTCCCACCTAGCGCGCGGCAGATTACCTGGTGTCCGAAGCACACTCCCAGGACTCTCTTCCGGACCCTGTAGAACAGGTCCCTCACGAGCTTGCATAGCTCCAGTACCCACGGCTCGTCGCCGTGGGCGTCGCTCGGGCTGCCGCTGATGACGTACCCGTCGTACAGCGCCAGGTCCTCCAGACGGGGGAAATGCCCGTCGATCACCATGTATCTGTCCCACTGGTCTGATTCATCGCCGTAGGCGGCAGCGAAGATGCAGCAGTACCCACCGTATTTGTCTCTGACGAAGTCGGAGTCCCGTGCAGCCATCAGAAGAGCATACCTTCGTCTGGGGCGCTGTTGGTGGTTATTGTCGTCGCCGTGGGTCGTCGTGGCTATATCTGGGCCTATGACGTCCGAGGCCTGATGAGCGGCCTCTGTTCCGTTGGCGGCGAGGAACAGCAGCGAGTAAGGAGACATCTGCTGGCACCAAGCCATTCCCGCTTCCTCTCTGAGAAACGCGTTTGACTGGGGCGCTCTAGAAGGTTGGATGTGGAGAGCTTGCAGCCTTGAGAGGTACCTTAGCTGAGGGAACGACTGTTAGATTGAAATGGTTGTAAGGAGATCTCAGAAAGAACTGGAACACTGTATACACCGACCACCACTAATTGCCGTGGTATTTATAGCTAGATTATTAATGTCACAGCCGGCTAAGCTATAGTAAATATATATTAGTCTCATCATTGATAGGAGACATCTTCTTCAATTCTAAATCTAGGGCGTTGAAATGTGAAACTTACATGGCACCTTTCTGCTCACTTTGAGGCGCTGATGCCCCTGTAATTGAATTAAGAAAAGGAAAAAGCCATCTAATTGTTATGTACGTGGTTTGGGACAATGAAGACGTAGAATTGATCCACTCAGGCGAGCTAATGAAAATAAAAAATAGACAATTATAAAAGGCAAAGTAAAGGACGGAATGGGCCGGGCAAGAAGCCGAGAGAGCACACGGCTGTATGATAAGTTGACTTCCGAATCCGCCTTCCAATGGCGCTCAAATCTTCTCCGAAAAGATGCTGCTCTAAATGTCGTTCAAACGATAATAACCACACATCTTTTCCAAAGATATCCATTAAAAAAAAAACAAGTGGATACTTTCACGGTAGGAAATAATGTAATATGCTCTGATCACAAAATTTAGACCCCTTCCAATGTGGGTAAAATGTAATGTAGAACGTAATCTATAAAAAAATTATAGGACAGCCAGTGAGAGTATTGCATTTGACATCCAAAATTTTCCCCCTAAAATTAACAAAGAGGAAAAACTTATGTTGGATCCTGGTTGGGATCAATTCAATACTAAAGACGTTCCGTACTACATACTATGTTTCCAACTGTGTATTTTTTATTTCATACAATTTTAACTCTTAGTGCAAAGTCATTCAGAGACACTAAATTTGGTTAGGCACTAAACACAGCATACGCTGAAACACAAAACAAAGTAAACAATGGCTGATCTAAAAATTTCAGTTGAATGAGTCTATGACATAATAAATCATTTTTAGTTCACAATATAATAATACATAAATTTAAAAATAATTGTATGCAATCATTATTATCGGCACTTTATAAAGAATGGATTGTAATATTAAAAGAAAAAAATTGAATACCCTACCAAATCCTATATATTAAAACTAATATAGAAATGTTAATTAGAACTTCGACAAGGTCTCATAGTCTAAAATTGTTGTGACCTCAAAACACACACACACACATACACACACACAAATATATATATATATATATATATATATATATATATATATATATATATATACATATAAATATATATACATATATACCATATATACATACATATATACATATATATATGTATATATATATATTGTTATGCAACATATGTCACCAAGACATCATTCTGAAATTCATCGCTCGTCTTATTGTGTTATCGATACTTTCTGATTTCAACATAAAAATGACTATCTTCACTGTAGCAATTGCATCATAGAAATGACTCTCTCCATGGTAAGTCAGGTAACTGGAATTAATATAGCTAAATTTAGAAGGTGTTACATAAATGGAAAACTTTTATGTTGCTTTGTTTAGACCTTGTGTCATATGTTTCAGTTTGAATCTGAATTTAACTTGAGTAGAACAACTTTCATACCGAACCTGAATATTTCTGGAGTTTAGTACATGATTGATCACATACATGATAGTAGGTTCAACTTTCTCTTTGAGTATTGAATGACTTGAACAATTATTCCTTCATGATTAGATATATCTTCATATTAAGTACATGAGGCTTTGTTATGTGTAGGTATTTGTCTTTGCTTTTTTGATTACCTACACCTGACAAGATGAGGTAGATACAAAAAGAGGCTACATAATTCTCAGATATGTGTTCCATGAGATTGTCTTGTCCTTGATATGTGGACGTCATGTATATAGATAAAAAGGATGAAGCTCGTCCATGATAAAAAAATCCTATTCCAATATGTGTTTTATGGGGTTTCCTATGAATAACCAATATGACCCCATGAAGCAAGTACTTTTTGAACCTAACAAAGGAATTCTCAAAACTAGATGAGCCACTCTTATTTAAAAGTACATAACTCTAATTCCAACAAGATAATTAATTTTCTCATTATCATATTTTATAGAAATAAGGACACAATTCAACATCCTTTGATCATAGGGGTAAAAGACTCCTTTGCCTAAAACTGTGAACACAAGATGTCACACACTCATGGGTAGGGTCATCAAATCACCCCCTTAATTCATTTTCCTTGCCAGAAATCCATGTTTCCATGGTAGAGAAACTATGAGGGGTCAACACCTTAGTTGACTCTTGACTCTAGGCACCGAGAGTTGACATTAAAGGTTGGGATACCTTCTCCCGCATTCAACAAACATGTTGAGAACCTTGATTTACCTTGAGATGACAACTGGTGGTCACTCAAGGTTGTCTTTGTCAAGGAACTTAAATTCATCATTTCAATACCATCAAAATCATGCTACTTATCTAATCATTAATATTATTCTTATTTTCATAACATTGATCTCAAATTATTATTAATGAATTCATAATCATAGAATCCAAATTTACTAAATTTTAAGATCTCACAATAGAAGTCACTTAAATCACATCAAAAATAACTTTCGAACATAAAATAGGTTTGCAAGGAGAAGAACCCCAATTATGTTTCCCAAACTGACAAGAGTCACGCGGAGACTTTGTAAAGTAGATAAAGAGGGTTATATGTACTTCATATTTTTGAGAGGCCTAACTGTAGCATTAGTATAGTTGAAGAGGTTTGCAAGTAAGAAGGGAAGATGATGGGGCATTATAACTGAAGTAGTACAAATCACTGGCTCTAGAATTCAAATCAATCATCGTCAATGTTTGTAAATCATGTTTCAAGAAACAATGTCTAGCTGAGGTGACATTGCAAGTAAAGGCGTCAACTAGTTTAGAAATGTACATCTAATCAAACGTAAAATTGGGAATAAAGTAGACAAATTTATTTTTAAGGTTAGGTGAGATGTTAACATTTCAAAACTGGTGAACAGTTTTAATAGATCCATATTCCAGAGTGATAGATGAAGGTGGAATATATGACTAAACATAGAAGTGAAGATGTCTCATTCCATTCAAATGTTGGGTGGACATAGAATCACTATTGATAGTCCTAAATTGTGCGTCTGAAATAGACAGACTTAGAAGGGTTGAACTTTGAATTTATAACCTAAAACCTGCAAGGACCCGCACAACTCAATACATGGTCAAAATAGATATAAGGGATCAAAATATGGATGTGGGGATGTTCAGTATGCTTAAGATCTTGCTCTTATATCAGTTAAGCCAACCCAATGGTTGATATATCCAAGGGACTAAAGCTATTCTAGAAAAATGGTTTGAAACAAAGCAAAACAAAGTGAACAAAACATAGTCTATGGAATCCTACTTATTAGGAGAAGGAATTTTTGTCTACGTGACCACATGTTGGGAAGTTTATGCACTCATTCTCAGGCATAGAAAACTCTCCAACATCCTAGCAAGCGCCTAACCTCCAAATATAGCACGCATCATGGTAGCTGCTCCTGTGGGGGTCATCCCACTCGCTCTCACATAGTGTGACTAAAACTCCATCAAAGATTTGGAACCTCTTTCAAGGATAATAAATTAACATTCTTGAATATCTCGGATACCCACTCAGTTCCCGAATATTCAAAGATGTTAGGAACAATACTTACTTGGTTTCCCTCCTTTCAGATTTTGATCCAAACTACCTTCTCTCATTCATTTCTATGACTAATCTTTCGATCTTGGTAGAAATAGAATTTCAAGAAAGAAAGAGATCAACCAAACCAACAATCATAACCGCAAAGAGAAGATAGAACAAAAAAACATGCCAGATCAAGAACAAAACTACTTGCTTAAGGTAAAAGTACATAAATGTACCCAAAATAGGCTACATAGTCTAGGAGGAGCTCAATTAACCATAGAAAAACATTTTTGGCATCGAATAAAAATGGAAGAACATCATTTTTACAAAAACTAAGGAAAATAGTAGAAGAAAGAGGAAGAAGAAGAGATTTAGTCTATAGAGGAGATATCACACTCAGTCCTTAGCCTCTAGAAGGACTGGATCTCTTCCTTTGGGTCTTCCTCATTGATCTTCTAGACTCCTTGTCCTCCTTTCTTCTTGATTCCTTCCCAAACAACATCTTTGGTGGATGTATGGAGGTGCATGGGAATGGCTGAAAGTGGGTGAATGATGGTGGATGGAATAAAACTGAAGGAATGGATGTAGGGTGAGTTTTTCAACCCTCACGGACCTTGGAACTCTTCCATGTATCTCTAAGAACCATTGGTCACCAAAGGGATACCAAAACGTCAAAGTGGCAGAACCCACATTAAAACCCCTACATCGGTAGAAGTTGGTGGGTATTTATAGGTGTACATTATAGAGTCGTCGTTCGTTGAGTATGTAGGTTCACAACTGTCGATGATGTTATGGTTTTTTATATGTTGTGGTTGTTGATGATCTTCAACAATCACTATCCTTTTGAAGTCCCTTTAGTAGCTGAGGTTGGATGGTCTCGGAGGTCGCTTTAAGATAGCTAACTCTAATCGATCGTTAAGATATTTGATTCTCAGCGGTTCCTGAGATCACTGATTCTCATGACTCACTGAGATCAATTATTCTCAATGGTCCCTGAGTTAGGTGATTCTCAACAATCACTGATTTACATCGGTCGATGAGATCGATGATTCTTAATAGTCATTGAGTTTCTGGCCTGACAGTCGATGGTAATGCCTCTTAGGAAGAAACCCACCCCCTGGGGGGCTATGCGGCTATTATTATGGGTTGTCGGGCCTGCGTCGATGAAGCTTCCGACCAATGAGAATGATTGCTAACGAAGGGTTGGCCTTCCAAATTTGGGTCTAAGATATCCAAAGTTTCTTGGACCCACTAGTCAGTTAGCAGGACCATCTGGTGCACGTAATGCGACACTCGACGGGGAAAAATCTATAGAATTGATGTCTTCTTGAGTTTGGTACCTACAAGTCCCATAATTGACTAGATGAGTAACTCTATATTTAAAATGATATAAATTACTAAAATACAAGAGTCTAGAGTTATTTTGGACATATTAAGGCTATAAGACACAAAATTATAGATAAATACTTAGCATAAATGCCTAAATTTTGGTGTTGTCAACAATTGAGAGAGAAATAGATGTTAGAATTGAGGCCTCAAGTTGACTTGGTTTGAGGCTATATGTACCTAAGATGTTGCACTAGGTTTCCTGGTCATGGAATCCCCATATCTCATGGGTTGGTGAGGATCCTTTTGAGAGGCTTTTGCATATATATGCTCATACTTGACTGACAAAATGGTGACAGACGGGGTGTTTGTCTATTACACAACAAGAGAAGCAAAGCCATGACTATGTTTGTAGAAATGAGTGTACTTTGTTAGCACTTTTCCTTATGGTGTCCTAATTTATTGCATGAAGTCAACTTAGGCCTTGGAGGATGTACATGGCTACATACACCTCCACGGGAACAACTACAACTGGTAATTGTGAATGTAATGGAGTGGGAGAAGGAAGTTAGATGTCATATTGTTGAAGATAAGAGAAGATGTCTTCCAGAGTGGGGAAGTTTTTGCCTTCTAGAGTGATTATACAGACCGAGACACGAGCTAAATTGAGGCCATTGATAAATTTAATAGTGATGAGAGTGGCACACTCTTTGGTTTGATCATAAGAAAAGGAAGGATGAAAATAATCAAGCTATTGGGATATAACTGATAATAGAGTCGCAATATTAGTCAATGGTCATGTATCTCGAGTTTTCACCAAATAGGTTATCTTAAATTCTATAGAGTCCCATTCTTTTTCTACATGTAGCATTGATAAGCAGCATCCCACAATTATTTTGCAATTTTGTGAAACATATAGTTAGAGGCAATAAATGACTCCATATTGTTACAAATCCTTCTTTTGACTTAGATATTTTCCATTTACATGTTTTTATACAAACTCCACCTTATTTTTAGAATCAAGAATTGTTGAATAGAAATCATTTAGAGCAAGTACTTCTTTGTATTTAATTTGATGATGGTGATACGAGAATTGTCATTATTGACTATTATTTGAGGTGGATTCTTGCTTTCAACCTTGTCTTCAGCCTTGCCTTCAGACATGATGAAAAACCAGTAACACTTGTATAGCAATAGTGGATATAGTCAATCCCCAATAAGATGCATAGTGAGAGGAGAGAGATATCAAAAAGTATGGTAGAGGAACTATCATAGGGATAAGAATTGGATACAAAAAATATAAATGAGCCTAACCATCTATAGTACTTACCCATGTATGTAAGGATAATACATTGAGGAATTACTATACAAAATTTACAAATAAACACTGCAAAAAACATATCATGGAGATGGGGAAATGCATACACCTCCAGTCTCACATATCAACATTTTAGCTTACCATGGACACTCAACCCCCTTACATGCAATTGGAAAATTATTTGTCTAGCTGAGATCCACATCCTTATATGGCTCCTATGGCATGATAAAATTCATACAAACTTGAATATTCAAAAGTGAGGCTTGAATGGAACCTCCATATGTTCACTATGCTCAATGAGAGAAGAATATGTTGACTCAAGGTCAATTAGGTCAATGTTGACTTACGTCTAAATTGACTAAACCCTTGTTTTGATGATGACTAACCATTCCACATATTGGTGTCTAATGCTTCTACATTGAGTGATTTCATATTAGGTTTAGACACACTCCAAATGCCCTAACTTGCGCATATCAAATTGGAGAAAAGACAAGTCAAAACAGCTACAAGTGTGCAATTTGGGATCTCTATGTAAATGACCTTAGAATTGCTTTGTAATCACTTGTAATGATTGTATGACTTGTAATTAAGCTTAGAAAAATTATTGGGACACAAAAATCCATCGTTTGTATGGTCAAACAAAAGTTCCAAAATTTCCCAACAGGGTTTTTGTCGGCCGAATTACAAACTCGGCCGATCCATGAAATCTGGAACTTTTGTGGGATTCGGCCGAGTTGAAAACTCAGCCGATCCACCATTCGGCCGAGTTGCAAACTCAGCCGATCCACGGTTCGGCTGAATTGCCTTTATGGAAACTCGGCCGATCAGACTGTACGAAAAAGTGCAGAAAAGTGATTCTAGCCGTTGTGGAGTTGCAACAAGTGAAAATAGATTCGTTGCAAGCCACAAAACGGCTAGTTTTCATTCTCAAGTGTTCCCAAGGGCTAAGAGGCATCCCCAGCTATAAATAGGACCCCTTGGGCTTCATTCCAAGGTTGAGCATTCACTATGAAGGTTCCTATTCTATAGTTGAGTGATCCTACAGCCTCCTCTCTCTCTCTAAGCTTAATCACTTGCTACATCCTTTAGAGTGAGTAGGAAATTTGTAAGGGAGCTAGTGTTATATGTATATCTTGTGAGGCTCTCACTTCCACCACCTCCTTTCTATCATTTCCTATCTTGAAGATGAAGGTTCTCTCTCTTATCCAAGAGAGGTGAAGAAGAACAAGGGAAGGAGTCCCTTGGTGAAGATCAAGGTTGAAGACTTGGAGCTAGAGTGGGTAAGCCCTTGGAGAAGGCAGAAGACTCAAGCTCAAGTGGGTAAGTACTTGGTGGAAAGCTTCTCCGAGTGAAGGTGAAGTCAAAGGCGGAAGATCCAAGAAGAGTGGGTAATTCCTGCAAGGCCGAAGACTTGTGCAAGAGTGGGTAAGTCCTTGGAGAAGGCCGAAGACTCTTGCAAAGTGGGTAAGTCCTTGGTAAGGTTGAAGACTCTTTGTATTGGATAGGTAAGTCCTTTGTTGGGTCATGTATTGTATGTCTTATGAATGAATATAAGAGTGCAATTGGTTGAAGTCCTAGAGGTTGACCTCTCTAGGCAAGTGGACTGACACACTTCTAGTTTGAAGTGTGGAACCACTCTAAATAGCTTGTCTACATGTGTATGTTCAATCTCTCTTATCCTTGCTATGCATGATTTAGTTGCACTCAAATTACCTATTTAGAAACCTTATCTTGTCATATAATTTGAAGGTTTAATGAGTTTTGTTTAAGTGCTTTCAGCTCTATTCACCCCCCCCCCTCTAGAGCACCTAAGTCACCCATCCAGGATCCAACAAGTGGTATCCGAGCGGGTCTTCTCCAAGCATACTTCAACAAGTAGGAGAAGATGGGTGACTACCAAGGAGGGAGATTCTCGACCAACCTTCCAATCTTCAATGGGAGCAACTTCCTCTATTGGAGAAGAACACTTCAATTCTTCATCCAAGGATCAAGTCTCGAGATGTGGCAAATGGTGAACAACCCATACATTCTACCAAAGACAAACATTGAAGAATGGGATGAAGCCACCTTGATGAAAGCAACCTTGAATGCAAGAGCCATGCACATCCTTTATGCCTCCATGACCCCCACCGAGTTCAACCGGATTTCCTCTTGTGAGACGGCCTATGAGGTATGGAGAAAGCTTTGCATCACTTATGAAGGGACAGATCAAGTGAAGGAAAGCAAAGTCTACATGCTCAAAGGGTTGCTTGAGAACTTAAAGATGGGAAAGGAGGAGAGCATAGCCAACATGTACTCAAGGCTCAACACCATATTGAATGGTCTTGCTGTTCTAGGACATCCTATGTCTAGTGGAGAGATCAACTCAAAGATCCTTAGAACTCTCCCAAAGAGGTGGGAATCCAAGGTGACTTCCATTGAAGAAGCAAGGTCGCTTAGGGATATTCCTATTGAAGAGCTCATTGGAAATCTTCAAACTCATGAAGCTACACTTGACAAGAGGGAGGAAGTAGAAAGACAAGAGAAGAAAGAGCTTAAGAGAATGAAGAAGGCTGAAATAAAGGCTCAAATTGAAGTTATCATGGAAAAAGTCTCTCCATCCTCTCAAGCTAAAGAAGATGCCATGTACTCCAAAGGTAGACTCTACAAAGGCAAGTCCTCCTCCATCCGGTGCTTCACATGTGGAAAGAAGGGTCACTACAAGGAAGATTGCCCACAAGGCAAAAAGACCCATCTTCACAAGAAGGAGAAATGGCACTCAAGCTCAAGCGGCTCCTCCAACTCAAGCTCAAGTGAAGATTCATGTGAAGGATCAAGCTCAAGCTCTAGTGATGAAGGAGAATGTCATTTTTCTCTTGTAGCATCAACAAGTGAAGACTCAAATGAGGTAAATCTAGAATCTTTAGATAAAGAATCCTTGATTGATCTCATGCATGATATTTGTGCATCTCTTAAGTCTTCTCAAAAGAAAAAGAAAAAGCTTGCTAAAATTGTTGATAATTTGTATGTAGAATTAGATGATCTTGAATATGCAAATTCTTGCTTGCTTATTGATAAAAATGATTATCTTAGCCAAGTAGACTCTCTTAAACTTGAAAATGCTAGTTTACTCGATAAGATTAAATTTCTAGAAGCTCAACCTCTCATGCCTAGTTCTAATGAAGAGCATACTTTAATTGATGATTCTCTCATGCATAATCATGATACTCTTAAAACTGAAAACGTAGAACTCAAGCTTATTGATGATGCTAGGAGAAAAGAAATATATTCTTATCAAAGAGAATTAGTGGTGCTTAAATCTGAAAATGCCTCCTTGCTTGCTAAAATCAATGGGCATGAACCTTGTTCTAGTTCTACAAATAGAGAGAATGATGTTGCTGCTCTTCATATTGATAGAGATTCTTATTCAACTAAAGCTCTTTGCCTAGAAAATGATCTCCTACATGCTAGAGATAACATTAATCAATTGTCTTCTACTATTGCTTCTCTTAAGCATGATAATGATAGTTTAAGATCTTCTATGCAAAGATTTTTAGTTGGTAAAAAGAGTCTTAATCAAATCCTAGACCATACTACTAAACAAATAGGTAGACATGGTTTAGGGTATGATAGTAGTCAAGGGAACAACAAAGTTAAAGGACCTCCAATATTCCATGGAGAATCTTCTAGTTCCAAGACTATGGGCACATGCAACTTTTGCAATGAATTAGGTAATTATTCTAATTGTTGTCCTTTTAGAAAAGCACCCAAGAGAAATAGGATTTGGGTTGCTAAGCTAACTCCTCTGGACCCAAAAACATGATTGGGGACCATTTCATCTTTCTTCTTGTAGGTACATGCAAATGGATTGACTTGAGCTATTGAATTGCAAATTTACTTCTCAATCCACATGAAAGAAGAAAGGTGAGATGTGTAGAGGGTGACAACAAGTGGAAAAGCAATGGTAAGCACAAAGGTAATGGTTTTATTGCTTATAACCTATCCTAACTTGTTTTTGTCAAGTGAGTGTACACTATACATATGGTTTTTGAGTTAAAAGTGGTATTTTTGTGATTCTCTTCACACTCTTGCTCAAAAACTGTTTCTAATGCTTCTATAGTGCATTACTAACTTGCTTAGACATGTTTGGATATGGTTGGTATATTTAGCATGCCTTTAAATATGTTTTATGAAATATATGTGCTTTTTGACAGTTGCTATGTCGGTCGAGTTTGCCCTAGTGAAACTCGACCGATAGGCACCAATGGGTGTTGCCAACAGCTGTCATCGGTCGAGTTATCATTTCTCAGAACTCGACTGATTACACTGTGCACAGAATATACATTTGGCTTATTGAGTGAGAATTTCCCTCTCAACTAGATTTTCTCAACCAATAGCCTTATTCTTTGGCACTCTCATTTGGTACCTTTATATATGCATATTGCCTTGTTCTAAATTGCCTATCTTGCTTACAACTCTATCTTTCTAATTGCTCAAAATTGGTATATCTATATCTTGCAATTACTTGCTTTGAGCTGTTTTGCAGGTTTTGATGATGATCTTTGTGGATCTCTTGGTTGTGTATAAAATCACTTCCGTTGTAACTTGCTACATCTATCTAGGTGTATATCTTGTTTTTGATACAACCTTGAGGTTCATAGGGGTAATCATCTTATGGTAAGAATGCATATCTAGTGAGTTATATCCTCTCATGCTTCTATATTTGCATATCTCTTTATTTGGATATATCTCTAAATCTACGCATAGCTTGCTTTTATCTTGCTTATCTCTTTGCTATGATCTAGATCCTACTAGTAGTTCTAACTTGTGATATCATCTACTAGTAGTTCATATACATGTAGTTCTAACCCTGTCAATAATTGGTATCTTTGATCATCTATATGTTATGCTTGTATCTTATCTAATACATGCTCAAGATTGTTCCTTGAATTGCATATCTGCTATCTTGAGTTGCTTGCATAACATTGTGATGCAGGGCACATAGAGCTACATTATATGTAGAAATTGGAGTATTTTTGGATTTTCCAATTTCAGTTTTTGCTGCAAGTACAGTGTTGTTTATGCAGAAACACCGTTCTGAGCAAGACTCATTGCTTTGCCATGAGCTCCGATGGTTTTTGGTCAAATTCCATCATCTTGAGGGTCAAAATTGTGATTTATTATTTTTCTGCAGCACTTTATCTTGCATTTTTGGGTTGTTCAAGTATATGCTTTAACTTGCTTTTCTTTCTATGCTTGGACAAGACCCTATCTGTGCTCTTCTACTCTCCTTATATAACTTTTGTTATCTTCTTTCTCTTAACAAGTGGTGTTTCTTAGTTTCTTCTCACCCCCACCTTTTTTAAATGACAAAGGGGGAGAAAGATATGTCTTCTTTTGACAACAGGGAGAAGGCATGTCTTACATGAAGCAAAGAAGCGTGTCCATGTAAAGGGGAGAAGGTAAATGGGAGAAGACATATATGTGTAGAACATATATGAGTACAAGACATAATTTCTATAAATGTTATGAAAGCTAACCATGCAGGAGAAATTGCATCAATTGAGGGGGAGTATGAAAACTCCATGCGCATCAATTGAGGGGGAGCATATGAACTCCATTCTATTGAAACCCCTAGGTTTCTCCAAAGGTATGAATTTACTTAAATGCTTTCAATACATTTATGGAATGGTTTGTCATCTTCAAAAAGGGGGAGAATGTTGACTCAAGGTCAATTAGGTCAATGTTGACTCACGTCTAAATTGACTAAACCCTTGTTTTGATGATGACTAACCATTCCACATATTGGTGTCTAATACTTCTACATTGAGTGATTTCAGATTAGGTTTAGACACACTCCAAATGCCCTAACTTGCGCATATCAAATTGGAGAAAAGACAAGTCAAAACAGCTACAAGTGTGCAATTTGGGATCTCTATGTAAATGACCTTAGAATTACTTTGTAATCACTTGTAATGATTGTATGACTTGTAATTAAGCTTAGAAAAATTATTGGGACACAAAAATACATCGTTTGTATGGTCAAACAAAAGTTCCAAAATTTCCCAATAGGGTTTTTGTCGGCCGAATTACAAACTCGGCCGATCCATGAAATCTGGAACTTTTGTGGGATTCGGCCGAGTTGCAAACTCAGCCGATCCACCATTCGGCCGAGTTGCAAACTCAGCCGATCCACGGTTCGGCTGAATTTCCTTTATGGAAACTCGGCCGATCATACTGTACGAAAAAGTGCAGAAAAGTGATTCTAGCCGTTGTGGAGTTGCAACAAGTGAAAATAAATCCGTTGCAAGCCACAAAACGGCTAGTTTTCGTTCTCAAGTGTTCCCAAAGGCTAAGAGGCATCCCCAGCTATAAATAGGACCCCTTGGGCTTCATTCCAAGGTTGAGCATTCACTATGAAGGTTCCTATTCTATAATTGAGTGATCCTACAACCTCCTCTCTCTCTAAGCTTAATCACTTGCTACATCCTTTAGAGTGAGTAGGAAATCTGTAAGAGAGCTAGTATTATATGTATATCTTGTGAGGCTCTCACTTCCACCACCTCCTTTTTATCATTTCCTATCTTGAAGATGAAGGTTCTCTCTCTTGTCCAAGAGAGGTGAAGAAGAACAAGGGAAGGAGTCCCTTGGTGAAGATCAAGGCTGAAGACTTGGAGCTAGAGTGGGTAAGCCCTTGGAGAAGGCAGAAGACTCAAGCTCAAGTGGGTAAGTCCTTGGTGGAAAGCTTCTCCGAGTGAAGGTGAAGTCAAAGGCGGAAGATCCAAGAAGAGTGGGTAATTCCTGCAAGGCCGAAGACTTGTGCAAGAGTGGGTAAGTCCTTGGAGAAGGCCAAAGACTCTTGCAAAGTGGGTAAGTCCTTGGTAAGGTTGAAGACTCTTTGTATTGGATAGGTAAGTCCTTTGTTGGGTCATGTATTGTATGTCTTATGAATGAATATAAGAGTGCAATTGGTTGAAGTCCTAGAGGTTGACCTCTCTAGGCAAGTGGACTGACACACTTCTAGTTTGAAGTGTGGAACCACTCTAAATAGCTTGTCTACATGTGTATGTTCAATCTCTCTTATCCTTGCTATGCATGATTTAGTTGCACTCAAATTACCTATTTAGAAACCTTATCTTGTCATATAATTTGAAGGTTTAATGAGTTTTGTTTAAGTGCTTTCAGCTCTATTCACTCCCCCCCCTCTAGAGCACCTAAGTCACCCATCCAAGATCCAATAGAATATACATTATATCTATTCTTCACTTGCCCTCTAGCGGTGACTCTATGGTAATATTATCAACCATATACAAACACCATCTCAAAACGTCATACTTATAGAAAACACATTATCCATATTGTCAGTCCTTTAGATGCATGCTCACATATAGACAAAATGTTGGATGCAACCATTTTATGGACTATTTGGATAGAAAGAAATCATAGAAAATTCAATAACCAAAGTGCTATACACAAGAATTGATTATATATGTACATGATACACATGATATTTTCGCTTGATGCAACTGATTTAGGATTGAAGGCCATCGTTAAGGATGCCACCAACATCAAAAGGTTGTGCTTGGTGAATTGATTGTTGGACACAGGTCACCAGAACATATTCTCACTAGAGAAAATGAACATTGATTACTACAACAACAAGATTATATTCATAGTTCTAATGTAGGGGCGTCTTCCCTTGTTATTAGATACAATCTAGTTATCTCCTTTAGCACTCTAAGTTGTCTTACATTAAATCATGGTACTTTTGGTGATATAGTTCCAATGCAATGGTTGTCTCATACAAACTCAGTAGTTCTTACAGGTATGAGGTTGTATTCTAATTTATCATTAATGATACTATGAATTATGAAAAATGGATAGAAAATGAGGAGGAAAAGAAAAAATAAAGAGGTCTAAAGGTTGTTAAAATATATTCATAAAAGGATCTCTATCTTTTCGCAATGAATGAGCGATCATCAGATTTGGTGCATGACTGAATAGGAAGGAGTATCAATGGAGATTCACATGGAGGTTATTGGATCAAATAGCACATTGTCATGGGAAATTAATGCAACTCTTGAGGGGATGGTTACCTATGACTTCCCTTTATAAAAGAGAGCACAAGTTGTAGTAGAGAAACCTTGTAGAGAGAGCAGTAGAGAAGGCAACCCCAACAGATCATTTCTCGACTCAGAGGCAAGGTAGCAAATGCCTATTGTGGTACCCGACTAGTGACCAACGACAACCTGGCAATGCACTATGTTGTTGTTCTTATCCTCACAGTGCACCAATAGAGACGGGCGGAGGGGACAAGAGGAACAAGAGAGTAGCAGTTGGGAGAGAAGAAAATATGGGCGGTGGCAGTGTGGCACATAGGAGAGAGGGAGATAGGGTTGTTGCTCCTCTTTAAATCCTTCGAGTTAGTGAATTGCTCTTGATGCCATGTGAAGAGAAATTTCTATCATGGGTTGAAAAAATTATAGAGAGTCACATATATAGACTCGTTTCGAAGTACGGTGTACCAGAGATAGAACACAACATATACTCAAATTAGCTAATGGACTTAAGTAGAATTAATCAATTTAGCAATGATAGAAATAATAATTAATATAAAATACCAACAACATATAATCTTAATTTGGTATAAATATAGAAGAATATTGTCGAGAATAGATTATGTGTTGGTTATTCTCTCTTGTAAATTTCTCCCACGGTATACATAAAGCATAATGTAATTTTGCACTTGATCGCACTCATTTAGGACGAGGTACATGATCCGAGTATGGGTGTTGTGAGAAGGTTTATAATGGTCAATTATATTATAAAATTACTTTACCAAACAAATAAAACTGCTTCAATCACGAAGTACAAATTGGAATAGCTCATCACGGTGGTCTCAACGCTTGCTCAAGCTGATGGCATGGCTTCTTTTATTTTTTAGACTTTTTTTTTAATTTGTATGTGTTAAGTTTTGCTATCTAGAATACATGGGAGGCACAACGTATTGTCTGTTTTCCTTCCATCTCGATGTAATTCTTTGTCTATTATCTTTATTTGTAACAATCTTATTTGTATTTGTCTGATTTCTTGCTAGTATGGTATGGCCAAATCTAAGATATCACTTGTGGGAGGCTATCGGCAACTGCATGGGTATTTCTCCTGTTGATTTTGGATTTGAAGGTATGAGATCTTTTTTATACAGTTCTATCAAGATTATGGATGGATCCCGTACGAAAGGAAGGAACTCCGACGAAATAGTGTTTCTTTTTTCCAGTCCACGTGTGTAGTTTCGACGTTTCCCACACTTTCTCGGCTCCAAGATTACTTGTGCTCTTTTATCAATGTAGATGCCATAGGTCGTCTTTAATATAACAACATCCGTTTAATTAAAGAACATACTCAGCAGTTCTGTTTTCTACCTTAGTAATTTAACGAGCTGTGATTAATTGCCATTTTGTACAATGACAAGGCACGCGGTGATCGACACTTGTCACACTTCATCTCTCAAGTAAAACGTGTACTCTTTCCCGCGTGGATTGCCGTTCGACATATAAACGTACCCGTGAGTCCGTGACTGTTTGGCTGTTTCGTCCATCCGCAAGAGACACGGATTGGACACAGAACACGTAATAAATGCGCACCTTGTCTGATAAAAACAGACATAAACTTGTTTTTATTGACACGGTTTTTGACGGGGATACGGCTTAATCGCCTTTGTTTAATCGATAGGGGTATTTGGGCGTGTAGTCCACTACACCGCCCACACGCCACGCGTGCACGTCAGACGACACGCCGAACACGTACGGTGACAACGATTCTGCTGAGACAGAAAGAAGCACGGACGAACGAACACGGAGGCAGTCGCTACAATAATATTTGTTGTTATTTCAAAAGAGAAACTTGGTAGCGTATCGCCATAGAGCAGACGCAGTCATGATCTCTCGGGTGTTTATTGTCGTTGTCCTTTGTTCCTTTCCATCAGTTTATTTATTCATTTTAAACTTGTGGTTATGGTCAAATCCAGTGACGGGGAGGTATTGTAACGTCTCACCACAACCCACCCCAATGTTGCCGTCCACCTTCTCCCCCAAATATATCATAAGCTAAACCATTGGGGGTGTATAAGTACATATATCAAAAGCTAGAAGAAATAGCGTATCATGTATCGGGTTAATGACATAATTTTAGTTAGAGGCATGACTATCTTTACTTATTCTATCTTTTATATGAACTTATCCTATCAAACACATATTGGATAATGTAATAAGTTTGTTTATCTTTGACATGATACAATATTGCCGGTACAATACGAGCAATGAACAATTCATACAGTGACAATGGTGAATGATTTCTATACAATCTGACTTACTTATCATGCTGCCCTAACCATCGGTAACAATGTTTTACTAGAAAGAAAGCACCTGAAATAACATACACCGGGATAGATAGTTTCTTTCGTGGGATCACTACTTCCTACGAGCTACTCCGGGGTGGAGGCTGCCTTAAATCTCCACCTTGCTCGTATATTTCAAATTAAATATGTACGGATGAAGAGGACGTTAGAGTTATGCATTGAAGAAAATCTTTAAAATGTCACATATTTCCCACTCCTATTAAATTAATTGTTGATCATCTCATAGCTACCTAATTTGGTGCTTGAAATCAAATAATTAGTTTTGGGTTGCCAATTATTTCCCTCTCTCAGCTTGATCATGATCATGTGATGTGACAAGAGCTACATTTTAGGTTTTCTAAAGTCCTTTTTTGTCACCGATAATTTCCATCTATCGAAAGTGGTTTTTGGTTATGTATATTGAGTGGATGTCTTTCATACTAGAAACATTAATTCAATAAAAAACAACCATAACTAGATAACCGATGGTAGAATTTACCTTGTTCATAGTTTGAACCCATGTCGTATTTGGCATGATATATATGATTATTAAACATAAGATTTTTTTTATTAATTATACAAATGCTATAACGAATGAAGCGTCTTTCCATTATGTCGTTTGTAAACCTAAGGACATAACTATGCTTTCCATAATTATCAGTTAAGAATGCATATAATTCTTACTTTCAGATATGATTGGGCTTCAATTATAAACAACACTTATGAATGGAAGTTTTGAATACTTCAATGATCTAAGCATATGCTAGAGTATTAAGTGATATGCCACGTTGGCAATCAAATCTGTTATTCGGTAAGAATAATTGATACAATCGGGTAATTTTGGTACTTAATAATAATAATATATTTAAGTTGAGTCTATATTGGAACTATACACAAGACCTAGCTTGGTTACTTTTTTTCCTACCTTGTAGCCTAATTATTTTATTATGCATAATTAAAGACAATAAATGATACTTTTGAATTGAAGAAGAATGATGACTTTAGTGGAGATATAAGTTAGTAGTTGATCATGCTCTACCCATTTTAGAGTATTTTTGTAGAATGGTCTCGTAAACTTTGCTTAAAACTGACTATCTTTATGTCAAATAAATGTTACTATAATCCTTCATAGTTCACTTTAATGTGAGGATAACTATTAACCACATATTAGGTACAATCCAGATACAAATTATTAAGAAATGAAAATTCAGATGTAGAATTGAAAAGCATTTATCGTAAACTTTAAATTAAAGTTTATAGTTTTATGAAGGGTATGGGTGAAGTAGTTCACTTATAAATTTTTAAAAAAAGTTGATGCATGCTTCACTTTAATATTAATGTGCAACAATCCACAATGAGGTATCATAACTATTTTAGATAGATTTTTAAGAGTACTCCAATTTTATTTAACTTAGGATTATAAAAGGAAACTTAATTCCTAAACACCATACAATTTTTAGGTGGTCTGCCTTGGGGAAGGAAAGATTGACATATCAACAATAAAAGAGCATAAGGCTTTAGTCTTGAGCATCTTTAGCAGGTTTACAAATGAAGAAAAGTATCCACCAATACGTGGAATAGACTCCTAAATATATAGTGGTATCTTAAAATAATTTATGTTCCCAACGAACTGGGGCATCCAATTTAACATGATATCTTGGTGAATATTGATTTAGACTTTTACTAAAAGATACCTATGAATAACCAAAGATCTTGGAGGTGCCTTAGTTAGACTTTTTAGAGAGGCACATCCCTTCCAATTGATCATTTAATATAGACCCTATTCGGATCATGTCCATATGAATACTCGTAGTAGTTTTCAATATTTTGTGCTTCATAACCCATCATGAGAAGGACATGTGTTCACTATTTTCGACTAGCATTTTAGCAACGATATCTAGATTTAAAATTGTGTTACACAGTGGGGTTTCACTCAGTTCTTGATATCCAAGTTAGCCCTAAGACTTATATAGTGGGTCACTATTTTTTTGGTGAATTTTTTGTAGATAGTAAAATACAAGTGATTTCATGCAAAATACTTCACAAAAATCTCTATTCCATAGCATTACAACATATCCATATATTCAGAATTCAAAACAAAAGAATAACATATCAATGCTAGATATTATGAAACAATGATTCGGAAAGAGAAAGCATAGGAAGCTAAGTAATTCATATTTCGTTTACATTTGGTTTCTTACTAATTTCAATATCTCTTTTAGTTCACATTATATAGTAAATTGTGATGGTTAAGTTACTATATGTTATTATTTTCCTATTACCTTTAGAATATTTTGTTATGTGAAATTATGTTATAACTACTATCTTTTCTTGTCCATATAGCATGTAGACCCTTAATGGATGGTGTCTTTGCTAATATACTATTCAGATTAACTCAAGCATATGGAGTGAATAAAAAACAACTATAGTTGTTGTAACTTTCCAATTTTTTTTATAGGCACTACTTTTCTCTATCTTTCATAAAGAACATGTTTCAAAAGTAAAGTTTAGAAACAAAAATCAATTTTTAGGTTGTCCTAAGCTTATATCAAAGTAATACTATAAATGAAAAAGGGTTTAAATGATAATTTAAGTATTAAAATATGGGGGATGACTTGTTATGGAAACAATCAAATATTTTAAGTAAAAATTTAATGAAAATGAATGGTGGTAGCTTGTTTATGTCTCCCTCATCTAAAGTATTCACTTCAGTATATTTGACTGATATAAATAAACTCATAGGGAAATTTTTTACATTTTATAATATATCTCTCCCACCTTAATTCGTACGTTTTCAATAAGAATGTGGACTATAAAATATAACCATTGGCCTTCGATACAATAAAAATTACAACAAGAAGAGTAAATAGATTAAAACCAAAATTGTTCCTATATGTTCTTTGTTAATTATATCTTTTGGTTGATTTAAGTAAGACATATATGTATGTATGTGATGTATAAGATGGATTCAATGATAACAGTATATATATATATATATATATAGTTTTTAGTACTATATCAAATTTTATAATTTCTGACCCGATTTGACCCCTAAGTAAATGAAAATAAATGTTTAAGAACCTAAAAATAGTGCACGTCTTTTAGGCGCATGTTCTTGATTTTCTCACAACTGAATGACTTGACTGTTTCATGTTTTCTTAATTTCAACAACCATGAATTTTCCACACTGCCTAATTCTTTACTACTAGTTTATGTTGGAGTAGGGTAGTCCAACAAAGTTACATGTCCTTGCCTCATATCCTACACACTTCTTGCAATGACCTAATTTCATCTTAGTCGTCTAATTAGAGTTTATATGGATGATTACATGCTTAACTAGATTTATCATTGTCTAATCTTGGTTAATGGTGATAGTTTGTTATGGTATTTTAAACTTTATAAAAACTTGAAAACATGCTTTTAAAAGAATAAATAGGGTTTGAGAACTGCAAATTCCAATAAACCAAAATTAGCATTTTGGTAGCATATCAATACAAATTTGATAAATATAATAGTGCAATACATGATATTTAGAATTTTACCTGTAATTCTGGTTTCTTTGAAATTTGGATATAGTTTAGATAAGTAAAAACAATGAATTTTCTAAAAAAACCAGAAAATTTTTGGTGGGATCTTTTGGTCCTCCGAGATTCCACCCAAGACAAACTAGTTTGACCATGCATTCATGATGGAATATAGTAATGTGATGTTTAGTTTCTTAGTTATTTATTGGTTTATCCATTTGGTTTAAAATTTCTTGTGTATCTTACTAAAATCCATATCATAAAAATGTTAGATATTCATAATTCTTAAGGTATGGCTCACTTACCCATACCCCTTCATTGTCGAGATCTTTATCGGGAACAATCCTGGCTGATGAAAAATTATATTGAAATAAAATTATAGCTAAAGACTTGTTTGTAAATATTTCAAATACCTTAATTAGGACTGGAAAAACAAGACCCAAACTGAATTACCTAACCCATACCTTAAATATTTTGGAGTTTAGGTCTCTGGTTTTGACCCAACTTGAAATTGAGTAGAACCCAAAGAACCTGAAATAAATTTTGGGTTGGGTCCAAGTTTGGAATTTCGACCCACATTGACATGATTGACCCAAAATTCACAATTATATATTCAAATGAAATCTCAAATACTAAAGTTTAAGACATTTGATGGCCTATATAATTTCTAATCCATAATTCACATAAATTTTTGAAATTCTATATAGTTTTGTATTGGTTTGTATGATTAAAATGTGTTGATTAGTTTATGAGTTTGTGCATTAAAGTCTTGATAAAACTTCAACAAGCTTTATATATGTTTCTATATCACATTGTTAGTTTGTTTACATTGAAATTTGTTTACCACACTTGGTAATTATCAATAATTAGATGAATCATAGTATTCTTTAAATTGTTCTCTTGGTATTTGGAATTTCATGTCAGATCTGATAGACCCCAAAAAATTGTTGGTCAGGTTAGGTCAAGGGTTTCGACATGAAAATTCATCTTTTATAAGTTTAGGGTCTAGTCCAAAAGTGTTGAATCTAAATGACCCAAAATGAAACATGACCAACCCCAATTCAACTGCCACCCATAACCTTAATGGATCTATATCATCAATAAACACCCTAGTAGTTCTGGTAATCCATCATCCCTGTCTGTGATGTGGAATTCTTGAGAGGGAGGGTGAGTTAGGGTTTGAGAGGAGAAATAATATGATGATCTTAGATTTTATCTTTCTATAGTGGATAAAATAAATTTAATAGATCATTTTTGGATATGATTTTGTGGTGAATATTCTTAATTATAGATTTCATCCTTCCTCTAATTTCAATAAAAAATATAGAGAAAAATCAAATTTTCACGTTTTTACTCTCCTGATCTTCTTTTCTAGGGTTTCCAAGTTGGAAATAGTAACAAAAGGAGTCAATGGCTAGAACTTTGATGGATTTATTGTTTTAGATTATAGGAAACACTTTAAGGTGATTGACACTTGAGGTGAGTGTTTATCTCCTTGCTAAGCTCACCTGAGGTGAGTGTTTATCTCCCTACTAAGCTCTATAACCATGTTGAAATCCTAATTCTATCCAGCTAAATAATCAATTGAGAGGAGTTTTTAAAATTGGATGATTGTTCATCTCCCTGATTTAGCTTCTTTCTCAAATTATTTTGTATTTGTTTAGTTCGCGGTCTATTATTTCGGTTTCTATGAAAATCCATGGATATAGAACTACATTGTTTTACAGGAATATTTTGTAAAGTCAACCAATTGATTAATAGGCTTGTAACATTAGTTTACATATATAGAATCATGTTTGAATTCTATTAGCATGAATTAAGCAAGTGTATTGATGAATATTATTGAAACTTAAAATGGCATGTACATGTTGTTGGATTTTCATATACCACAATCATATTTTCATGATACAAATACTTTCCAAATTATATTACTAACTTGTGTATTAAGTATTCCAAGTGATCAAGGAACTAAGCCAAGATCCAACTACAAAGACCTTGCAAATATATATGTTTGGAAACTTGAAAATTAAGTTGTACCATGTAAATAATAGTACTTGTGTGTTTTTGGACAACTTCATAGACATGATGTAAGGACAAGTGAACATCTTCTGAAATCTACCCAATACCCTACCCTACACTCACAGGAAGACTTTAGGGTGGGTACATTTTGTATAAGTATTTAATAAGAACTCACATACATTGAAAATCTTTAAGTAGAATCCTGATTAGTAACTGTTGGAATGAGATTCACTCGATTGAGAATATTTTCGTATGAGACACTGCTCAGTCGAGGACTCAAGAAACCAAAAATTTACATTAAGTACTGAGTCAATCTCAGTCAAAGTTTTTGTGGACCAAAGAACATTTGGTTGAAGACTTTGTTGATCGAGAAAGGGTTGTTATGACACTTTGACCAAGAAGTTGGACTGTCATACAACTGATGGAGTTTTTGCACACTCATCACATGCTCGTTCAAGAAGTAGTTAACTGAGACACTTGCAGTTGAGAAACTTGTTGACCGAGGAGCGCTCTAGATTGAAAATTAATTAGCAATCAAACTAGCCATTGTACCTTAATTAAATTCATCCAAATGGCTAGTTGACTATCTAGAACACTCTAGACACTCCCTAAGATGTCCTATCCACTTCTAAACCATTCTTGTAAATAGCACTGGTCTTAAAACACTTAGATCAACTTTTGAGAAATAGTTACATATAAATTGACATAAAAACTTGATATAGCATCCTTTTTAAAGGTGCTTAGTCCCTACACATCATATATCCAACAATCTAGACTAAGCTCCAGCATTTTTTGAGTGTTCTCTCCACCCAATACAACTTTTCCTAAACTTTATGGAAAAAGATTATCATCACTTTTCTAATATGCTTTATTGCACATCTTGTGAAAAGAGCATTGTAATCTCCTTATTTCTCTCTTGTTCTTACACAATGGTGTGTTGTTGTTTCTCACTACTTCAAGGAAGAATGTTGTGGTGAAGCCTCTTGGTGCTACTTCAAGGTTGAAGGTTGCAATGAAGGTGGTGGAGGTGGATTGCAATCCACTCCAAGAGGGTGACCTTCTGGTGGCTTCTCAAAGAAGGCGATCACTATCCTTGAGATGAAAAGGAGGGTTTGTCTTGACCCACAAAAGGCATCAATATTTTTTTTATTTTGTATTTTTATACAAAAGGAATAAAATACATGTTTTGCAAATCCTAGTTGGTGACATATAGGTAGTGGACTGATGTATTATATGGAACCTCTCTAAATCTCTGCATCTTTTTATGGTTTCCTCTTTTGTTTCATATTTTTGATGCACTTTAAGTTGAGTAATTTCATTTGATTAAAATTACCATAAAACACTATTCATCCCCCTCTTGATATTTTCATTTACTATTAGAGAAGGTCTTCAAGGATCTGTAACATGTCTTCAAGAATGAGGGAATGTATACTTGGAAACCTCAACATGGAAGGAACATACGTAAAAGGGCCATCAATGTTTGATGAGTCTAACTATATGTACTATATGAGGATAATGCAATTCTATTTTCAAGGAATAAGTTTTGATCTTTCAAAGATGATTTCCAGATACTACAAAATTCCAACTATTGAACTAGGGAAATGGGATGCAACAACGGTAAAACAAGTGACATTAAATGCATAGGTTGTAAGCATACTTTATTGTTCTTTATCTCCTAGTGAATTTAATCATATATCTACTTGTGAAAATTCCTATGAAATCTAGAACGAACTCTCAGTAACTCATGAAGGTACTACACAAGGTAAGAATACTAAAATTTACATGCTAAAACACAAGTTTGAATTATTTTGTATGCAACCTAACATAAGTATTACCGAAATGTATGCTAGATTTTCTAACATTATAAAAAATTTAAGTGCCTTAGGGAAGTACATAAGAGAGGAAGATAAAGTATCCAAGATACTTAGATCATTTACTACAAGGAAGAAATTAAAGGTTACTACTTTTAAAAAAGCCAACAATTTTACAATAGTTAAGATGAAGCAATTCATCAGAAATCTAGAGACACATAAAGTTAATCTAGAAAAAGAAGAAAAGATCAAGGCTAACCAAAAAAAAGGAAGAAGGGAGGATCTTGATTTCAAAGCCATAAATGAAGAGTCATCAAGAAAAAACATTCCAGAAACTAGTAACACAAGTGGTTATGGTAATAAAAACGTCATGATTGTAGATGGTAAGAAATATAAGAGAGTTCATTCTAACAAAAATCACAGTGCTTCATCCTCTTCTTCCAGGTGATTTGAATATAGAAAGAAGGGTCACTTGAAAAATCAGTGCCCCAATCTTAAGAAGAAAAAATCCTCTTCTAAAAAGAAAGATAAGGGAGAAAAATCATACAAAGTTGTTTGGGATCAGTCAAGAGATGAGAATGAAAGTTGTCAAGAGGAGGAGATAGAATGTTTCGTGGCAAAAGAAGATGGAGAAGAAACTGATGAGGTAGATATTTTTGAATTATCAAAGGAAGAATTAGTTAATAGTCTTGAATTAATTCATGCGAATTATATTTATTGCAAGAAACAAAAGAAGAAATTTGCCAAAATTATTGATGAACTCTATGCTAGTCCACATATTCATAGCTTTGAAAATGATACTTTAACATCTTCAAATAGTGCATTAAAAGAATATATTAAGAGTTCTAAGACTCAAATGCTTGTTCTTGAATATAACTATAGTCTTCTTTCTCAAGAAAAGGTTGGCATTCTTGCTAAACTTCATGATTATCAATCTCAACATGTTTTATGAAATCATTTAGAATATGATTCTTTGAGAAAAGAAAGAGATACTTTACTTTCAAATCTTGTTCAAGTAAACTTATAAGTAACTAAAAATATTGTTGAAAATGTTGAGATGCAAAAACAAATTTCTAGATTAATGCAAGGGAAAAAAGTATTGATAAAATCTTAGTTAATACTTCTAAATAAATAGGAAGAAGAGGTTTAGGATATGTGCCAAAGAATCAATCCTCACATATTCCTAGAACCAAAAATAAATATTCTCCCAAGACTAAAACTATATATGTTCCCAAAAATGATGTCATATAAAAGAGAAATGAAATATCTTGTATTTCATGTCATTATTGTCAAAGTTTTGGTCATTATTCATTTTCATGTGATTACCAAAAGAAAAGAGCAGTTGACATGGTTTGGGTGCCTAAAACCCCAACATAGAATGAAAAGAGGAACATATTGAGATTTGACCTATTCTTAATTTGATAACATTATTTGTCTTATATCAATCTAATTTTGAGGATAACTTGCTTATCTTTTATATAAATATTCATTTTCTTATTTTTACTTAAACAAATTGTAGTCTGTATATCAAAAGAAAAGTTGTTTTATTCATTAAGAATACTTGGATTTAACTTTAAATTCTTGAATTAAATCTTGATATCAACCTATATGTCTTGGTTTCTACATTTGACATAAATGTTTCATAAGGAAAGTTTGGGATCTTAAAGGGCTATCTTTTAGTAAAAAAAAATCTTTGATATCTTTTTTCTTGGTGTGGGACTAAGGGGGGCCTCAAAATATCTTGATATAACTTGTATATCATTTTTCTCTTAATGGTTTTAATACATCAATATGGGCTTAACATCCCTTATATTTTGTTTAGAGATACTTATATTATTCTCATTTCCACTCTTAATGGAATCTCTATATCAATATGGGCTTAACATCCCTTATATTTGTTCTAGAGATACTTTTGTTGACCTTTTTTTGTGCTTAAAGGATTCTCTAATCATTTCTATGGTTAACGTCCCTTGGAAATGGTTAAGAAATCAATTTTGGTTTTTGCCTAATGATTTTCATGGCATCTCTACATCATGTAAGACTTATTTTTTTTACCATTGGTTTAGAAAATCCTTTTGATTTTTATGGGTTCTTTTTGTCATGAAGGACTTAACATTCCTTTTGTAATGACCCCGCCTCCCGGTAACTCCCAATTAAGGGAGACTCGAAAGTCAGAGCCATTATTCAATTAACAAGATCAAAGGTTCGACAAATAATCAGTAATAATTAATAATTTTACCA
Source organism: Alisma plantago-aquatica (assembly GCA_963693085.1). Taxonomy (NCBI): domain Eukaryota; kingdom Viridiplantae; phylum Streptophyta; class Magnoliopsida; order Alismatales; family Alismataceae; genus Alisma; species Alisma plantago-aquatica. The sequence continues at coordinate 10,404,547 of OY856415.1, read as the reverse complement.
ACTAAACTGAAAACGGGTATAAAATAAAACTTTTCTTACCTTAGAAAAACTGGGATTTCTAAACTTCTATCCATGAAGATGTTAATCTAACTAATCCTCCTGTGCATGTTATCTCTCATTTAATTCCACATATGTCACTTTACTCTTTGTTCTTTTCATTCGTACCTAAAATGCCGACAAACAAAATGTCGGTCAACCGAAGCTGGTATGTGGGGTAAAAAATAATTGTGCAACTATGTTAACAATGTAATCATCCAAATATCATTTAACAACCAAGATTACGTTTTAAGCGATACTACTCAATCCTTGCCTATCCCCTTTCTCTATAACGTCCCTGCAGTGGACATGGATACCACCTCTCTCATATGGTAGATCCTTACCCCCATGGACCTACCACACAGGTAGCCAATACCTAGGGTTATTGAGTCACATGGTCCTACCCAAAGGTAGACCAATCCCTGACTCATGATGACTTGATGGACCTACCCCATTGGTAGCCATTTACTAAGTCATTTAATGGCCTGATGGACCTACCCATTGGTAGCCATATATTAGGTCAATCTATATAGCTACAGAGGGGACTAGGATCTGAGCTAGTAGGCACATCTCTTATGTGATGGTCATATTCACATTATAATTTGCATGAATTAAATGCAACCAACAGTTTAATTTAAGTCATCGATAGAACCTTGAAAATCCTCGGGAATCTAATTCGGGATATTCATAGGCGTAACCACATACCTGATTTGCAGATTCAACAAGTTATTAATAATTCTAAGCAAGCAAGTAATCCAAGAAGCAATTCAACAATCACAGAATTCCTGAAAAGCATATGTAATTAACCTATTTACTACACTTTACCAAGAATATATCTATTTAATTGACTTGGATTCACTTTCTAGGGCTTCTAATCCGCTTTGGGGTTTTATTAAGGTCTTTTTTGATCTTTTTACAACTTTCCTCATTTATACCCTAGAACAGCAGTTCTAAGCGCAAAACCCTATTTACTGACATATTCACATTAAAGCCTTTTTAACATTTACTAAACAGAGGTTAACCTAACATCAGTTTTATACAAAGGATTTAAAATTATATCTCATGAGCAACCATTAACCTACATAATCACGAGATTAAACCCAATTTCATTTTTTTATTCCTTAGGATTGCTATTCCAATTTTAGGGTTTCTTGAAAATTAGAGTTTCATTACCTTTTTTCCCAATTTTATTTCACTTTTATAAAAATATACATAAAACCCTAATTTTTCTTATCTTATTTTCCATTAAGATTCTTAAGATCAGGTTTGGTCCACAAAAACCGTAATTTTCGGATTACTCTATCTTTTCTTTTCTTTTTCCCTAATTTAGGGTTCTTCAACATATTAATCAACATATTGAATTAAAAACCCGAAACATGCAATTCTATCATCAAAACGGGTTAAAAACAATCTTAATCATTAATCAAGTTAAAAATTATTGAATTAACCTAATTGTAGGACTAAATATATCCTTGATAATCAATTAGGGTTTTCTTTTTACAAATTAACTCTTTTTTCCACCAATATATGTACTTTTGCAAAAATATAAAGACTCAGATATCCAAACCATTTTTAACGTATTCCTCATATTTTTCTGATCATTTTTCATATATTAAGTTTTCTCATCGAAGTTTCCTAGCTCAAGATACGATTTTTATAGGAAAAACCCCTTTTATAATTTATTTGCTATTTTCCAAAAACACTAGGACCGCCCGATCCATGGGCCTTGGATCCACCAAGGATCCAACAGCCCTGAAGGAGCACGCTTATCTTTTATAAACTGAGGGATCAATGGACAAAGGTTCCCTTTACCTGTAAAGAGAACGTGGAGGGTAGAAGTGTAAAAGGCCTTCAATTGCACTTCTTCTTCCTTGCGTCGAGCAGCAGATCCAGGAGGTCAACCCAATGGTTGACTTCGAGCTCTAGCCATCCTCTGCTCACGCCGGTGGTCCAGGGAGTTCCGCCTCCCTCACTTGAAGTTGAAGAAACCCTCAATTGCTCACCTGTGCCCCACCAAGCTGCCTCCCCTACTCGTCAGATTCCGGCGAGGTTAAGCCACATGAGCGAGGTGCAGGTCGAGGCAAACTACACAATTGGAAGCACGGAAACACCCCTGGTGACTATCCGCAGGCTAGGGTATGGTTTGTTTTCGCATTGGAGTCCTCAAAAGTCCTCCCCTATATATAGGTACAGAGGCAGTCCCACGTAGATTGGGAACTTCTCCAGTTAACGGAGAAACCCCACAAAAGTTGGGTTAATCATGTGTGGTTTACCTTTTTGAATGCAATGGAAACAATTGCATACCCGTATCTTCCTTGGATCAATAGGAATCGGAGATGGAAGATTCTTGGTAACCTACAACTTCCCAATCCAGGTGGAATTTAGGAGATAATCGAGTAACGTTGGATTGAGATCCAACGGTCTCAGTTGCACGCGACCAAACTAAAAGGAAAATCATTTTCCTATTCAGAATAAATCCAACTTTTGTCAATTTCTTAGGAAATTCATATTTACCAAACCCTTGCTCCTTTCTTTATCAAATTTTAAGGTAACGTTCCTTTAACTATTTCCTAGCTTTGTACAAAATTTGGGAAACAAAAAGCAATGGATTCGAAGGCTTCCTTCTCTCCCAAGTTTTCTCATCAATTAATCTATATTAATTTATATTCCTTTTTCCTTTGTGATTATTTTGTTGTTTTGGGTCCCTTGGACCTCAAGAAATCATAAAGGCATGAATTCACATATTGGGGAATATTTCTTGGCCTTTATCTCCTTTTAATTGTCAATTTCTCATATTTCTCTTTTATTAATCAATTTCTTTTCCTTTTTAATTCCCTTTTCTTTTCAATTGGGCTTAATGACTAACAAAGCCCACAATCATTCAATCAAATCCATTTCACACGAAATCTATAACAATTCAAAGAAAAATATAACATTTATTCATAAAAAGGGAAATACACCTTACATTATATTTTCAAGAAAAAAGGGGTTGTAACATCCTTCCTCTCTTATAAGAATTTTGCCCTCAAAATTCCATCAAGAAAGCAAACAAACAGGATAAGCCTTTCATGTGTCCATCATGGCTCCCGTGTGGCTTCACCCTTTCCATGGTGCTTCCCAAGAACCTTCATCATCTCATATTCTTCCATCTGAGTTTTTTCTTACCTTGGTATATTGTACCCTCATAGGTGACTCGGGACATTTCGGCCTCCCAAAAGCTGAATAGGTTCAGGGCTCAACACATGGCATGGGTACCTCACATAGTGCTCTAGATTGGAATTATGTAACACATTATACATCATGTTATACTGAGGGGTAAGGCTAAACCCAACCATTTCCACGAATCCATCTCAAATGGACCCATATATCGGGGACTCAACTTTCTTAGCTGTAGCCTAGAGGGGTCAGATTTTCACATCCCATATTCTCCCACAATGAACTGCATGTCAGTCTTCTTTGCATCAGCTCATGACTCATGTCACCACCGGGCTCTCTCCAAGCCATTGCATGATCAAGCGACTTCATCTGCACACAGACTTTGGTTCTTTTGTGACCTTCGTGAGGCCTCCTTCACCAACATCATCTTAATGAAGTGGTGACCGACATAACCTCTCCATAAGACTTCTTGCATCCCAATAAAGTCTATGGTGGTTAACATTACATCTCAACAACTGTCTCTATGTATCACCCTAAATGAGCACACCTGCTCTCATCAGACCCTCTAGTCTGAATTATACCGTTCATTAGTATGGGGTGATGAACTGTATTATCATCAAGTTCCTCATGTATCCACTTCCACCTCATGGAAGTGAACCTTGGTCATACCCAAGAACTTTTGAACTCACATCATGATATGGTCGAACCATCTTTCTCTCTCTATAGTAAGTAGTTCAACCCGAATCTGTCCCTTGACAATACTCCTTTCTTTCTCATGTCCTCTAGGTAAGGCGATCTACCATAACCCCTATTACATCTTGATCTTTCTCGTTCAAGGGGAGACTTACCACAACACACATAGAGGTGAAATCCCATTCCTCTCAGGGACCTTTTAATCCTCTATATCGATACATTGGGTTATTGGTGTTCATCCTACACTTCTATCATGCATGGCAACAAGCCACATGCATCTTCATCTTAAGCATCCAAATTGCTACTATCTCTTATTATCTCAGTAATATGATGATCTTAAAGTCATGATCTCCAACATGGCATGATTCCTCAAGCTGATTCCTCAGAAACCCTACACCACTCTAATCAGGGTTTCATCACCTTTCTTTTTAGAGGAGTGCATCTGGGGTTTCACCACCCCTCTGGCTTTCCAAACAACCACCATTCTTGTTCAACTTATCTCTTTTTCCCAACTTAAGGTTGGCTTGACCACCTCAACTTCTTCTAGCTTCCAGCTAAACTAGGCACTATGTCTCAAACAAAGCATTCATCACCACTTCTTATCCTTCGGTATTAGGTAACATACCCCTCCATGTATTATACTTATCATCTCATCTTAGCCTTAGTCCATCTTCATCAAGAACATTTCGAGCTTATACCTTTGGTTTTCAACCTCAACCTGGTGTAACTCATATATCATGCTAAAACATCCTTATAAGATGACTATCTTATTTCTCTTTAGCATTTGTAAACCATCCATGTATCATTCACTTTACCATGGTATTTTATCTTCTCTGTGCCTGTATCTCATGGCAATGTTCCAAACCACATTATCTTTTATCCTTGGTGTATGGCATGCGTACTATCCTATCTCTCACTTCCATAACAAGAGGAAATAAGCATTTGGCTGTAGTCCAAATATAGAGTTCTTCCTATACCAAGAGTAGAGATGGTACATCCCACCTTGCCAGTACACCTTTAATGCTGAGTTTGAAATGTGCCTCACTTGTCTCTTCATCACAAACATCATGATATCAAAGTTACTTCCATGGGAAACTGGTCTCGAACCTACTTGGGTTACTACACATCCTTGGTCATATCCTCTAGGTCTATAGGGTGCTGGAACCTTTGGGGTCATCCCTCTTCCCCCATGCATCAGAAAAGTGCCCTACGCATCTGCCCTTTGGGTCCCATGAGTTTATGAAGGTGATAAATCTCCTAACCCATGGCCCTCGGACAATGATAGTTGTTTCATCCCGACCCTATGGTCATGTGCAACTAGGGAATTAGGCAACTCCTTCTTCCATTGGTCTTATCCCTACCTGACCCTAGGATAGACTTAGGATTCCATTATAGTACATATCCAACTTAGAACCTAACCCAAGCCTTCATCATCTCTCTCTACATTCATGATTGACTTTCATCCCTTCATAGGGGTCATGGAAACCTGCCTACCTTGGTCAGGCCCCATACCAGTTACCTCCATGGTAACACATCCACATGCAATTTAGAGATGACTATATATGGGTCTATAGGTTCATTATCATGCCATGTACTTTTCACTTAGCTTATCAAGATCCTATGAACCTCTTTAGGTTATCTCAAAACCAACAAAACTGGTATACACCCTACAAAAGGGTCCCTCTCCATGGATGGGAGGAAACTACAACTTTTGACAACAAGGTTACAACTATCCTTAGGGTTTACATTCACATGAGCATGCCTAACTCGACAACTACTAAGACACAAATGGACCACCTAATAAACCATGCTAGGTCATACTTGTTCTCATCCTCAACATTAGATCAACTTAGCTGTGGGGGGTTCATCAAACATACCCTTAAATTAAGGGATTTCCTTTACCTCTACACATGAGGAGTACCATGCTTGAAACTATAGAGACTCAAATCTCATCATGAGCATCGAGTATACTACTTCCCCTCTTAGGCCTAGGAACCCTAGGTTCTCCTTTGAATATCCAATTGTGTGCTCAATCTCTTAACCATGAATCAATCATGTCCAAGGTATGCCATGTTCTCCCATGATCCTTGTATATGAGCAAAACCTCAGAGTTGAGTCCTCCTCAAGGACATTCAACTAGGTATACAACCTCACAATAGGGTACTTAAACTTCCTCGGGGTCTAAGGCACTCTTTATCTCATCTAGCAGGTAATCACTTATACCCTGGGTACTAGAAGCATCATCCTCTCTCTAGGGTTTGGTTCCTCTAAAGGAAACCAAGATATCACTAGCCTCCAAGGATCAAGCGTAAGGCAACCACTTAGGTCACATCATTCTCGACCCCCCACTATTCCTCAAGTTTCAGAGTTTTAGGCTTCCAACCTCCCTATTGGGGTTCTACTTCCTCTCTCTAGAGCTAATTCCAGCTCCAACCATACTTACTAGAGGTCCCTTCTCCATGAAGGCTCATTCTCACAAGCATACCCCTATATGATTGAAGCCTATGCTCAACTCATGTTTGGCTCAAGAGAATCCATACCCCTTTCATAAGCCATCCATTATGATCTCTTAACCAGGATTTCATCAAGCTATACCCTACTTGCCTAAGCCCATAAGGTAACTATAGGTTCTTTAACCTCATCCACGAAGGATCTATCCTTTGCTATGGCCTGCACGACCCTCTCCAGGGTTGGGTTGCCAAAGGTACTAGGTCATCTACCCTCTTATGGCATCCCAAAGGCATGACCAACCAAACACTCGGTCAATAATGACATCTAACTCATCATGTCATCTCTCTCTCTAACCTTCACTTAGGGTTAGGGTTACCATCATCCTCAAAGGATGTGCTAGGCCTCTACCTTTAATGGAGGTCACTACCTCCAAGACTAACTCTCTCTACTCATCCTCCTACCAAGGATGTCTATCCTCAGGTCTCTCCTGAGGGCAATGACAACTCGTGTCATACGACCTTAGCATGTATCTATTACTTTTACACTTACTCTATTAAGCTTATGTCCATGATATCTTATTTACATGCTTTTTATTAATTTTGTGGAGGATTCCTTAATCCTTATCAACCTTACCCATACCTCAAGAGGGTGAGGAGAAGAGAGGAAACCCTAATCCTTAGGGTCCTTAATGGAATTTGAGTTGAGAGGGGATGAACAAGATGAGAGAGTCCTAAAGGTATCTTATTTCGATTCATGCCCTAACACTTTGGCCAGGAAGTCACACGGATCCGGGAGTCATCGTATTCCGACTAGCCGTGCGGAGGAAAATATTGCCAGCCCCCGGTCGTGATCCTTTTCTAGACACCTCTGTCTTTCGGATAATCCTCTAATAACTCCCTTGGGTTCTACATAATTTGTAAAATTTAATAATTATTAAGGATTACTTGAGGAACCTATGCTATGATACCAATTGTAACAACCCCGCCTCCCGGTAACCCCCAATTAAGGGAGACCCGAATGTCAGAGCCGTTATTCAATTAATAAGATCAAAGGTTTGACAAATAATCAATAATAATTAATAAACTTTACCAACTAAACTGAAAACGGGTATAAAATAAAACTTTTCTTACCTTGGAAAAACTGGGATTTCTAAACTTCTATCCATGAAAATGTTAATCTAACTAATCCTCCTATGCATGTTATCTCTCATTTAATTCCACATATGTCACTTTACTGTTTGTTCTTTTCATTCGTATCTAAAACATCAACAAACAAAATGCCGGTCAGCCGAAGCTGGTATGTGGGGGAAACAATAATTGTGCAACTATGTTAACAATGTGATCATCCAAATATCATTTAACAACCAAGATTACGTTTTAAGCGATACTACTCAATCCTTGCCTATCCCCTTTCTCTGTAACATCCCTGCAGTGGACATGGATACCACCTCTCTCATATGGTAGATCCTTAACCCCACGGTCCTACCATACAGGTAGCCAATACCTAGGGTTATGGAGTTGCATGGTCCTACCGAAAGGTAGACCAATCCCTGACTCATGATGACTTGATGGACCTACCCCATTGGTAGCCATTTACTAAGTCATTTAATGACCTGATGGACCTACCCATTGGCAGCCATTTACTAGGTCAATCTATACAACTACAGAGAGGACTAGGATCTGAGCTAGTAGGCACATCTCTTATGTGATAGTCATATTCACATTATAATTTGCATGAATTAAATGCAACCAATAGTTTAATTTAAGTCATTGATAAAACCTCGAAAATCCTCAGGAATCTAATTCGGGATATTCATAGGCGTAACCACATACCTGATTTGCATATTCAACAAGCTATTAATATTCTGAGCAAGCAAGTAATCCAAGAAGCAGTTCAACAATCACAGAATTCCTGAAAAGCATATGTAACCTATTTACTACACTTTACCAAGAATATATCTATTTAATTGACTTGCATTCACTTTCTAGGGCTTCTAATCCACTTTGGGGTTTTATTAAGGTCCTTTTTGATTTTTTTTACAACTTTCCTCATTTATACCCTAGAACAACAGTTCTAAGCGCAAAACCCTATTTACTGACATATTCACATTAAAGCCTTTTTAACATTTACTAAGTTGAGGTTAACCTAACATCAATTTTATACAAAGGATTTCAAATTATATCTCATGAGCAACCATTAACCTACATAATCACGACATTAAACCCAATTTCATTTTTTATTCCTTATGATTGCTATTCCAATTTTAGGGTTTCTTGAAAATTAGGGTTTCATTACCTTTTTCCCCAATTTGATTTCACTTTTATCAAAATATACATCAAACCCTAAATTTTCTTATCTTATTTTCCATGAAGATTCTTAAGATCAGGTTTGGTCCACAAAAACCCTAATATTCGGATTACTCTATCTTTTCTTTTATTTTTCCCTAATTTAGGGTTCTTCGACATATTTATCAACGTATTGAATTAAAAACCCTAAACATGCAATTCTATCATCAAAACGGGTTAAACCCATATTAATCATTAATCAAGTTAAACATGATCAAATTAACCTAATTGTAGGACTAAATATATCCTTGATAATTAATAAGGGTTTTCTTTTTACAAATTAACTCTTTTTTGCACCAAAATATGTACTTTTGCAAAAATATATATATTCAGATATCCAAACCATTTTTAATGTATTCCTCATATTTTTCTGATCATTTTTCATGTATTAAGTTTTCTCACCGGAGTTTCCTTGCTCAAGATACGATTTTTATATGAAAAACCCCTTTTATAATTTATTTGCTATTTTCCAAAAAGACTAGGACCGCCCAATCAATGGGCCTTGGATCCACCGAGGATCCAACAGCCCTGAAGGAGCGCACTTATCTTTTGTAAACAGAGGGAGCGAAGGACGAAGGTGCCCTTTACCTGTAAAGAGAACGCGGAGGGCAGAAGTGTAAAAGGCCTTCAATTGCTCTTCTTCTTCCTTGCGTCGAACAGCAGATCCAGGAGGTCAACCTGATGGTGGACTTCGAGCTCCGACCGTCCTCTTCTCATGCCGACGGTCCAGGGAGTTCCGCCTCCCTCACTTGAAGTCAAAGACGCCCTCAATGTCTCACCTGCACCCCTCCAAGCTGCCTCCCCTATTCGTCAGATTCCGGCGAGGTTAAGCCACAAGACCGAGGTGCAGGTCGAGGCAAACTACACAATTGGTGGCACGGAAACACCCATGGTGTCTATCTGCAGACTAGGGTATGGTTTGTTTGCATGATGGAGTCCTCACAAGTCCTCCCCTATATATAGGGTCAGAGGCAGTCCCACGTAGATTGGGAACATCTCCAATTAACGGCCAAACCCCGTAAAAGTTGGGTTAATCATGTGTGGTTTACCTTCCTAAATGCAATGGAAACAATTGTTGGGTTTTGGATGAGGCAGAGAAGTAGCGGAAACAAAAAAATTTCTCCCCAAAACCCAGAACAAAAGGAATCGCGTCAACGTCTATATAATAGAAAAGATGGTTTGTGAATCATACCTTGTCCCTAGGCTTGCTTGGCGACAGTACCACACGCCTTGCACAATCTTTACCTCCAGTCTTGGATGGTGTCTGTGCACCTCTTGGTCGCACCGGTTCTGAAGACTCCTCCTACCGGACTGTCGGATGACAGTTGTCCTCCTGAGCGGCAATGTCCTCCCGCCTCTGAAGTAGTCCACACGGACCACCTGGAACTCCACTCTCCTTGTCCCACAAGCATGTGGATGGAGTCACACCCTCCTGTTGACATACTAGTTGACAACACACTCTCCTGCTGTCAATTACAACTGCAGCTTTCCTTCCCTTGCCGCACCTCCCTTTGCGGGAAGCACTTTCTCAGGCTCTCTCTCGGTTACCAAAACTAGAGAGAATGACAACTTTGCAGAGCAATCAACCCAATACCCCTATATATATAGGCGGGTCATGGGACAGGATTCTCGGTGTCCGGCAATACGAGACTAAAAGCAGGAGTAGAAGGGTTCGGAATTTTCCACAAAAGCAACCATCTCGCAACGTGAACCGATCGGTTCACAAGTGAACCGGTCGGTTGGGGACCTGAACCGATCGGTTCACCACTGAACCGATCGTTTGGGACCCTTGAACCGATCGGTTCATTCATGAACCAGTCAGTTGGGGTTCCAGGTTGGTTCCCGATCGACTTTCCTTCTTTTGTTTCCAATTGGTATCGAATACCAATCCTATTTCCAATCAAATTGGATAATTGAAACGAAAGGAAAATTCTCACCAATCCTACTTTCCCAAGTTTCTTGATTGCACCAGTTGAACCGATCGGTTCAACGCTTGAACCGGTCATTTCACTTTGTGCATGAGCCGATCGATTCAACAATTGAACTGACCAGTTCAGCAACCTCAGCCGACCGGTTCATCACATGAACCGATCGGTTGGGAGTGCAGGTTGTGCAGAATCAGTCAAATGTGATTTCAATCAATCTGATACTCCAATCAATGCGTCCAACACCTTTTACATTATGATATTGAGCTATCGATTAATTGAGTTTTAATTGAACTACTAAACTCCTTTAGTAATCAATCTAAACATTGCTTGTGGACAAAACTCCTCTTCCAGGTTAAATCCTATGTGTGTGACCCTGCAGGTCCATTTCACGTTGGCAGTGAAAGTCCATAACATTTATGACTTCACAAGAAAAGAGTGGTGCCTAGTCACACATCATTGCTACCCAAGTGAAAGTAGAAAGTTGGAGAAAAACTTTCATCCTACAATCCGTGAATGGTGTTATAGTGAATGTATAATTCCTTTGTCACTGATATCCAGAATGAACTTGAGGCATGGAACAATCATCCTGTCCATGTTCATTCATTTCCTTGATCTCAGAGTAGACCGAGTGAGTTGTGTATGACATCAATATCGCATATTGATTCACATGTGCATGTGCATGCCTTTCTCAATCCTACTCATGAAGTGGCCAAGGATATCAAACTCCCTCAAGAGGGACAAATCCCATATCTATCACTCACCCCTCAAAATACCCATGTGTCAAAGCCACCCAATCATCACCTTTATAACAACCCATGTTTCAGGACTACGTTTGATGATGTCAAAGTGTACCCAATGACATGTGTTGAGTGTAGTGATTTCAGGTCTAAGAATCACACTCACTACCATCACTGTGAGAGCTGACTGTGACTACCAAGTCATGGTTCCATGTGTCACTCTCACGGTGGGTCTGTCTGGTACCTTGTTCTCTAACAAGTACCTATGTGCTTGGTTTGATATCACTATATCATGACTAATGAGATTCTGTCATCAACCAACACACAATCTAGTCTTTAGTGTTATTGATGTCTATGGTTATTTCCACAATAACAACCGACTAGGGACTAAACAAGAATGTATACTCTTAACATCCATATGATCTCATCGTTTAGTTCATGAACCTAAAAGCATACGTCATTGAGTCAAAACATTCTTTAGACATCTATCATGTTACACCATCAACTCAGAAATAGTTTAAACATATAGATTGGAAATTGCCTTTATTATTATTCAAATCATTTACAAAGTATCCCATTACAATCATCATACGACTTGCTCTATGGGCATACATACCAACAGAATCCCACTTGCACTTAGAGCCAGTCACCAAGGAAACACAGTCCTTGTGACCTAGCCTGACCATCATGCTTCTGCTGAGAAAGGGCCTTAGTCAGTGGATCATCTATGTTGTCTTCAGTTGGTACTTTGCAAATCTTGACATCTCCTCGCTGTATGATCTCTCGTATGAGATGGAAGCTCCGCAGTATGTGCTTGGACTGCTGATGTGATCGGGGCTCCTTAGCTTGTGCAATAGCTCCATTATTGTCACAATAAAGCTCAATTGCATCACAGCTACTGGGAACTACACCAAGTTCAGAAATGAACTTCCTGATCCCCACAGCCTCCTTTGCTGCATGCGAAGCAGCAATATACTCGACCTCTGTAGTAGATTCAGCAACTGTTTCTTGCTTGGAACTCTTCCAGCTCACATCTCCATTATCAAGGCAAAACACAAATCCTGACTGCGATCTGTAATCATCTTTATCGGTTTGGAAGCTTGCATCGGTGTAATCTTTTACAACCAGCTCTTCCTCGCCGCCGTACACAAGAAACTGATCCTTAGTCCTTCACAAGTACTTGAGGATTTTCTTCACGGCTATCCAGTGAGCATCCCCGGGATCTGACTGGTACCTGCTCGTCATGCTGAGAGCATACGAGACATCTGGGCGTGTGCACAACATAGCGTACATGATGGATCTGATGGATGATGCATATGGGATCCCATTCATACACTCCCTCTCTTCACAATATTGGGGACATTGAGCTCTAGAGACGGCAACTCCATGTAGCATAGGGACGTTTCCTCTCTTTGAGTTCTCCATGCTGAACCGCTTCAGCACCTTGTCAATGTACGTGCTCTGACTTAGTCCGAGAAGCCTCCTAGATCGATCTCTATAGATCTTAATTCCTAGAATATAGGATGCTTCTCCTAAGTCCTTCATTGAGAAAGTTTTCCCAAGCCAAGTCTTTACCTTCTCTAAGGCTAAGACATCATTCCCCATTAAAATTATGTCATCCACATACAATATGAGGAATGTGGTCGAGCTCCCACTAACCTTCTTGTACACACAAGGTTCATCTTCATTTTGAATAAAGCCAAACACTTTGACTTCTTCATCAAATCAAAGATTCCAACTCCGCGACGCTTGCTTCAATCCATAGATTGACCTTTGCAGCTTACAGACTTTATTGGCATTCTTTGGATCTACAAAACCTTCAGGCTGTGTCATGTACACATCCTTATGTATATTCCCGTTAAGGAATGTGGTTTTAACATCCATCTGCCAAATCTCATAGTCATAGTCAGCTGCAATAGCAAGCATGATCCTGATGGACTTAATCATGGCAATTGGAGAAAAGGTTTCGTCATAATCAACACCTTAAACCTGTTGAAATACCTTTGCAACCAATCTGCCTTTATAAGTTTGCACATTGCCATCCATGTCGGTCTTTTTCTTGAAGACCCACTTGCACCCTATGGGTTTTACCCCTTCGGGTGGTTCCACCAAAGTCCATACTTTGTTGGAGTACATGCATTCCATCTCGGATCTCATGGCTTCAAGCCATTTCTCAGAATTTGGTCCCTCCATAGCCTCTACGTAGGTAGTTGGATCATCATCTATGATCAACTCTCCACCTTCCTGAGTTACAAGGTATCCAAACCTCTCAGGTTCAAGGCGAGTCCTACTAGATCTACGAGGTCCTTGTGTTACCTGAGGATACTAAGATTCCACAACACCTTGTGAATCTACATTTTCCTCTAGTACATCTATCGGTTCAATGTTTTCTTGTTGGGATTGAACCTCTTCAAGCTCTATATTCCTCCCACTGCTTCATTTGGAAATAAATTCATTCTCTAGGAATACAACTGTCCTGACAACAAACACTTTGTTTTCAGTAGGGTGGTATAAATAGTATCCCCTCGTTTCCTTGGGGTATCCAACAAAATAACATTTATCGGATTTGGTTCCAAGCTTATTAGGAAACATTTTCTTGATGTAAGCCTCACAAACCCAAATCTTCAGAAAAGACAAATTGGGACGCTTCCCGTACCATATCTCATATGGTGTCTTTTGAACCGATTTGGATGGTACACGGTTAAGCATAAACGCGGCGGTTTCAAGAGCATAACCCCAGAAGGAAATTGGAAGATCATAAAAACTCATCATTGATCGCACCATATCTAACAATGTGCGATTCCTTCTTTCAGACACACCATTATGCTGTGGTGTTCCAGGCGGAGTCCACTGTGATACAATACCACGCGCTTGCAGAAGGTCCTCAAACTCCTGGCTCAAGTATTCTCCACCTCGATCGGAATGAAGTGCCTTAATACTTTTACCAAGATGGTTCTGTACTTCATTCATGAAATCCTTGAACCTTTCAAGGGTTTCTTACTTATGCTTCATCAGGTACACATAGCCATACCTACTGAAATCATCAGTGAAGGTAATGAAGTACTGACACCCATATCTGGAATTATATCTAAAAGGCCCACATACATCAGTATGTATGAGTCCTAATAGATCACTATCTCTCTCACCTTTACCTGAAAAGGGAGTCTTGGTCATCTTGCCCAACAAACAAGATTCACACGTCTCTATTGATTCATAATCAAAAGAGTCTAGATAACCATCTTTTGGAGTCTAGAAATGCACTTCTCATTTATGTGCCCTAGACGACAATGCCAGAGATATGTTTTATTTGAGTCATTGAAATTTTGCCTTTTGGAGTTTACATTGTATACACTTGTCTCCAAGTCTATCAAGTATAGACCATAAGACATAGGGGCACTGCCATAAAAGATCCCATCTTTAGAAATGGAACACTTTCTATTCTTAATAAGAAATTCAAATCCATCTTTGTCCAAACAAGAAACAGAAATGATATTCCTATTTATGGCAGGTACATAATAGCAGTTCTTCAACTGTATTATAAGCCCACTAGGTAGATTTAACTCATAGGTTCCTACGGCACTGGCGGCAACTCTTGCCCCAATGGCCACACATAGTTCAACCTCGCCTTTCCCTATAGGCCTACTTCTCTTAAGATCCTTCACATTTGAACAAATGTGAGATCCGCATCCGGTATCAAGTACCCATGATGAAGAAGTAGTAAAGTTAATCTCTATCACGTATACACCAGAAGTAGAGATCTCTATCTCCGACATCTTCTTCCATTGTTCCTTCCATCCTCTCCATGTAGAAGAAATTGTTTTGGCGAGAGAACGCTTCTCTCCCTTACCTACTTTCTTCTTCACCAATGCATTAAGCGTACATAGAGTGGATTCTAAGGCTCCTAGTATATCTAGATTGTGCAGAACACTTCCCACATTCCTCAACCAGTTATGGAATTTATTCTCAATTAATTTTCCCATTTTAAAAGATGATTCTTTTTCCATTCTACAAGAGAAAATTTGCATTTGTCAAAACCTTTTTGATTTGATTTGAATAAAATTTGACGATAGTTAATTAGGCCTTTAATTAATTATCGTTCCCACTATTTTGACTCAAATTGATAGCCCTCACCATCAATTTGGAATATTGCAGCGTACAATCTTCTAGTGGGTCAAGATCCTAAAATCCTCTAAGCCATGGACCAGCTAGGGCTGTCACCCACAACTCAGATCTCTCAGGTAGGAAACTCTTGCCAATTTCATCATATGCAACTCTTGAAAGATGTCATATGCAACTCCTTGCAATGATCATCTCCATGCCTTAATGCGCTAGATCCTATCTAGGTCACCTTATTAAGTCCAACCCAAAGACAACACGATGAACATGCACCCTGCTAGGGCAGACCCACACATTCATCCTTCACGCTTCCACGAGATAGACGGTGCACCACGCTAGGGCGTGCCCACAATTGGTCGATCAAGCTTTTCACGTGTGTCGCATTTGGAAGGCATCTAAAACTTAATATTTAATGAGGGATTTGGTTTTATATACATATACATATCCAATCACCACAATATATAGTAAGTATCATATACATGCTATATCCCACAGAAAACATGCAAAACGATAAAAAGCAATGATTATGGCCATCCTATTTGTGATTCCTCGAGCCAAGAGGAATCACGGTCATCTAGGTCTGCAACCTTTACAAGATGAAATCTCTTCCTGCCTTTCTGGGTTTGATCAGCTCATCTCCATGACTGATCGGCTCGCCATCAGGTTGGTTGTTCGGGTGCCACTAGACGATCGACTGGCATCTCCAGCCGATCGATTCAACGGTCATCGTGCATCTCATCAGGTTGCCACACACTTGTCTTTTTCCTCGAACCGGCCGTCTGGATCACCAACCGATCGGTTCACTCCTTGAACCGATCGTCTATAGGTTGTCTGCCGTTCTTTGACATAACATGAAATAAAATCTATCCTATTTACAATTTATTTGTGAAGCCCCGAGTTACATTCCGGGGGAGCAAAGGTAGGAAAAGAATTCTCAAATTATTTCGAGTTACATCAGAAATAAGAGAAGGGAATCGATGCGCAGACCGAGATGCAAGCAACCACACAAACAACCATACACAGACATAGGGGTTTATAGGCCATAATCATGCTACACATCCACCACAAAACTCATTTAAGGGTGAAGCGTATCGAGTGAATTAATATTACATATCATATATGTATATTAGGGATTTGTGGATTGGACATGTATAAATCCGATATTATTCGCATCGCATGCAATAAATAAAGGCGACAAACCAAAATCGATCATATCGATAATCCTAAAATATAGAGCGGTTCACCTCGCTCTGATACCACTGTTGGGTTTTGGATGAGGCAGAGAAGCAGCGGAAACAAAAATTTTCTCCCCAAAACCATGAACAAAAGGAATCGCATCAACGCCTATATAATAGAAAAGATGGTTTGTGAATCATACCTTGTCCCAAGGCTTGCTCGGTGACAGTACCACGTGCCTTGCGTGATCTTTACCTCCGATCTTGGACGGTGTCTGTGCAGCTCCTGGTCGCACCGTGACTGAAGACTCCTCCTCCTACCGGACTGTCGGATGATAGTTGTCCTCCTGAGCGTCAGTGTCCTCTTGCCTCTGAAGTAGTTCACACGGACCACCTAGAACTCCACTCTCCTTGTCCCACAAGGAAGTGAAATGAGTTTCACCCTCCTGTTGACGTACTAGTCGCCAACACACTCTCCTGCTATCAATTGCAACTGCAGTTGTCCTTCCCTTGCTGCACCTCCCTTTGCGGGAAGCACTTGCTCGGGCTCTCTCTCGGTTACCAAAACCAGAGAGAACGACAACTTTGCAGAGCAATCAACTTACACTGAGTCGTACACTGAGAATCCCCCAATACCCCTATATATAGGCGGGTCATGGGATAGGATTCTCTGTGCCCGGCAATACGGGACTAAAAGTAGGAGTAGAAGGGTTCGGAATTTTCCACAAAAGCAACCATCTCACAACCTGAACCGATCGGTTCACAAGTGAACTGGTCGGTTGGGGACCTGAACCGATCGGTTCACCACTAAACCGATCGTTTGGGACCTTTGAACCGATCGGTTCACTCATGAACCAGTCGGTTGGGGTTCGAGGTTGGTTCCCGATCAACTTTCCTTCTTTTGTTTCCAATTGGTATCAAATACCAATCCTATTTCCAATCAAATTGGATAATTGAAACGAAAGGAAAATTCTCACCATTCCTACTTTCCCAAGTTGCTAGATTGCACCAGTTGAACCGATCGGTTCAACACTTGAACCAATCATTTCACTCTATGCATGAGCCGATCAGTTCAACAATTGAACCAACCGGTTCCAGCAACCTCAGCCGACCGGTTCATCACATGAACCGATCGGTTGGTAGTGCAGGTTGTGCAGAATCAGTCAAATGTGATTTCAATCAATCCGACACTCTAATCAATGCGTCCAACACCTTGAACGTTATGATATTGAGCTATCGATTAATTGAGTGTTTAATTGAACTACTAAACTCCATTAGTAATCAATCTAAACATTACTTATGGACAAAACTCCTCTTCCAGGTTAAATCCTATGTGTGTGACCCTGCAGGTCCATTTCACGTTGGCAATGAAAGTCCATTATATTTATGACTTCACAAGCAAAGAGTGGCGCCTAGTCACACATCATTGCTACCCAAGTGAAAGTAGAAAGTTGGAGAACAACTTTCATCCTACAATCCGTGAATGGTATTACTGTAAATGTATAATTCCTTTGTCACTGATATCCAGAATGAACTCGAGGCATGGAACAGTCATCCTGTCCATGTTCATTCATTTCCTTGATCTCAGAGTAGATCGAGTGAGATGTGTATGACATCAATATCACATATTGATTCACACGTGCATGCACATACCTTTCTCAATCCTACTCATCAAGTGGCCAAGGATATCAAACTCCCTCAAGAGGGACAAATCCCATATCTATCACTCACCCCTCAAAAGCCCCATGTGTCAAAGCCACCCAATCATCACCTTTATAACAACCCATGTTTTAGGACTGCGTTTGATGATGTCAAAGTGTACCCAACGACATGTGTTGAGTGTAGTTATTTCAGGTCTAAGAATCACACTCACCACCATCACTGTGAGAGATAACTGTGACTACCAAGTCATGGTTCCATGTGTCACTCTCATGGTGGGTCTGTCTGGTACCTTGTTCTCTAACAAGTACCTATGTGCTTGGTTTGATATCACTATATCATGACTAATGAGATTCTGTCATCAACCAACACACAATCTAGTCTTTAGTGTTATTGATGTCTATGGTTATTTCCACAATAACAACCGACTAGGGACAAAACAAGAATGTATACTTTTAACATCCATATGATCTCATTGTTTAGGTCATGAACCTAAAAGCATACGTCATTGAGTCAAAGCATTCTTTAGACATCTATCATGTTACACCATCATCTCAGAAACAATTTAAACATGTAGATTGGAAATTGCCTTTATTATTATTCAAATCATTTACAAAGTATCCCATTACAATCATCATATGACTTGCTCTATGGGCATACATACCAACAGACTCCCACTTGTACTTAGAGCTAGTCACCAAGGAAACACAGCCATTGTGACCTAGCATGACCATCATGCTTCTGCTGAGAAAGAGCCTTAGTCAGTAGATCAACTATGTTGTCTTCAGTTGGTACTTTGCAAATCTTCACATCTCCTCTCTGTACGATCTCTCGTATGAGATGGAAGCGCCACAATATGTTCTTGGACCGCTGATATGATATGGGCTCCTTAGCTTGTGCAATAGCTCCATTATTGTCACAATAAAGCTCAATTGCATCACAGCTACTGGGAACTACACCAAGTTCAGAAATGAACTTCCTGATCCACACAACCTCCTTTGCTGCCTGCAAAGCAGCAATATACTCGACCTCTGTAGTAGAATCGGCAACTGTTTCTTGCTTGGAACTCTTCCAGCTCACAGCTCCATTATTAAGGAAAACACAAATCCTGACTGTGATCTGTAATCATCTTTATCGGTTTGGAAGCTTGCATCAGTGTAACCTTTTACAACCAGCTCATCCTCGCCACCATATACAAGAAACTGATCCTTAGTCCTTCGTAAGTACTAGAGGATGTTCTTCACGGCTGTCTAGTGAGCATCCCCGGGATCTGACTGGTACCTGCTCGTCATGCTGAGAGCATACGAGACATCTGGGCGTGCGCACAACATAGCGTACATGATGGATCTGATGGCTGATGCATATGGGATCCCATTCATACGCTCCCTCTCTTCACAAGATTGGGGACATTGAGCTCTAGAGACGGCAACTCAATGTAGCATAGGGACGTTTCCTCTCTTTGAGTTCTCCATGCTGAACCGCTTCAGCACCTTGTCAATGTACATGCTCTGACTTAGTCCAAGAATCCTTCTAGATCTATCTCCATAGATCTTAATTCTTAGAATATAGGATGCTTCTCCTAAGTCCTTCATTGAGAAAGTTTTCCCAAGCCAAGTGTTTACCTTCTCTAAGGCTAAGACATCATTCCCCATTAAAAGTATGTCATCCACATACAATATGAGGAATGTGGTCGAGCTCCCACTAACCTTCTTGTACACACAAGGTTCATCTTCATTTTGAATAAAGCCAAACACTTTGACTTCTTCATCAAATCAAAGATTCCAACTCCGAGACGCTTACTTTAATCCATAGATTGACCTTTGTAGTTTACAGACTTTATTGGCATTCTTTGGATCTACAAAACCTTCAGGCTGTGTCATGTACACATCCTCATGTATATTCCCATTAAGGAATGCGGTTTTAACATCCATCTGCCAAATCTCATAGTCATAGTAAGCTGCAATAGCAAGCATGATCCTAATGGACTTAATCATGGCAATTGGAGAAAAGGTTTCGTCATAATCAACACCTTGAACTTGTCAAAATCTCTTCACAACCAATCTGCCTTTATAAGTTTGCACATTGCCATCCATGTCGGTCTTTTTCTTGAAGACCCACTTGCACCCTATGGGTTTTACCCCTTAGGGTGGTTCCACCAAAGTCCATACTTTGTTGGAGTACATGGATTCCATCTCAGATCTCATGGATTCAAGCCATTTCTCAGAATCTGGTCCCTCCATAGCCTCTACGTAGGTAGTTGGATAATCATCTATGATCAACCCTCCACCTTCCTGAGTTACAAGGTATCCAAACCTCTCAGGTTCAAGGCGAGTCCTACTAGATCTACAAGGTCGTTGTGTTACCTGAGGAGACTGAGATTCCACAACACCTTGTGAATCTACATTTTCCTCTGGTACATCTATCGGTTCAATGTTTTCTTGTTGGGCTGGAACCTCTTCAAGCTCTATATTCCTCCCACTGCTTCCTTTGGAAATAAATTCCTTCTCTAGGAATACAGTTGTCCTGGCAACAAACACTTTGTTGTCAGTAGGGTGGTATAAATAGTATCCCCTCGTTTCCTTGGGGTATCCAACAAAATAACATTTATCAGATTTGGGTCCAAGCTTATCAGGAAACATTTTCTTGACATAAGCCTCACAACCCCAAATCTTCAGAAAAGACAAATCGGGACGCTTCCCATACCATATCTCATATGGTGTCTTTTGAACCAATTTGGATGGTACACGGTTAAGCATAAATGCGGCAGTTTCAAGAGCATGACCCCAGAAGGAAATTGGAAGATCAGCAGAACTCATCATTGATCGCACCATATCTAATAATGTGTGATTCCTTCTTTCAGACACACTATTATGATGTGATGTTCCAGGAGGAGTCCACTGTGATACAATACCACGTGCTCGCAGAAGGTCCTCAAACTCCTGGCTCAAGTATTCTCCACCTCGATCGGAACGAAGTGCCTTAATACTTTTACCAAGCTGGTTCTATATTTCATTCATGAAATCCTTGAACCTTTCAAGGGTTTCTGACTTATGCTTCATCAGGTTGACATAGACATACCTAGTGAAATCATCAGTGAAGGTAATGAAGTACTGACACCCATTTCTGGCATTAGATCTATAAGGCCCACATACATCAATATGTATGAGTCCTAATAGATCACTAGCCCTCTCACGTTTACCTAAAAAGGGAGTCTTGGTCATCTTGCCCAACAAACAAGATTCACACGTCTTTGTTGATTCATAATCAAAAGAGTCTAGATAACCATCTTTATGGAGTCTAGAAATGCACTTCTCATTTATGTGCCCTAGACGACAATGCCAGAGATATGTTTTGTTTGAGTCGTTGAGTTTTTGCCTTTTGGTGTTTACGTTGTATACAATTGTCTCCAAGTCTATCAAGTATAGACCATAAGACATAGGGGCACTGCCATAAAAGATCCCATATTTTGAAATGGAACACTTTCCATTCTTAATAAGAAATTCAAATCCATCTTTGTCCAAACAAGAGACAGAAATGATATTCCTATTTATGGTAGGTACATAATAGCAGTTCTTCAACTCTATTATAAGCCCACTAGGTAGAGTTAACTCATAGGTTCCTACGTCACTGGCGGAAACTCTTTCCCCATTGGCAACACATATTTCAACCTCGCCTTTCCCTAAAGGCCTACTTCTCTTAAGATCCTTCACATTTGAACAAATGTGAGATCCACATCCGGTATCAAGTACCCATGACGAAGAAGTAGTAAAGTTAATCTCTATCACGTATACACCAGAAGTAGAGATCTCTATCTCCGACTTCTTCTTCCATTGTTCCTTCCATCCTCTCCATGTAGAAGAAATTGGATTGGCGAGAGAACACTTCTCTCCCTTACCTACTTTCTTCTTCACCAACGCATTAAGCGTACATAGAGTGGATTCTAAGGCTCCTGGTATATCTAGATTGTGCAGAACACTTCCTACAGTTCTCAACCAGTTATGGAATTTATTCTCAATTAATTTGTCCATTTTAAAAGATGATTCTTTTGCCATTCTACAAGAGAAAATTTGCATTTTTCAAAACCTTTTTGATTTGATTTGAATAAAATTTGATGATAGTTAATTAGGCCTTTAATTAATTATCGTTCCCACTATTTTGACTCAAATTGATAGCCCTCACCATCAATTCGGAATATTGCATCGTACAATCTTCTAGTGGGTCAAGATCCTAAAATCCTCTAAGCCATGGACCAGCTAGGGCTGTCACCCACAACTCAGATCTCTCAGGTAGCCAACTCTTGCCAATTGCATCATATGCAACTCTAGAAAGATGTCATATGCAACTCCTTGCAATGATCATCTCCATGCCTCAATGCGCTAGATCCTATCTAGGTCACCTTGTTAAGTCCTACCCAAAGACAACACGATGAACATGCACCCTGCTAGGGCAGACCCACACATTCATCCTTCACGCTTCCACGAGATAGACAGTGCACCACGCTAGGGCGTGCCCACAATTGGTCGATCAAGCTTTTCACGTGTGTCGCATTTGGAAGGCATCTAAAACTTAATATTTAATGAGGGATTTGGTTTTATATACATATACATATCCAATCACCACAATATATAGTAAGTATCATATACATGCTATATCCCACAGAAAACATGCAAAATGATAAAAAGCAATGATTATGCCCATCCTATTTGTGATTCCTCGAGCCAAGAGGAATCACGGTCATCTAGGTCTGAAACCTTTACAAGATGAAATATGTGCCTACCTTTCTGGGTTTGATCAGCTCATCTCCATGACTGATCGGCTCGCCATCAGGTTGGTTGTTCGAGTGCCACCAGCCGATCGAATGGCACCTCCAGCCGATCGGTTCACCGGTCATCGTGCATCTCATCAGGTTGCCACCCGCTCATCTCGTTCCTCGAACCGGCCGTCTGGATCACCAACCGATCGGTTCACTCCTTGAATCGATCATCTACAGGTTGTGTGCCGTTCTTTGACATAATAAGAAATAAAATCTATCCTATTTACAATTGATTTGTGAAACCCCGAGTTACATTCAGGGGGAGCAAAGGTAGGAAAAGAATTCTCGAATTATTTCGAGTTACATCAGGAATAAGAGAAGGGAATCAGTGCGCAGACCGAGATGCAAGCAACCACACAAACAACCATACACAGACATAGGGGTTTATAGCCCATAATCATGCTACACATACACCACAAAACTCGTTTAAGGGCGACGCGTATCGAGTGCATTAATATTACATATCATATATGTATATTAGGGATTTGTGGATTGGACATGTATAAAGCCGATATTATTCGCATCGCATGCAATAAATAAAGGCGACAAACCAAAATCGATCATATCAATAATCCTAAAATATAGAGCGCTTCACCTCGCTCTGATACCATTGTTGGGTTTTGGATGAGGCAGAGAAGCAGCGAAAACAAAAATTTTCTCCCCAAAACCCAGAACAAAAGGAATCACGTCAATGTCTATAGAAAAGATGGTTTGTGAATCATACCGTGTCCCGAGGCTTGCTCGGCGACGGTACCACACACATTGCACGAACTTTACCTCCGGTCTTTTACAGTGTCTGTGCAGCTCCTGGTCGCACCAAGACTGAAGACTCCTCCTATCGTACTGTCGGATGACAGTTGTCCTCCTGAGCGGTAGTGTCCTCCCGCCTCTGAAGTAGTCCACACGGACCACCTGGAACTCCACTCTCCTTGTCCCACAAGGAAGTGGAAGGATTCACACCCTCCTGTTGACGTACTAGTCGCCAACACATTCTCCTGTTGTCAATTGCAACTGCAGTTGTCCTTCCCTTGCTGCACCTCCCTTTGCGGGAAGCACTTGCTCGGGCTCTCTCTCGGTTGCCAAAACCATAGAGAACGACAACTTTGTAGAGCAATCAACTTGCACTTAGTCGTACACTAAGAAGCCCCCAATACTCCTATATATAGGCGAGTCATGGGACATGATTCTCTGTGCCCGACAATACGGGACTAAAAGCAGGAGTAGAAGGGTTCGGAATTTTCCACAAAAGCAACCATCTCGCAACCTGAACCGATCGGTTCACAAGTGAATCGGTCGGTTGGGGACCTGAGCCGATAGGTTCACCACTGAACCGATCGTTTGGGACCCTTGAACCGATCGTTTCACTCATGAACTGGTCGGTTGGGGTTCCAGGTTGGTTCCCAATTGACTTTCCTTCTTTTGTTTCCAATTGGTATCGAATACCAATCCTATTTCCAATCAAATTGGATAATTGAAACGAAAGGAAAATTCTCACCAATCCTACTTTCCCAAGTCGCTCGATTGCACCAGTTGAACCGATCGATTCAACGCTTGAACCGGTCATTTCACTTTGTGCATGAGCCGATCGGTTCAACAATTGAACCGACCGGTTCAACAACCTCAGCCGACCGGTTCATCACATGAACTGATTGGTTGGGAGTGCAGGTTGTGCAGAATCAGTCAAATGTGATTTCAATCAATCCGATACTCCAATCAATGCATCCAACACCTTGAACATTATGATATTGAGCTATCGATTAATTAAGTGTTTAATTGAACTACTAAACTCCTTTAGTAATCAATCTAAACATTGCTTGTGGAAAAAACTCCTCTTCCAGGTTAAATCCTATGTGTGTGACCCTGTAGGTCCATTTCACATTGGAAGTGAAAGTCCATAACATTTATGACTTCACAAGCAAAGAGTGGTGCCTAGTCACACATCATTGCTACCCAAGTGAAAGTAGAAAGTTGTAGAAAAACTTTCATCCTACAATCCGTGAATGGTGTTACAGTGAATGTATAATTCCTTTGTCCCTGATATCCAGAATGAAATCGAGGCATGGAACAGTCATCATGTCCATGTTCATTCATTTCCTTGATGTCAGAGTAGACCGAGTGAGATGTGTATGACATCAATATCACATTTTGATTCACACGTACATGCACATGCCTTTCTCAATCCTACTCATCAAGTGGCCAAGGATATCAAACTCCCTCAAGAGGGACAAATCCCATATCTATCACTCACCTCTCAAAAGCCCCATGTGTCAAAGCCACCCAATCATCACCTTTATAACAACCCATGTTTCAGGACTGCGTTTGATGATGTCAAAGTGTACCCAACGACATGTGTTGAGTGTAGGGATTTTAGGTCTAAGAATCACACTCACCACCATCACTCTAAGAGTTGACTGTGACTACCAAGTCATGGTTCCATGTGTCGCTCTCACGGTGGGTCTGTCCGGTACCTTGTTCTCTAACAAGTACCTATGTGCTTGGTTTGATATCACTATATCATGACTAATGAGATTCTGTCATCAACCAACACACAATCTAGTCTTTATTGTTATTGATGTCTATGGTTATTTCCACAATAACAACCGACTAGGGACTAAACAAGAATGTATACTCTTAACATCCATATGATCTCATCGTTTAGGTCATGAACCTAAAAGCATACGTCATTGAGTCAAAACATTCTTTAGACATCTATCATGTTACACCATCATCTCAGAAATAGTTTAAACATATAGATTGAAAATTTCCTTTATTATTATTGAAATCATTTACAAAGTATCCCATTACAATCATCATATGACTTGCTCTATGGGCATACATACCAACAACAATTGTGTACCCGTATCTTCCTTGGATCAATAAGAATCGGAGATGGAAGATTCTCTGTAACCTGCAACTTCCCAATCTGGGTGGAATTTAGGAGATAAATGAATAATGTTGGATTGAGATCCAACGGTCTCAGTTGCACACGACCAAACTAAAAGGAAAATCATTTTCCTATTCAGAATAAAACCAACTTTTGTCAATTTCCTAGGAAAGTCATATTTCCCAAACCCTTGCTCCTTTCTTTATAAAATTTTAAGGGAACGTTCCTTTAATTATTTCCTAGCCTTGTACAAAATTTGGGAAGCAAAAAGCAATGTATGATAAGTCTTCCTTCTCTCCCAAGTTTTCTCATCAATTAATCCAAATTAATTTATATTCCTTTTTCCTTTGTGATTATTTTGTTGTTTTGGGTCCCTTGGAACTCAAGAAATCATAAAGGCATGAGTTCCCATATTGGGGAATTTTGGTTAGCCTTTATCTCCTTTTAATTGTCAATTTCTCATATTTCTCTTTTATTAATCAATTTCTTTTCCTTTTTAATTCCCTTTACTTTTCAATTGGGCTTAATGACTAACAAAGCCCACAATCATTCAATCAAATCCATTTCACATGAAATCTATCACAATTCAAAGAAAAGTATATCATTTATTCATAAAAATGGAAATACACCTTACATTATATTTTCAAGAAAAAAAGGGGTTGTAACACATTTCATTACAATTAGACAACATTTTAATGTTACTTGATCATATGGCTTTTGACTATGCATCACTGTCTATATTATTCAATTACCCATCTATTGGTATTCTTTTCCAATTAATACATCAAGTATCAATTTTTCCTCTCCAACATGATTATCTTGTTAAGGGGGAGTGTTCCTTAAGGGGGAGCATTGGTAAGTATTGACCTTTTTTACTTTGAAAAAAGGGGGAGAATAAACCATGAGATAAATCGACTATCAACAAAGAAATTTAATGGTATGAAGTTCTAAATAAATTAAAGGTATGATGACCTAAATTTTCCACTTTCAATTTATCTTATGGAAATATTTTTCATCATCAAAAAGTGGGAGATTGTTGGCTTTTTAATTTTCCACACTCATATTTTAATGATGCAAATATTTTTCGAGTTATAATACTAACATGTGCATTAAGTATTTCAGTTGATCAAGGAACTAAGTCAAGATCAAACAACAAAGACCTTGCAAATCAAGTTGTACCATGTATATAATAGTACCCATATATTTCCATACAACTTGATAGACCTGATGTAAGGACAAGTGATGACCTTTTGAAACCTACCCAAAACCATATACTACGCTCACATAAGACTTTTGGGTTGATAGGTTTCATATGAGTCATTAATAGGAACTCACATACAATTCAAATCTTTGCACAGAGTCCTTATTGGTCAATAAACTTGTGGACTGAAATCCACTCAATAAAGAATATTTTCGACCGAGACATTACTCAGTTGAGTACTCATGCAACTGAAAATTTACAGTAAGTACTGAGTCAATCTCTCTTGAAGTTTTTTCTGAACAAAGCACATTTAGTTAAAGACTTTGTCGATCGATAAAGAGTCATTGTGTCATTTTGACTAAGAAGCTAGACTGACATCTAGTCGTTGGAGTTTTTTCTCACTCAGCACATGCTCAATTGAGAAATAGTCGACTAAGACACTTCTAGTCGAGAAACTAGTCGACCGAGGAGTGCTATGGACTGAAAATTAATTAGCAATCAAACTGGCCATTGCACCTTAATTAACTTTGTCCAAATGTCCAGTTGACCATTCAAAACACACTAGACACTCCCTAAGATATCTTAGCCACTTGTTAACCATTCATATAAATAATAGTGGTCTTAGGAAACTTATATCAACTTTTTTGAAACAACTACATATACATTGACATATACTTGATCTAGCATCCTTCTGAAAAGTGTTAGTCCCTACACATCATATTTCCATCAATTTAAAATAAGGTCCAACGCTAGTTTGAGTGTTCCTCCATCCAATACAACTTTTCCTAAACATTATGGAAGAAGATCGTCATCTCTTATCCATTGTGCTTTATCGTACATCACATGAAAAGATCATCATAATCTCTTTATTCCTCTCTTGTTCTTCTACTATGGGTGTTTCTTCTTCTCACTACTTTATGGAAGAAGGTTGTGGTGAACCGCTCTTGGTTCTACTTCAAGGTTGATGGCTATAATCAAGGTGTTAGAGCTGGGTTGTGATCCTCTCCAAGAGTGTGACCTTCAGTTCGCCCTTCAAAGAAGGTGATAGTTCTCCTTGAAATGAAAAGGAGGGTTTGTCTTGACACACAAAAAGCACTAGTAATTTTAGTGTATTGTGTATTGATATACAAAAGGAATTAAATACATGTTTTTGCAAATATGGGTTGGTGATGACTAGGTAGTGGAATGACGTCTTAGATAGAAAACACTCTAAATCTATATGTCCTTTTGTTGTTGCCTCTTTTGTTTCATATTTTTTCCGCACTTTAAGTTGAGTAACTTCATTTGATCAAAAATATCATCAAACTCTATTCACTGCCCTCTAGATCTTTTAAACATATGGATTAGTATAATGATTTGAGATGGGCAAATACTATGTCTAGGGTTAGTTTTGTGGGATTGACTAAAATGATACAGTGCCTTGATGCATATTTATAATTGATGGATGAAGTTTATAAAAATGGAAATCAAGGTTTAGGGTTTATGGTGGAAAGGGGACATATCTATGGTGGAAGTGAAATCAACTTTGATTGTCATGATTCCCAAAAAAGTGAAACCTAATGAGATAGAGAATTTCCAATGATTAACTTCTAAATGTAATTTACACAATTGCCTCTATAGTCATGGATAATATATGATCACTTCTGAAAACCAAAAGTTCCTTCACTATAAGGAGACGAATCAGTGATAATTCCCTCATTTTATTAGTATTTTCATGCTATTATAGGGGAAAGGAGAGAAAGAAAGGAAATCTTGCGTTAATATAGATATGTCCAAATCTTATAATAGGGTGGAGTTGATTTTTCTAGATGGAGTTATGAAAACATTGTGGTTTGGAAATAAATGTACAAATAGGGTTATGGATTGGGTTAAATTGGTCAAACAATATTTTTCCATCAACGAGGAGATATGTAGTGCCATTTAGTTGACACATGGACTGTGATATGGGGGGTCTCTTCTTCCTTACCTTTTCTATTTCTGTGTTGAATATTTTAAAATTGCTACCATCCATGTGTTTAATAATAATTCCTTAAATGGGATTGAAGTTGGTCATGATGCCCCATTTTATAGAATCATTAGAATTCTTTATGATGAAAGCAAAAAATACTCTTTGTGAAGCAAGGTCTTGTCTTTTCCCTAGCTTTGCATAGAAAAATGTTTGTGGGGGATTCTTTATGCTTGTAAGGCATGGTATGGTGGGAGATGGAAAAGATGATTGATATATGAAGCGGCAAGTGGGTCTAGGAGGTGTACTAGTCCTTAGAGACTTCCAACCCCATGTATTAGATTATCTTAATCACCACTCATATGAATAATGAGTGTGAGAGAATCCTTGAGAACAACATAGGATGAGACATGTATTCATTCTTGTAACTACTACCTAAGGAAAATGTTGAATCAATTAGCATGATTCATTTCCAAATCACACTTACAAACAATATGAAAATGTGGTGGCTAAACTGCTCAAGATCCTTTAATGCTCACTCAGCCTATTGGATAGGTGTCACTGGTCATGAGAAATATCAAGAACAAAGGAGGAGGAACCTGAATAGATTATCCACACTGATTTGGACTTTGAGATAGCTAGAAAAAATGTCACATTTTCTCTTGTGAGTGGCTACTGAAATCTTGGTGACTAGAGGGAGGTTGAAAGATAAACACTACATAATTGGAGACATATCCCCATGAATGTATGAAGTATGGAAACAATACAACACATGATCAGTCAATTCAATGGGACAAGGGAAGTGGAAGTCTGTAGGTTACCCCGTGGGAGTATGGTGATAGAGGAACAACCAAGAATACATTATCCACTGCAACTATTCTAAATGTGTCTCCTGATGATAACTAATGTGTTAGTCATGGTGTGGTGGGTTACATGAGCTATTCCCATTGATAAGATGTTTTATAATCACCCTAAGTCTCATAAAATCTTGCTATAAAGATATAGACCAATTATCAATTATTGTAGGTTGCTCAGAACTTTTCAACAATAGGAAGCGATGTTGGTAAATAACATTTCTACCTCAAGATGGAATGTGATTCATAAAGGTAAGATTCATGTCAACAAGTACACTTCCATTACTATGATGGTGGGGGTCATCTTAGGAGCAATGATCAGAGATGTGAGTGGAAAAATTGTGACGCCAGCCTAGTGTCCCATAAAGATTTCATGACCAACAAATATTATTGAAGCAATAGCAGTCCATGATGCTATATCTAGAGCATGTACTGTGAATATTGGCTCAATTCAACTGGAGACAAACTCAATGATAGTAGTAAATGACTTGCACAATGCATCAGATAGAAGGGACTAAATAGGCATTATTGTTAATGATATATGTATGAGTTGGGAACTTCTCTTCCCTCTTTTTTTATCATGTCAAGATAACAAGTAAGGAAGTTACTTACTTCAAAGCTAAGCAAGCAGTGGCGTCTTTAGCATCTAATATCTTAAGGGATCATAACCTTGAAGCTTTAATTGAAATAGATGTAATACATTTGATAAGGTAAATGAATCACATGCAAGATTTTTAAAAAAGAATAAATGAAATACCTCCTTTCCTTCATGCATGGTAGTAGGTTTGTATTTGAATGATTTTATTCCTTAATTAAGTGAGGAGTGGGTTCCTTTCGGGCCCCACTCTTTACAAATATACAATTTGGTAAAACACAAAAAAGATAACATTTTGACACTTTAATATAAATGGAATATTGTCCTAAGGGATGGAAAATCCTATACCTCAACCTTATTTCAAAATATAGAAGTTAAACAAACATGAAAATTGATAATCCAGTCAAATAAAATTCCTTCATCAATTTCACTTATTAATGAACTGGTTTATTTTTATCATTAATGGGTTTTTGTTATATAAATGAGAAATTTGGTTAGTAGAAAATAAGTTATATTATAATTTATGAAAAGAAATGTGACGATTAAGACCAAAAAGTTTGTAAAACACTTGTTACCATGGTGTAAATTCTGAGAAAAGAAACAAGTTACCATTTTCCTCTTCTTATATATTACTATAGTTATATTTGTAAACATTAAAAGGAAATAATAAAACATTTCAAGAACAGATACAATAACTAAATACTTAATAATAAATTGGATATGATATACTAAATAAGATTTGTAAAACTACTTTATTGTTGACATTAGATGGTATTATATCTTCATCTATGATTTTCATAGACTTATATCTAGGAATTAGTGTGATTAGCTCAATTTTGGGTAATAAGAAAATAAGGCACTTAAATTCTAGTGAAAACCACTACAAATGATAAGACTTTATCCTAAAGTTGTTTACTTCAAAAGTTAGTGATGACTCTTTCTTTAAACTATGGATGGTTCCCTACATCTTTGAAATCATATGATTTTTATATTGTCATTCATCATGTGATTTTTTGTCATGGGAAAGTCTTGTTATATCCCTTAGACATGACTATACAAGTAGAGTCTTCAAAATACCTTCGTAGTAGATTATACACAGTCTTGATCATTTTTTGTACCATCTTAATAGTCTACTAGGAGACGAGAAGAATTCTTACTCTCCAAACATGACCATATTAATATTCAACTATCATGATATTCATAGAAAAATGATCCTACACTACTATATATATGACATATGTCGTTGATTTGTTTTCAAGGGAAATCGAAGTTGTATTCTTTCTCGCCTGTTCTGTAAATAAAACTGTCACTTTTATCTTGCTGATAAAACATGGGCTATACTTTATTTATATATTCGGTTGAATCACACACCAAGCAATAAGATACATCACCCTCAAAAATATAATTTTGCTAAAAACTATTTGAGAGCCATTTCATTTGCCTATAAATATCCTATTTTGTTGATTTTTGACACAATAACTGATGAAATAAAGGGGTACACACCAAAAATCTCCTTGTAATTCTCATTTGTATATCTCGTCGATTGTACCTACATGGACCAACAAAAAAGGGGTACACATCAAGCGTCTCACAACCCCACCCAATTAGTTTGTTTCGTTGGATGTCATCACTTCAACCGACAATGTGGGTATCAGTGGGTTGCATCTGGGATGCAACATTGTTTGTTAGTTTTGTCTAATCAACTGACGACTTCATTTAAGTCAGAAAACTATTTTTTCGGCGATGTTTTGGTTTCAGCCAATGATATAGGTTTTACGCTGTTAGATTTTAGAACAAGAGTTGAGGTATGTATATGTTAGTTAACCCCACGAGAAACCCTTTCCCCTCTTTCCTTCCCACCGATCCTACTGTCTGATTTCCCTCTTGCAATACCAGAGTTGATCACTGTCATTTCTCCTCCTCTGAGCTCGACTACTGCTCATCCTCCAATCTACCACCCAGCCCCTTCTCCGCCGAGAACCAACATTGTTCTCTGGCAAGAACCTGATGATGATCTTTGTCGACACCTACTCCTCCTTCTCCATCGACGCTACTACTCCCACTGGTTCCTACTATTTCTCCATTGTCTTTCTCCTCTTCCACTAGTACATACTCATCCTACTAGTTTTATTAGTGCTTCCTTCTACTGCTGATCAAACTCCTCACGTGCAAGCTTCGCAGTACATCCTCCTCTTCCAACACCGGATACTCACTACCTCCTACTCTTGCGCTTACATATGAAACTCCATCATAGTTTTTCCTAATTTGCACATTAGTTCCTTTCTATTCTTGAAATCAGTAACTTCATGATGATTAGAGACCCTAATGTCTCTGTTCACACTGTGTTATGATAAGATGGTGTATGTAACTATAGGTCAATTAGTCATAACTATTATACCATGGTTTTCACATGCATCTACGTATTTGAAATGCAAATATTGGTAAAATTAGGATATATTGGAAACTTCATGTGTATTGTTTTAATAGTATGGATTTAAAGTACAATTTCTCATGTGCAATGGTTTTCATGATTTTTATAGCTTTCAATAATCTAATTATGGATAAGGGGAAAAGAAAGAGAGAAAATCCACGCGTTAAGAAAATTACTAAAGCTAATGAGTAATTAATAATTTTACATATGGACTTAGGTGGAATTTTCTATAAAAGTGGTGTTAAAGACAAAAAATGGATTGTTTTTATTTCTATGTTGTTATTAATTAGAAAAGTAATCAAAATAAGAATATGGCCAAGTTGAGAAGAGAAAAGAATTGATTTGATGTCTTAAATAAATGAGATAAAGAGATAGACATGGAGATTATGAAAAACACTTTTAATTTGTGTATTTTGACCCAAATCACACTTGGATAAATATAATTAACGCTTCCCTTTAAAATTTGAGATTAAAACGATAAAAGGAGAGAGATATATGAAATATATTAGAACTCCTAAAGTTAGTGGATCAATGGAAATATAAATTTAATGGAATGATTTCATTGATTTTTTTAGGAAATTAGGAACCCAACAGTTTTTTGTGCGTGTTTTATAATCCTTTGGATCATGATCTGACAATGGGTAGATCATCGTATACCTCAAATAGGAAAAGGAAACAAAACTCAGTATTGATAACTTTCGCAGTTGAGATCATCTCAACCTAGGACGTGCAAATCTAGAAATCTCTCCATAGATTCACTAAGGAAAACACATCAATACATCCTAGGTTTTTGCACCATTGGAAAGTTATTAAAGAAACCCCAAATTCACATATCCCCTCATTGAATGTTCCTCAACCCCAACCTATAAAAGGAGGGTTAGAGACCCCAAACAAGAATACCAACACATTTATGAGGTGACACTCGACTCCACGACTCTCTCCCTACCTCCAATTCTACTCGTACCCTCGTCCTTAACCCCTATCTCATCCTTGGACTCCACGAGAGATACCTCTCTGTCGTCCACTTGACTCCGACCATCACTAGGGTAATTAAGACCATCAGTGAGTTCGTCGAGGTCAGATGAAGGTTTTGGCATGCTTGCTAGTCATTCCTAGGGTCAAGATCTTAGATTTAACGTTGTTGTTGACTCGAACAAGCTACTCACAAAGAAGTGAGGTTTAAGACAATATGAGGGGTGAAAAGTCTAGTGTACCCCCAACTTCTCTTCCTTTCAGGTAAGGACCTTTCTATCCTTTTCTCCATTCTTCACCATTATATGTGAGTGTCCAAGTTAGCGCGAACCCCCATACTGACATGTGCACTTTGGCTCAGCCCAGGCAAATTGGAAAGTCTTGGACCGGGGCTCATCAGCTAGGTGTGAAACTCTCATTGCTTAGAAATCATTAAACTTTCTAATATCATAAAAATCATAGGAATGTCCAATGATGATAATTTATATATGAAATTTGATTGGAAAATACACCGATTTTATAAAAATAGTTTCAAGACCTAGATCTACATCAAATTCCAGAAGTACCCAAATTTGTTAACTTTAATGTATTTAAAGCTTAGAAACCCTAATTTCTTGATTATAATGATTATAATATGCTTAAATAGATTAAATGGATAAAGTTGAGTCTTTTTGCATAAAAAGGACGTCTTTGTTTTAATTTGAGATTAATGATGCATAAAGCATCAAAACTAGAGTTAGTAATTTAAAAATACATTAAAAGTGGTGATTTGGGTTTGTGAAGCCAAAACCCTATTGAAACTGAAATTTGACCCCAAAACCCTAACTTGAAACCCAAGTCAGTCTTAATGATAGATTTTGAACAAAAAAGTAATACTTAGGTGTTATGCATTAATTTTATGGTGCCTGCTTGCTTATTCTCAAATGATCATATCTTGAACTTTTGATCTCTTATGAGAAAGATATGTGGTTATGCCTATGAGTACTCACATTAACCAACTTGTATGGTTTCTAAGATATTTTCCTGACTGGATTGCAATTAAATGTTTGCATGTTTATATAATTCCTAAAATCTATAAAGTCACTATGGATATCATCATATATAATGGTACCTTGCTCAAACCATGTATCATCTCTAATGAGTTAAAGAGCATGACGTGAATAAAGTCATCATGGGGATGACTGGTGATCAATCCAGGAATGGAAGGTCACCTTAGGCCAAGCCTGGAATGGAAGGCCTGTGTATGAAACCAAGCCCGAGTGAGGCAAGGTTATGAAATGTATAAGGACCAAAACCCTTGAAAGAGGGTTCCCCATAAAGAGTCTCCCCTAAAGATGTTGGTATATTTGCCCATAGAGCCATCCCGAGCGATTGCATGGAGTTGGATATTAATTAATCAATTAATACAATTATTTGGTTAATTAATTAATTCTAGAATAATCTAATTAATCCACAAGCATTTTAATTAACACAGTCTTTCTATAACTGATGGGTTTTGAAAACCTGCTCCTTTTGTCTCCTATTTAAAGGGGCTTAACGATCGATATCTTTATAAGATATTGAAATAGGCTTTTCAATTTACGCTCACATACATGAAACCTAGCCATCATCGTACTCAGAAGAGAAGGGAGAGCGCCGCGATGCTAGCACATTGTCACACAAAGATGACTCCTTCCTACCAGCTTAGGAAGTACAACGTGGAGGTCCAGTCCATCCGCGTAGACGAAGTAGAGACACATATGCTGAGATGCCTGCATTCAAAGGACGTCAACGACCATCCATACACACTACAAGGTGTGTACATCATAGCACAAAAAGAGCGTCACCGGATCTTCCCACGACACACTCAGAGAACGAGAGAGAAGTACCACCCATGTAGTCCAACAACATTGCACATCATCGTGTTGTGGGACATCGCCAAATTTGTTCCACGATAAGGTATATCCCACAAACACTCTATATGAATACACTATTGTCGAAAAGATCATGTTTCAGGTTGTGTGGAAATATATTCTATTGCTTCTGTCGTGCATGTTTCCTCCACAAAATCCAACAGTGGTATCAGAGCGAGGTTGATCTATGACGTATTTGGATTTATTTCGATATGATCGAATCACTATATACTATTTTTTTGGTTGCATACGATGCAAATTTAAATCTGATAATGTGTATATCTAAACCTAATTTCACATATGCCGCAAGATTTGGTTTTTGATGTTCAGATGGGGTCGACTATGGAAAATACTAATTTTCCTAAGTGTACGAAAGTAAAATTCTGTAGAGGGGCGCTGCCCCTGTGTACCCCGCATAACCTGCGTGGGAGTCAAAAATTTATTTAATGGAGAATGTCCCACATTAAAAGGAATGCAATTTTAATATGTATATATGTATATATAGATATACCTATTATATCATACACTTCACCTTAAAAATCTATTTTCTGTGGTGAATCCATGCACGGTTATGGCCTAGAATCCCCTTTTGTGAATGTTGTAAATGATTTTGGCTGTGAATCTTGTGGATATATTTGCTTTTGAATGCTATGGATGTATAATGGTTGTACGTGGATCCTTTGTATAAAGTATTAGATTTGCATGCCGAGCCTCATCTCTTATATCAAAGTGTAATTAATTCTTTCTCTTTATATTTGTACTCATATGATGTAATAGAGATAGGATTAGTTTCAGTCTTTGTAAACTTGATGTAAGGAGGATACTTGAAGATCCCACTCCAAGGAGTGTCCACGGAGAAGCACCATGAAGATCCAATTCTATGAAGCAACCTGAAGATCCAACTCCAATAGTATCCATGGAGAGGCAACTTGAAGTTCCAACCTCACAGAGCATCAATGAAGTTGTTCATTATAATGTTGATGTTTACAAGTTGATTTACAGGTGTTGTTGCATGAGATGCATAAGACCTTAGGTGGACCGTAATCCTTTGTGGCTCCAAAGGATTACAATAGTACAACCATAACTAGGGAACCTTGATTGGATCAAGTACCTAGAGGCACACAAATGCATCATGTCAAGGAGTTGTGCATGATCATCTATCCAAGAGTTGCATATGATGCAATTGAAAAAGTTGCCTACCATAATATTTGTTCTTTGACGTCGGCGTTGGCTAGGCATTGATCCAATTATTTTGGATCATGGCTCACTAGAAGGTTCTACGCTGCAATCTTTCGAGTTGATAGTGAGGACTATCAATTTGAATAAAATAGTGGGAGTGTAATTAATTAAAGGCCTAATTAATCTCATTTATCAAATATTTACAAGTCAAATATTTTGGACTAAATGCAAACTTTTACTTTTGCAGCAATAAAATGGCAAACAACACTCACACTTTCTTGTTGTGATCGGTCATTGAGAAGGATAAACTTATCAGAACCAACTTTCAAAACTGGTTTAGGATGCTAAGAATTGTTCTCTTGTAGGAGTGTAAGCTCTATGTCCTTGAAACACCAGAGCCAGCATAACCCGCCTCAAATGTGCCCAAGGCTGAAAAGGATGCTTACAAGAAGCACCTTGATGATGTCGTGGATGTCAAGTGCATGATGTTATGCTCAATGATTTATGAGTTGCAAGAGCAACATGAGAACATGAATGTCATGGAGATGGTAACACATCTCAAGAACATGTATCAGCATCAAGCAAGACAAGAGAGATATGATGTATCCAAGGCTTTGTTCAGAAGTAAGATGAAAGAGGGAGGCTCAGTTGGCATCCATATACTCACCTTGATGGGTACGTGAAAAGCCTATCCAAGTTGGGATTTCCCCTCAGTCAAGAGTTGGCCACTAATGTGATTCTGCAATCATTGCCTGAATCATATAGTCATTTTGTCATGGAATACAATATGAACAATCTTGACAAAATGTTGTCAAAATTGTAGAGTATGTTGAGGATAGCTGAAGCACAAATGAAGAAAGACAAGCCCAAGTCTATAATGATGATCAGTAGGACAAAGGGAAAGTCAAAAGGAAAAGGCAAGGCTAAGAAAGGTTCTAAAGAGAGACAAAAGCCAAAGTCATCCGTTCTCAAAGCTAAAGGTGAGATATCCAAAGAAGAAGTTGTCACCATTGTCACCAGGATGGACATTGGAAAAGAAACTATCCTCTCTACCTGAAGGAACTGAGGAAGAAGAAGTAGGGGATAGAGATTTCCACCTCAGGTATATATGTTATTGAGATAAACTTAAATACTTCTTCATCATGGGTACTGGATACCAGATGTGGATCTCCCATATGTTCAAATATGCATGATCTGATAAGAAGTAAGCCTGTACGAAAGGGCTAAGTTGAGCTGTGGGTCGCTAATGGAGCAAGAGTTGTTGCCACCATAGTTGGAGTTATTAGTTTACATTTTCCTACGGGCCTCATAATAGAATTAGAGAATTACTATTATCTACCTAAAATTAATAGAAATATTATTTCTTTATCTTGTATGGACAAGAGTGGATTTGAATTCATGTTAAGAATGGAATTATTTCTATTTCTAAAGATGAGATCTTTTATGGCAATGCCCCTATGTCTTATGGTATCTACTTGTTAGAACTTCAGACAAGCATGTACAACATAAATACTAAAAGGATAAAACTTGACAACTCAAACAAAACATACTTATGGCATTGTCATCTTGGGCACATAAATGAGAAATGCATATCTAGATTCCATAAGGATGGTTATCTAGAGACTTTTGATTTTGAATCGTTAGAGACATGTGAGGCTTGTTTATTAGGTAAGATGACCAAGACTACTTTCACTGGACACAGTGAGAGAGCTAGTGATATGCTTGGGCTCATACATACTGATGTATGTGGACCTTGTAGATCAAATTCTAGAGGAGGCTATCAATACTTCATTACCTTCACTAATGACCTCAATAGGTATGGTTATGTATATCTTATGAAACACAAGTTAGAAACTTTTGAAATGTTCAAGACTTTCATGAATGACGTAGAGAAGAAACTTGGTAAGAGTATTAAAGCACTCCATTCAAATCGAGGTGAGGAATACTTTATCCAAGAGTTTGAGGACCTTCTGAGAGATCGTGGTATTATATCACAATGGACTCCACCTGGTACACCATAGCATAATGGTGTTCTATAAAGAAGGAATCATACATTATTAGACATGGCACGATTAATGATGAGTTCAACTGAACTTCCCTACTCCTTCATCCATCTTAGGAAGCATGCCGTGGAGTTCCAGTCCATCTGTGTGGATGAAGTAGAGACGCAGACTCTGACACGCCTGCCTTTGAAGGACGTCAACGACCATCCAGATGTGCTCAGAGTAGCATACATCACCGCACTAAAGGAGCACCGCCAGATCTTCCCGCGATGCACTTAGGGAATGGGAGAGAATTATCATCTGTGTAGGCCAGTAGTGTTGCACACCATCGTATAGTGGGACATCACTGAAGTTGCTCTGCGATAAGGTATATCCTACAAACACTCTTTTTGAATACACTATTGTTGACGAGATCATGCTTCAGGTTGCATGGAAATATATTTTGTTGCTTCTGCCGTGCATGTTTCCTCCACAAAACCAAACAAAAGAGAGGACACACCATTGAGAAAAAGAGGATAAGGGTGGCCAGGTAAAAATGGGAAAATGCTTGTTTAATTTTATGATAACAATGATTTCTATGGATGATTATATTGTTACACCTACATGCAAATATATTGTTCCCCTCACATACCAGTATAACTTGTTATACTGATCATTGTTTTATTTCATGGCATTTTAGGTTAAACTGTTGTTATTCTACAAGATGGACAATCTGAGAAGAAGGCACTAACGGAAAGATACTTAATTCTACCATGGAGGATTTAGTTAGATAGTTTTATTTTCATATTGCAAAATAGTAGTTTCCCATAGATTGTAAATTCTTATTGGAGAGTTTTATCTTTCATATTGTATCAAACTTTCTTTTTCATTTAGTGAAATTTATAATTATTTTTTGTTATTTTCTAAACATGAATTCTATAGATATAATAATGGCTCTTTCCCTCTTGGTCCATCTTAATTAGGGATAATAGGGGGAGGGGGTTGTTACATATGGTATCAGAGCCTTGTTTACCATTTAACCTTTAACAATTATCAAATTTTAAGAGTTATGTAGAGCCAAAGAGAATAATTATAGTATTTACTAAAGATGATGGTGTATAGAAGGGACCACGACCTGGGGGATGGCAAAACGTTCCTTCACACCACTAGTCATCTTATGAAGACTCCCAAGCTGGTGCATCCTTCCTGGACAAAGTTGGAGGATTTTACTCGGAATAAAATACATCTAGGATTTATTCTCATCTAATTTAATCCCTTCTCTACCCCTTTCTTCTCTCGCCAAAATCCTAAGAACCTAAATAATATTTCCTCTACCCTTCTGGAAAATAAGGGTATGGATATTAGGGATTAAGGCATCCTCCACCAAATAATAAAATCCATGTAAGAAGATGTCATGAATATAATTTTTTATGTTACTTTAAATTATCTAAACATGAAACTCATATTAATAAAGAATTAATGTGAACCAACATGGCTTGAGTCAATAACACTGCCATCCCCGACAGCACACCCAGGGAATATCCATATGGGAGGTCGTCCCACAAGAAGAGACTGTCCTCCGATAGGAAGAGGAGGTCCATGGAGGGTGCATCCACCAAGAAGTAGGAGAGGGAAGGTGTGGCCTTTGTTGAGGGAGGTACCGAGCACAAGGCTGTCCCCTTAGGCATGACACACCCTAAATATGGTTTGAACCTCGAAGGTAAATCTATGATGG
Organism: Alisma plantago-aquatica; assembly: GCA_963693085.1. Classification (NCBI taxonomy): domain Eukaryota; kingdom Viridiplantae; phylum Streptophyta; class Magnoliopsida; order Alismatales; family Alismataceae; genus Alisma; species Alisma plantago-aquatica. The sequence goes on along the minus strand of OY856415.1, from coordinate 10,363,768 downwards.
AATATGAGCCCAAAATGTACCCTCACCATGCATTCGGCTCCACGCCAACAGTCGGGCAAGTGGTTGTTCATACCCCCACTACACTCTGGCTAGAATAATAGAAAATAATCATTGAGATTTTCAATGCCCTTACAGTAAAAGATGTTGCAAATATAAGAATAGTGAACCACCACCTGTCCGCCCTTGTCTTGGAGCGACCATCTTGGAAACTGGAAAGTTGAAATAGAGAAGTACTATGGTGAAGACAAAACTAAGGTAATTGATAAGGCGGATGCCTGGCTCCTTGTTGTATAAAATGTCTTCTACATTTTGGAGCTACAACTAAACAAAAAGGTTCTCTTTTCCACTCACGTTCTTGAAAGAGAAACAAATTATGGTTATAAAATCATGTTGTAGTGACCCCTCCCCATGTTATCCCCTATTTAAGCGGACCGAGTGGGCAAGGGCCATTACTTTCATACAAGATCACATGTTTAGAAATCAACCTAAATTAATTAATCAATTTTACTAAAAAAAGGAATTTGGTACAAGACTGATATTATATGATCTCAAATATCTAAAGTTACATAATAAATAAAATATATCTAACTATAACCTCCATATTTACATTAATGTCTCTTCATCTTGTGCCTTCTTTCTAGATATCCATTTTCATCATATTTGCAGAATGGTAGATTATCCTAAAACACTGACAAATAGAAGAGTCAGTTAGTATAACAAGTTATATCGGTATGTGGGGGAACCAAAATGTTTACATATACTTATAACAACATATACACCAAAATTATTGTAACAAAATCAAAATTTATCGCCTTCCTCATAACTTCTCCACCCATTTTCTCAACCTCTGGGATACCCTATCTTAGGGTTTTGTCCATGCAGTGGACTTTAGGACACATTCTCAATCAAGATCTCAGGTTCCATATTGTTCTTCCTAATATGGGGCCTAACCTCATATGACCTTCCCAATCTGTGGCCTGGTCTGACCTTATATGACATTCCCAATCTGGGGCCTGGACTTAAGTCATCACTATGAATTTTCATTCCTTTCCATTTTCAAACCTCTAGAGTTGACATGTGGGGTTCGAACAAGTTATAGTAATAATTTTTGATAGCCATATATAGTGACTTTGTAGATTGTAGGAAATAAATAACATTCAAGCATTTAATTTCAAGAAATACGGTAAAACCTCAGAAAATGTCAAGAAACTAAAGTGATAAGTAATAGGCGTAACCACATACCTTGATTAAGTGTTCTTAATGTCCAAGAAAGAGAAATAAAACAATCAACCAAGCAAATTATCCTAAAAGTTAAAGCAATGTACCCATGCATCATTATTTTATCCAAATCATCATTAAGACTGACTTGGGTCTCAAGTTAGGGTTTTCCTAGGTCAGATTTAGGGTTTTGGCTCTCTAAACCCTAATCACCACTTAGCATACCCCTTTTGGCTTAAAAACATAATTCATCATTAATTACACCTTTTAGTCTTAAAGAAACCCATATTATCTAAAGCATAGGTTGCTAAGTTTATATAACTTTTAGGTTGCTCTTTTTTTCATAAAAGATCAGTCTTTTATCATCAATGTCAATTTGACACGTTATAATCATCCTAAACTTGTTAATTAGGGTTTTGATTCATCTAACACATAAAGATGCTAACTTTAAGTACTTTTTGAGTAAGAAGTTGTTATAGGTCATGATCATATTTTTATTGAAATCCTAGCATTCTCCTGATCAACTTTCATATATGACTCACCTAATCCTAGGTTCCAATAGTAAATTATGATTTTTTTATTTACTTCAATTTAAGCCAATCATGGAACACCACTTAGAGGCCCATTCAACAGGGCCTGTGCCACGGGACCATTGTCGAGCCCATTGACTTTTGCCTCGCTGGCACTCAACTCAGACATTTCTAGTGAAAAAAGAATGTAAAAGGATGGTGAAGTCCTTACGGATTGTAAGATAGGTCAGGAGTAGCAAGGTCATTTCCCCAATTATCATCTTCAACCCTACAATAACTTCTTCTTACAACTTAGGCTGGCTCGACGGTCAACTCTATCATTGACTCCAGACGTCTAAATTCTTGAGAAGTTGGTGAATCCTCCATTTTCTCTGCTACTCATCAGTAAAATCAAAGACGGAGGTAATTTCTTTGGACGTGTTACTATCATAGAGGATTGAGAGGTAGTGTTGTGGTGGCCAAGAAAATAAGAAAGAGGATAAAGGTGGGGTCTTATGATGAAACTTTTGGTAATGGTCAACTATGGTAGATCTTGTGGAAACTTGCAAATGAGTTTTCAATCTCACAAAGAGCTCTACCTCCTTGTATAGCCTTGGGATACAGGGGGTTGGTCTTCTAGTGGCCAAAAAATTAGGGAAACCTCTGATTGCTTCCTATAATAGGAAAAAGCATGGATGATTCTACTCAGAATTCATTGTTGATCTCAATGTGATGGTTTTTAGATCTTAATGTGAACTAATGGGAAAGGAAAGTGCAAAAAGGAGGTGGAAGTTACTACTCCTAGTTTTCCCAATCTGGCCTGATGTGGATGAGAATACATCTACAGTTGTATCTAGGATCCACCAGTCCTTGAAACTCACACAATAAAAAGGTTGGGGATATATATATTTCCCAAAAATTGTGACATTTAATACTCCCCCCTATAATTCCCACACTTTAGGTATCTCTTTATAAAATTCAGATCTCCCAAACCATCCATCCTTTAAATCTCAAATATTAAGGGAAAATCTTTACTGACGTTATCTAGATGTGTGCAAAGATTGGGATGCAAATTCATAAAAATACATACCTTTCTTCATATGCAAGTATTCCACTTATACAACATATAATATGCAGTAATAGAAATTTTTTCTCTCTTTCTTTCTTTTCTATTTTCTTTATTTTTTCTACTCTTTCAATTAAGAACCATGTGAAAAGGAAAACTACTTAATAGTGTCCATCCATACCACTTTCTAGAGAATTCTATACAATTCTCTCAAGCACATATAATTGTTATCTATTTTCTTGTACTCTTTGTTTATTATGGGTTTTTCTTTTATCCTTTTTCCCTTTATATCCATCATTGGCTTAATGAAATAATAGAATCCAGAAAATTTACATTAAAGGGAAATTTTGCAAAAGAAAGGAACACTTTCAAAACAAAACATTACAAATTTCCAATATGTCCTTTTTATTGAAATAATTGTATTTCAATTATATAATAACATGTGAAAAATCAGGTTATAACTTCATTCCCCTCTTATAAGAACATTGTCCTTGAAATTTCACTAATCATATGAGCAATTAAATATGGAACTCTTCCACTTCCATCTCAAGACCCCAAGTGTCTTCATCCTCTTCATGATGCCTGCAAAGATCCTTTACCGTCTCTATATTTTTATTCCTAAGCTCTCTTACCTTAGTATCCAATACCCTCACAGGTGAGTCAGGGTATGTCAGCCTCCCTTGGAGTTCAATAGGCTCAATGCTCAACACATATCTAGGATCCTTCACATGGTGCTTTAGAATGGACACATTGAACAATTCATGCATCATACTTTATTGTGGGGGTAATTTTAGATGTTATGCATATTCACAAATATGATGTAGACTCTCGATTGGACCCATGTATCAGGTAGTAACGTTTCTTATGTTCTTAGATATAGGTCAGAGGGGTAAAATTTTCAAAAACACATGTTCACCTATAGTGAAGTGTAAGTCAGTCCACTTCACATCAGCATATGGCTTTTGTTGATCTTGGGCTATTTTTAACCTTTTCTTGATCAAAGAGACATTATTAGCATACAATTGCAATTCCTATGACCTCAAAAAGGTCCTTTCATTGACATCATCCTAGTGAAGAAGTGACCGACACAACCTCCCATAAAGATCTGTGTATGGAGGCATCCTGATACTGGCTTGGTAACCGTTATCATAAGAAACTCAACAAAGGGCATGTACTACTTTCAACAGATCCTCTGAGGTCTGAATCATCCTTTCTGACCATCCATCAGTCGAGTTCTTAATGCTCTTACTCCCATAACTCTGAAGTGAACTTAGGATCATGACTAGATATAATCAAACTCAGAATACCATACTTACAAACTATTTCTCTAATGTATAGTTCAACTAGATCTGTCACCTTGGTAGTGATCTTTAAGATAAGGAAAAGTACTAATTTGGTTAGGTGGTGCTACAGAACCCATATTGCATCATGAAATCTCTTTTTCTTGAGGATATTTACCATGCAATCCATAGTGTTCTGGTCTCATTTCCTCCTACAAATCTCAATTGGTTGTAGTAACTCACTGGGTTGTTGATGTTCAACCTTCACTGTCTAGCATGTGAGACAACCGGCTACCTATGTTGTTATGTCTCTCTTCATTCCAGGCTATCAGAAATATAGTTTTAAGTTTTAAACATATTCATGGTTCTAGGGTGTACGTGTATACTTAGTTACATGAGCCTATTTTAGGATATGAGTCTTTAAGGGAAAGTCCTTAGAATCTCAAAAGCAACTTTCATATTGGATTCCATCATTCCCACCCATTGAGGGATGTGTCTGGGGATCTTGAATCAAGCGCCTACATTCCAACTAACTCTGGATCATCCAACTGGGTTGTTCAAGCTTGGTCAGAAAATCAGACTCAGTCTACGTTATTTGGTACCTTAACTCTTGCATCCATTATATTGATAACCAAATTCAAATATTATGCCTATAGAATTCAAATTCAACTTGGTAATTATCTCCTCACTTGAAATCTTAATTTGGTGATTACCTTACTTACCTCATCTTCCAAACTATTTATCTAATATTCTCTCCTAAGGGCGTGGAAATTCCTCCAATTCTCAATTTACATAATGATATTTCAACGTAAGTATTTATTCCACATATCACTTCTATTCCTAGTATGGCATGTGTTTGTCCCATTTCTCACACTCATATCAAGATGAAATAAGCATTTTGTTGTAGTCCAAATACAAATCTCATCTCATTCTAAGAGTAGAGAAGGTGTGTCACACATCACCATTTTATTTTCAAGTCTAGGCTGAATCATCCATGAATACCACCATTCCTTTAATTTTGCGTATCTTATAGAAAACCTTTTAACATAACCTTTGATTCTTGTCACAACTCCTATTCATGATCGATAGTCATTACCTCAAGGTCTCTAGGGTCCCTATACTTTTGGGCTAATCTCACCCTTTTGCATTTAGGGAGTGCCTCTCACATTTACCTCATGGAACCTATGAGCTCATTAAGGTGGCCAATCTCCACACTCATCTGCTTCTAGAAAACATAGTTGTTTCCTCCTGACCACATGGTCTTGTGCATTCAGGAAATAATTAACTCCTACTTCCATCGGTCTCACCCCAACTTGACCATAGGATTGACTTAGGGTTCTATTATGATTTCATAATTGTATTCTTTTTCATCACAAATTTTACTTGTGATTCCTATAACAATATCCTAGCATATTACACCAGGATTCTCTCACTCGAGTTTCCTTCATCTCTTAGGGTACCCATTTTTTTCTTTATACCCCATTATTGGGCTCAGGTGACCTACCCATCTGGGCCTGGTCTGTTCAATCGGTCACTTCCATAGCAATTTTTTTTCATGTCCCTTGGAGATGGTCCACACGGTTCCAAAGAATCATACTCAAACTATGTGCTTTTGTTCTTTATGCCCTTAACCTCTCAAGTTTTAAGAGGCATTTAATGTTACCTTAAACAAATTTTGGAACTCACTCTTTTAAGAAGGGTCCTTCCCTAAGACAATATACAACTAATACTTGGCAGCACAAAGGTTCACAAAACATACTTCAATACAAAGTTTATATCATCACATGTAGACATATTTCCTATTATTCTATACATACATGTTTCTAGAAAATTGAGAATTTATTAATCCATTTCTAGTTTTTCCATTATGGAATATCCATTCCTCATCTCTAACTGTTGGACTAGTTTCATACATAATGATAACATGTAGTGCTAAAAGGGTCCTTCCCTAATGATAACATGTAGTGCTAGACTAACTTGTATGAGGGGCTCATCAATCATATATTATAGTCTAAATGGGGTTTCTTTTAACCCAAAACTTGAGGGGGGTATGCTCAACCTCTATGAAATCACTCAACCATGCAAGCATTATATGCACCAGATACCACAAATTCCCCTCTTTGGTCTAGGAACCTCAAGTTTTCCTCCTTAGCATTGGTCAACCAAACCACATGACATAGACGCTTAAGCACGCACCAAACCGGAAATGATATGGAATTTTATTCCCAACTTTCTCTTTCACATAAACAACCCTTAGTGTCCTAAAAAAAGGAAATATCAATCTATGTACGAGGCTTCACAACTTGTTACCATTGCATACCTCTCTAGGATCTTGGGATTCTCTTTCACTTACCTAGATGTTAGGTACACATATCATCTTCACATTAGTATAAGAAGCCTTCTTCTCTGTCTCTAGGGTTTGGTCCATCCATGGACATCTAGCGTACAACAAGCCTCTAGGAATCAACATACAACAACTCAACTATTCTACTTAGGGTCATCTACATTAGGATATATCATGTAAATATTTCTCATTATTCCTCATGTCTTGGAGTCTAGGTTTCCTACCTTCTCCTTCTAAGTCCCACTCTCTCGGGAGTCAACCCTATAACTGGTCCTTGCACTATAGGCCCTCCTTTATAGAAGAGGTTGATTCTCCAGAGATTGACATCTTCTTCTGACCTACCCTACCTTATCTAGATGATGCGCACACATTTGTATTATCAAATTCTTTGTCCAACATCAAAATATAAACCATATTATCTCATTCTGTGACACTAAACTCATCATTCATTTCCTATAGTATGCCTTTCTCATAATCCAACAGGCATTACCCCCTTGGCTTAGAACTAATCTCGTTGTTAGCCTTGATGTTTCTCACTCCCATATAGGTTCATGTCTACCTCCTACTCGTATCTATGTGGGAAGATACTTCTGTTAGGGTTCATACCTAGAGGAGTTTAGACTTTCTAGTCACAAACTAGCCTACCCATTTAGGGTGTTATCACTCTCATAGATCTATTCTCCTTTTTAGGGATGACCCACCATAGGTCGGGTCACTAAGACTAAAAGATGCAGTACGGGTCATGAAACCACTTATTGTCTATGTTTCACATGCATACTCAAGTCCTCCACCTGTATCATGCATGACTAACCTACACACTTGCATGCATGGACAAACTAAGGTATCCCAAATTATTGGGTTTGCTCTTTTTCTATCTACTACTTACTGCTCATTAGGGTGGCCTTGTTAATTTCCTCCTACTTGTTCATACTCTAGGATTAAGGTTTTGGTTTTAGGTAACAGATTACAACCTATACCTTAGGTTTTGTAATTTTATAGACCTACTATAGTTGTTTCCCAAACCAACCCTAATTACATATAGGGTTTAACTTTATAGGGTAGAAACTCATCAAACATTTTCTCTTTATCATTATGTCCACTTTTATGATTTTACGGAGGATGCCTTAATCCCTAATATCCATAACCCTAGAACTAAGAAGGGATAAAGAGAGCAGATACATGCATATACGGTTTAGGGAGCGAAGAGGGTAGATAAGTGACAAAAAGAGATGTGAACTCCTAGACGTATGTTATTTCGATTAAAGCCCTCTGACTTTGGCCAGGTAGGATGCGCGGGTCCAGTAGTCCTTGCAAGCCAACTATAGGTGCAGAGGAAAATAGTGCCATCCCTCAAATCATGATCCTTGCTAGACACCATTGTCTTTGAAAAATACTATAATGATTCCCTTGGGCTCGACATAACTTCTAAAATTTAATAATTATTAGAGGTTAAATATTAAACTAGCTCTGATACCAAATGTAATGACCCCCTCCCCCTATGATCCCCTATTTAGGTGGACTGATAGGAAAGGGCCATGACTTTAATATAGGATCACATGTTTAGCAATTAACCAAATGTAATTAATAAATTTTACTAAAAAAAAGATATTTGGTACAATACTGATATTACATGATTTGGAATTTCTAAACTTGAATCATAAATAAAATCTATCTAACTATAACCTTTGTGATTACATTAATTTCTCTTCATCTTGTGCCTTCTTTCTAGATACACATTTTCATCATATCTACAGAATGATAGATTATCTTAAAATGCCAACAAACGAAACAATCGATCAATATAATAAGTTATACTGATATGTGGAATGTTTGCATATACTTATAATAACATATCCACAAAAAATATTGTTACAAAATCAAAATTTATTGTTTTCCTCATAACTTCTTAACCCATTTTGCCCAACATCTACGAAACCCTCTCTTAGGATTTTTTCCATGCAGTGGACTTTAGGACACATTCTCAATCTGGATCTCAAGTTCCATGTTGGTCTTCCTAATATGGAGCCTGACCTCATTTGACCTCCCCAATCTGGGGCCTAGTCTGACCTTATATGACCTTCCCAATCTGGGGCCTGGTATTAAGTCATTACCATGAATTTTCATTCCTTTCCATTTTCAAACCTCTAGAGTTGACATGTGGGGTTTGAGAAATTTATAAGCATAATTTGTGATAGCCATAGTGACTTTATTGATTCAAAGAAATAAATAGCATTCTAGCATTTAATTTCAAGAAATCCGGTAAAACCTCAGTAAACATCGAGAAACTAAAGTGATTAGTCATAGGGGTAACCACATACCTTGATCAAGTGTTCTTGATGTCCAAGAAAGAGAAATCAAATAATCAACTAAGCAAATTATCCTGAATGTTATAGCAATGTACCCATGTATCATTATTTTATCCAAATTATCATTAAGACTGACTTGGGTCTCAAATTAGGGTTTCCTAGGTCAACTTTAGGGTTTTTGTAGGGTTTTGGCTCTCCAAACCGTAATCACCACTTGTCATTACCCTTTTGGTTTACAAATCCTAATTAATCATTAACTACACCTTTTCATCTGAAAGAAACCCAAATTATCCAAAACGTACGTTGTTATGTTTATATAAATTTTAGGTTTCTCTTTTTTCAAAAAAGATCATTCTTTTATCATCAATATCAAATTGACACATTATAATCATCCAAGACTTGTTAATTAGGGTTTTGATTAATTTAACACATAAAGATGCTAACTTTAAGTACTTTTTGAGTTAGAACCTATTCTAGATCCTAATCATATTTTTACTGAAATCCTAGCATTTTCCTGATCAACTTTTATATATGGCTCACCTCAATCCTAGGTTCCTATAGTTAGTTATGATTTTCATTATTTACTTCAATTTAAGCCAATCATGGAACACCACTTAAGTTGCCCATTCCGCAGGGTCTGTGCTACGGGGCCGTTGCCGAGCCAATCAGCTCTCGCCTTGCTGGAACTTGGCTCACTCATTTTTAGGAAAAAAAGAATGTAAAAAGACGGCAAAGTCTTTACTGAATAGAAGAGAGATCAGTAGCAGCGAGGTCATTTCCCCGATTATCATCTTCAACCCTGCAAGCTCTTCTTCTCGCAACTCAGGCCGAATCAACAATCAACTCTATCATCGACTCCACATCTAAACTCTTGAGAAGTCGGTGAATCCTACATTCCCTCTTCTACTCATCATTAAAATCAAAGACGGTGGTAATTGCTTTGGACGTGTTACAATTAGAGAGTAATGAGAGGTGGTTCTCTGGTAGCTAGATAAAGAAGAAAGAGGAGGAAGGTGAGGTCTTGCAATGAAAGTTTGGCATGGTCGACTATGCTAGATCTTGTGGAAACTTGCGAATGAGTTTGCAATCTCATAGAGGTGTCTACCTCCTTATATAGCCTTGATCTATGGAGGGTTGGTCTTTTAGTGGCCAAACAATTAGGGAAAACTCTGATTACTTCCTAAAATAGGAAAAAATAGGGATGATTATACTCATAATTCATTCTTGATCTCAATATGATGGTTTTTAGATCTTCATGTGAACTAATGTGAGAGGAAAGTGCAAAAAGGAGGAGGAAGTTACTGCTCCTAGCTTTCCCGATCTGGCCTAATATGGATGATAATGTTTCCACTATTGGATCTGGGACCCACCAGTCCATGAAACTTGCACAACTAATAGGTTGGGGATATATATTTCCAAAAAATTGTGACATTTAATAAGTTCCCCTTATATTGCACACACTTTAGGTATTTCTTTATAAAATCCATATCTCCCGAACCATCCATCCTTTGAATCTCAAATTTTAAGGGAAATCCTTTAATAACTTTATCTAGATGTGTGCAAAGAGTGGGATGAAAATTCGTAAATAAAGATACATTTTTATCATATGCAAGTATTCCACTTATACGACATACATTATGCATTAAAAAGACATTTTGTTCTCTTTCTTTCTTTCTTTTCTATTTTCTTTATTATAGCTACTCTTTCAATTAAAAACCATGTGCGAAAGAATACTAGTTCATAGTAGCCATCCATACCACTTTCTAGATATTTCTATACATTTCTCTCAAGCACATATAATTGTTATCTATTTTCTTTTGCTCTATTCTTAGTATGGGTTTTTATTTTATCCTTTTTCCCTTTATATCCATCATTGGATTAATGAAATTGTAGAATCCACAAAATTCACATCAAAGGGAAATTTTGCAAAAGATAGGCACATTTTCAAAACAAAACAAAACACATTTCTAATATGTCCTTTTTATTGAAATAATTGTATTTCAATTATATAATAACATGTGAAAAATCATGTTACAAAATCCTTCCCCTCTTATAAGAACATTGTCCTTAAAATTTGACTAATCATATGAGCAATTCAGTATGGAACTTTTCCACATCCATCTCTAGCCCCCTTATGGATTCATCCTCTTCATGATGCCTCCAATTAACCTTCACCATCTCTATCTTTTTATTCCTGAGCTCTCTCACCTTAGTATCCAATACCCTCACAGGTGAGTCAGAGTATATCAGACTCCCTTAGAGTTCAACAGGCTCAATGCTTAACCCATAGCAAGGATCCTTCACATGGTGCTTCAGATTGGACACAAGGAATACATCATGCATCATACTATATTGCGGGGGTAATTCTGGATGTTATGCATATTCACAAATCTGATGTAGACTCTAAATTGGTCCCACATATTGGGTAATCAACTTTCCTCTATTCTTACCTATAGGTCAGTGGGGTCAGATTTTTAGAAACACATGTTCACCTACAGTGAAGTGCATGTCAGTCCACTTCACATCAGCATATGACTTCTATTGATCTTGGGATATTTTTAGCCTTTGCTTGATATAAGAGACTTTATCAATAAACATTTGCAATTCCTTTGAACTCAACAAGGTCCTTTCACTTACATCATCCCAGTGAAGAAGTGACTGATATGACCTCCCATAAAGAGCTTTGTATGGAGGCATCCCAATACTGGCTTGGTAACTTCTATCATAAGAAAACTTAGTGAAGGGCAGGTACTGCTCCCATGATGCACACTAATCGAGCACACTTGTTCTCAATAGATCCTCTAAGGTCTGAGTCATCCTTTATGACTGTCAGTCTGGGGGCAATAAATCATATTGATATTCAATCTTTTATTGAGTTCTTCACGCTCTTACTTCCATAACTCTGAAGTGAACATCGGATCATGACTAGATATAATTGAACTCAGAATACCATACTTAGAAACTATTTCTCTAATGTATAGTTCAACAAGGTTTGTCACCTTGGTAGTTATCTTTAAGGTGAGGAAAAATACTGATTTGGTTAGGTGGTCCACCACAACCCATATTGCATCATGAACTCTCTTTGTCTTGAGGATACATACCATGAAATCCATAGTGTTTTGGTCTCATTTCCTCTAACGAATATCAATTGTTTGTAGTAACCCACCGAGTTCCAGGTGTTCAATCTTCACTATCTAGCATGTGAGACAACTGGCTACCTATGTTGCTATGTATCTGTTCATTCCAGTCTACCAGAAATATCATTTTAAGTTTTAAAAATCTTCATGGTTCCAGGGTATACATGTATACTTAGAACCATGAGCCTCTTTTAGGATATAAGTCCTTAAGGGGAAATCCTAAGGATCTCAAAAGCAACTTTCATATTGGATTCAATCATTCCCACCCATTGAGGGATGTGTCTGAGGATCTTCCATCAAACCCCCTACATCTCAAGTAACTCTACATCATCTAATTGGGTTGTTCAAGCTTGGTCATCAAATCAGACTCGGTCTACCTTATTTGGTACCTTAACTCTTGCATCCATTATTTTTACAACAAGATTCAAACATTATGTCTATATAATTCAAATTCTACTTGATAATTATATCCTCACTTAAAATCTTATTTTGGTGATTACCTTGCTCACCTCATCTTCCAAACCATTTATCTAATATTCTCTCCTGAGATTGCGCCAATTCCTCAAATTCTCAATTATCATAAAGATATTACAAATTTATTATTTATTCCTAGTATCACTTCTATTCCTAGTAAGGCATGCGTCTGTCCCATCTCTCACACTCATAACAAGATGAAATAAGCATTTGGTTGTAGTCCAAATACAAAGCTCATCCCATTTCTAGAGTAGATAAGGTGTATCACACATCACCATTTTATTTTTCAAGTCTAGGTTGAATAATCCATGAATATCACCATTCCCTTGATTCCACATATCATACAGAAAAAAATTCTAGTTACCTTTGATTCTTGTCACAACTCCAATTTATGATAGTTAGTCATTTCCTCAATGTCTCTAGGGTGCCTGTACTTTTGGGGTAATCTCACCATTATGTTTTTAGGGAGTGCCTCTCACATTTACCCCTTGGAGCGTATGAGCTCATAAAGGTGGCCAATCTCCTCACTCATCGGCCTTTGGAAAACAGAGTTGTTACCTCCTGACCACATGGTCTTCTGCATTTAGGGAACAATCAACTCCTACTCCCAATAGTCTCATCCCAGCTTAACCTTAGGATTGACTTAGAGTTCTATTATGATGTCATAACTTTATTATATTTCATCACACATTTTACTTGTGATTCCTCTAATAATATCCTAACACATTGCACCATTCAGGATTCTCTCGCCCGAGTTTCCTTTATCTCTTAGGATACCCATTGTTTTATTAATGCCCCTTTATTGGGATCAAGAGACCTACCCATATGGTCCTGGTCCGTTCTATCGACCACTTCCATAGAAACTTTTCTTCATGTCCCTCAGATATGGTTCACATGGTCCAAAGAATCATACTCAATCGAGGCACTTTTTTGTTGTATGCCCTTAACCTCTAAAGTTTTAAGAGAAATTTAATGTTACCTTAATTCTTAAACAAATTTTAGAACTCACTCTTTTAAGAAGGTTCCTTCCCTAGGATAAGATAAAACTAATACTTGGCAGCATAAAGGTTCATAAAACATACTTGAATCTAAAGTTTATATCATCACATGTAGGCATATTTCCTATTATTCTACCCATGCATGTTTCTATCTTGTTGATAACTTATTAATCCATTTCTAATTTTTCCATTATGTCATATCCATTCCTCATGTCTAAAGGTTTATCTAGTTTCATACATATATATGATAACATGTAGTGCTAGACTAACTTGTGTGAGGGGATCATCAATCATATATTATAGTATAATTGGGGTTTATTTTAACCCAAAACTTGATGGGGGTCATGCTCAACCTCTATGAACTCACTCAACCTTGTGAGAATTATATGCACCGGATACTACCACTTCCCCTATTTGGTCTAGGAACCTCAGGTTTTCCTCCTTAGAATTGGTCATCAAAACCACATGACATAGACTCTCAAGCATGTACCAAACCAAAAATTTTATGGCATTTTCTTCCCAACTTTCTCTTTGACATAAACAACCATTGGAGTCCTAAATAAGGAACTACCAATCTATGTACGAGGCTTCACAATTGTTACCATTCCATACCTCTCCAGAATCTTTGGATTCTCATTCTCTTACCTAGATGGTATATACTCATTTCATCTTCACATAAGTACAAGAAGCCTCCTTCTATGTCTCTATGGTTTGGTCCTTCCATGGACATCTAGCGTACAACAAGCCTCTAGAAGTCAACATACAACAACTCAACTCTTCCACTCATGGTAGTCTACTGTAGGACATATCAAACAAATATTTCTCATTATTTCTCATGTCTTGGAGTCTAGGTTTCCAAGCTTCTATTTTTGGGTCCCACTCTCTTGGGAGTCTACCCTATAACTAGTCCTTGCACTAGAGGCCCCCCTTTGTAGAAGAGGTTGAGACTCCAACAGATTCATATCTTATTCTCACCTAGCCTACCTTGTCTAGATGATGCATACAGATTTGTATTATCAAATCCTTTTTCCAATATCAAAATATAAACCATATTATCTCATTATGTAACACTAAACTCCTCATTCTTTTCCTCCAGTACGCCTTTCCCATAATTCAACAAGCATTACTCCCTTGGATTAGAACTAATCTCATTGTTAGCCTTGATGTTGCTCACTCACATGTGGGTTCATGTCTACCTCCTACTCGTATCTACGTGGGAAGATACTTCTATTAGGGTTCATACCTGGAGGAGTTTAGACTTTTTGGTCACAAACTAGCTTACCCATTTAGGGTGTTATCCCTCTCATAGATCTATTCTCCTTTTTAGGGATGACCTACCCTAGGTTGGGTCATTAAGGCTAAAAGTTTCACTAGGGGTCATGAAACCACTTATTGTCTATGTTTCACATGCATACTCATGTCCTCCACCTATACATCTAGGGTTTACCTTTATAGGGGAGAAACCCATCAAACATTTTCTCTTCATCATTATGTCCACTTTTTATGATTTGACAGAGGATGGCTTAATCCCTAATATCCATAACCCTAGTACTAAGAAGGGACAAAGAGAGAAAATACATGTATATAGGGTTTAGGATGTGATGAGGGTAGAGAAGTGACAAAATTAGATGAGAAGTCCTAGAGGTATGTTATTTCGAGTAAAGTCCTCTAACTTTGGCCAGGTAGGAAGCACGGGTCCGAGAGTCCTTGTTAGAAAAAAATAGGTGCGGAAGAAAATATTGCCATCCCTCAGATCGTGGTCCTATCTAGACATCATTATCTTTGGAAAATACTCTAATGATTTCCTTGGGCTCTATAAAACTTGTAAAATTGAATAATTATTAGAGGTTAAATAGTAAACCAGCTCTGATACCAAATGTAATGACCCACTCCCCCTGTTATCACCTATCAGGAAGACTAAGAGGGAGAGGGCCATTACTTTCATACATGATCACATGTTTAGCAATTAACGAGAAAAAATTGAAAAAAATTACTAAAAAATATATTTGGTACAAGACTGATATTATATGATTTGGAATATCTAAAGTTGCATCATAAATAAAATCTATCTAATTATAACCTCCATGATTACATTAATGTCTCTTCATTTTGTTTCTTCTTTTTGGATATCCATTTTCATCATATTTGCAGAACGGTAGATTATCTTAAAATGTCAAAAAAAAATAGTCCATCAGTATAACAAGTTATACTAGTATATGGGGGAACCAAAATGTTGGCATATACTTATAAAAACATATCCACAAAAATTATTGTTACAAAATCAAAATTTAATTTTATCCTCATAACTTGTCAACCCATTTTTCTCAACCTATGGGATACCCTCTCTTAGGGTTTTGTCCATGCAGTGGAATTTAGGATACATTCTCAATCTGGGTCTCAGGTACCATGTTGGTCTTCCTAATATGGGGCTTGACCTCATATGACCTTCCCAATCTGGGACCTGGTCTGACCTTATCTGACCTTCCCCATCTGGGGCTTGGTCTTAAGTCATCACCATGACATTTCATTCCTTTCCATTTTCAAACCTCTACAGTTGATATGTGGGGTACGAGCAAATATACACATAATTTGTGATAGACATAGTCACTTTATAGATTATAGAAAATAAATCACATGCAAGCATTTAATTTCAAGCAATTCGATAAAACATAAAAAATATCGAGAAACCAAAGTGATTAGTCATAGGCATAACCACATACCTTGATCAGGTGTTCTTGACGTCCAATCAAGAGAAATCAAACAATCAACCAAGAAAATTATCCTGAAAGTTAAAGCAATGTAACCATGCATCATTATTTTATACAAATCATCATTAAGAATGACTTCAGTCTCAAGTTAGGGTTTCCTAGGTCAACTCTAGGGTTTTAGTAGGTTTTGGCTCTCCAAATCCTAGTCTCCACTTTTCATGCCCTTTTTGATTTACAAATCCTAATTCATCATTAATTATACCTTTTAGTCTCAAAGAAACCCTAATTGTCCAAAACATTGGTTAATAAATTCTTATAACTTTTAGGTTGCTATTTTTAGTCATAAAAGATTAGTCTTTTATCATCAATATCAATTTGACACATTATAATCATCTTCTTAATTAGGGTTTTGATTCATTTAACACATAAAGATGCTAACTTTAACTACTTTTTGAGTCAGATGTAGTTCTAGGTCCCGATAATATTTTTATTGAAATCCTAGCATTATCCTAATCAACTTTGATATATAACTTTCCTAAATATGAGGTTCATATATTTGGTTATGACTTTGATATTTACTTCAATTTAAGCCAATCATGGAACACCACTTAAGCGGACCAATCAACAGGTGCCATGCCATGGGTCTGCAGCCAAGCCAGTCGGCTCGCACCTTGGTGGCACTTGGTTCACCTATTTCTAGCAAAAAAGAAAGTAAAAAGACAACAAAGTACTTTTTAATTAGAAGAGTGGCCGGGGGAAGCAAGATCATTTCATTAATTATCATCTTCAACCGTGTGAGCTCATCTTATCGCAACTCAGACCAGCTCGACAGTTAACTCTATTGTTGACTTCAGGCGTCTGCACTCTTGAGTAGCCAATGAAGCCTCCATTCTCTCTACTAATCATCACTGAAATCAAAGATGGGGGTAATTGTTTTGGATGTGGTACGATCAGAGAGGAACAGAAGGTGGTGCTCCGGTGGCCAGAAAAAGAAGAAAGAGGAGGAAGGCATGGTCTTGCGATGAAATTGTTGACATGGTCGACTATGATAGATCCTATGGAAACTTGTGAAGGAGTTTTAAATTTCATATAGGGCTCTACCTCCTTATATTGCCTTGGGCTATGGAGGGTTGGACTTGTGGTGGCCAATGAATTGGGGAAACATGTGATTGTTTCCCAAAATAGGCAAAGCCGAAAGAGACAAAACCGAAGATGATTTTAGTTGGAATTCTTTCCAGTTCTCAATGCGAGGGTTTTTAGATCTTCATGTGAACTAATGTGAGAGGAAAGCACAAAAAGGAGAAGGAAGTTACTACTCCTAGATTTCCTAATCTGGCCTGAGGTGGATGATAATGCATACTCACGCAACTAAAAGGTTGGGGATATATATTTCTAGAAAATCGTGACATTTAACACTTTCCCCTATAAGGCACACGCTTTAGGTATTTTTTGTAAAATCCATATCTCCCAATCCATCCATCCAATTTTAAGGGAAAGTCTTTGATGACTTTATCTAGACGTGTGCAAAGAGTGGAACCAAAATTCTAAAAGAAAGATACCTTTTCTTCATATTCAACTCTTCCACATAAGGCATGCATTATGCATTAAAACATATCCTTTTCTCTTTCTTTCTTTTCTATTTTCTTTATTTTGGCTATTATTCAATTAAAAACCATGTGAAGTTGTAAACTAGTAAAATTTTGAAGTACATTCACTTAATAGCCCAAGGGTGAGATAATAGCTTGCGTGGAGGCGAACACAGAGGCCATCGTGGAGGTGAACGTGGAGGTATCTGAGGAAGCTATTGCCGGTGAGAAGCATGGGTCTAATCCTCTAGATCTGGGCGGGAAGAGGTCTTCAAAGGATTGGGTGTGTGGCAAAGGAAATGTTGGAGGAATATCTATGACCGAACATGTGAAAAAATGGTCAAATCTATTCAAGAACAAAGAGGTGTTAAGTCCAGTGAATATGAAGAAAATGGAGATTTGAATGGTTGAAGGAAAACTGATTTATCTAAAGGCCATTGCAGATTAGAATGTTTCTAGGTGGATTAGAATGGTGGTTGGGTATGTGGTGGGGTTGAATCCTCACTAGCCAGTGCTTGCGCATCACTTAGCTCAGATCTGGAAGGCGAAAGGCTCGATAGAAGTCAGATCTAGAGGTCCTAGTTTCTTCATTGTTATGTTTGACAATGAGGAAGATATGTTGAACTCTATTAAGGGTGGGCCTTGGTTTGTAGCGGGCAAACCTCTGACCATTAAGAAGTGGGAGATGGGGGAGCCACTAGAGAAGATGAAGTTGTCGAATGTTCCAATATGGTTGAAGATTCATAAGCTTCCTCTGGAGTTATGGGACCCTGAAATGTTTAACTGGATCAGATCCTGTCTTGGAAATCCTCTACACCCTCACAAACTCACTTCAGTGTTTCGTAGATTGGAATATGCTAGATTGTAGGTTATCATTGCAAATAATTTTTCCTATTTGAAAGAGCTACAAATTACTAGTGAAGATGGTCGATGTGATATGATTGAATTTGAATATGAATGGCAACCTTCCAGGTGTATGTCGTGTGGTATGTTCGGTCTTGAGTCTATGTTGTGTAAATATGAGAAGTTAGATGATGGGTTACTGAAGAAGAAAGTGAGGAAAGTATGGGTTCCAAGGAAGCACTCGGTAGAGGATGATAGTGAGATATTCATTGATGCTGAGGATGGTAGTGTCAAAGAACCAGTGTTGATAGTTTTGAATGTAGATGTAGGCCATGAGGGGAATTTGAATGTGAATTCTAGTTTGAGTGTTACTACTGTAGGATCTACTACTATTGGCAATGGGGATATTAGTTTGGTTACACCTTTGAAATCGCTTGATGGTGGTTGGGAAATTGTAGGTAGAAGAATGAAGTCACCTCATAGAGTATCTATGAAGAGTGCGGTAAGAAAAGTCCTTGAGTCTATAAATAAGTACTCTCCTCTTTGGAACTCTAATGGTAATGAGCTAGAAGTAGGGGAAGATGGTAACAAACATCGGAATGGTGGGGGAGGGTTAACTAACAACCTTCCTAATAGTTGACTCCTTTTCTGTAATGTCGTGTAATGTGAGGGGAGGTAGTAATAAGATTCCCCACATTAAAAGTGTTATAAGAAAATATAAGGTGAATATTAACATCATTTTTGAGTCTCGTGTGAAGAAGGATGAGCTTGATAGTTTTGTCATCTCTCTCTGTCCTGATGTCAGATATGTTGATAACTCTCAGTTTTAATCCTATACATGTATTATAGTTCTATGGTGTGATACATAGGTGTCTATGGATGTAGTTTCTATTTGTGAGAAAGTTATTCACTATAATGTCACTAAGAACATGTTAAGCTTATCATTATCAGCTGTGTACGGTGTCAGTTTTGATGCCAACAGATATGTTCTATGGGATTCTCTAAGGGAGTTCCATGTCATGGCTCCACCTTACTGGTCTGCGCTAGGAAATTTTAATGTTGTGAGGTATACTAGTGATAGGTTGGGAAAGAATCCTCCTTTGAGGAAATGTATGAAGGAGTTCAACGATGTGATTTCTGGTATTGAACATCTTGAAATGATTATGAAGGGTCCTTTTTTTACTTGGGATAGCAATAGTAAAAGTGGTATTAGTACCTTCTCTAGAATTGATTGGATCTTTAGTAATATGGGCTTCCTTAAAACCTTCCCTAACTATTGGGGTGAAGTTATTTCTCCACTTATTAGTGATCATAGAATTGTTGTTTTGAGACAGAAATGGGAAAAAAAATTCCTTTGCCTTTTAGGTTTATAAACTCATGGGTTTCTCAAAGTGGCTATAAGGAGATTGTTGGAAAGGCTTGGAATGGTACTGTGGTCAAAGTATCTCCTATGTTCAGAGTATATAGGAATTTGTAGGATGTTTCCTATGCTCTGAGGAAATGGAATAAGGATGTGGTTGGTAACCTTTCTATCGAAGCTAAAGAACTGGAGATAGAAGTTGTCCGTCCACAAAAGGAAGTTGATGCTAACCCAGGTGATACTATGATCTAGAAGACTCTTTCTCGGGTAAGAACTGAAGCTATTAAGGCCATTAATGATGAAGCAAGTCTTCTCAAGCAAAAATGTAGAGTTCAATGGCTTCAGTTGGGAGATAGAAATTCAGCCTTTTCTTATGCTTCTTTGAAGGTGAGAAGGTTAAAGAATAACATAAATGTTCTATAGATGGATAATGGTAGCAATATCTATGATTCTGACTCCATTAGATTGCAGGTGGAGATGTTCTATAAGAATCTTTTCAATAGTGCTTCTAACTTTGAAAGATGATTGGGATGTAAAGTGGAAGCTTCCTTCTTTATCTAAGATACAATTTGATGATTGTTAAAAACTAGTTACCAAAGATGAAGTGGAGAAGTTTTTTAAGTCTATGAAAGATAAAAAGGCTCCTGGCCTAGACGGATATAATGTTGTCTTCTTTAAATCTGTCTGGGAAATCATTGGACAATAGATAGTCTCTATTGTGCAGGGTTTCTCTAGATCTGGAAAGCTTTTTAATGAATATAATAGCACTCTCATCACCTTGATTCCTAAATTTCATGGTGATACTCTCCTTAAGGATTTTCATCCCATTTATTTATGCAACTTGATTTATAAAGTGATCATGAAAATTCTCGCAAATAGATTGAAATTTGTTCTCCCTTCCTTGATTGATAGTAATCAAGTGGCCTTTGTTCATGGAAGTAATATCGAGGATGATATTCTTTTAGCTAATGAGATGCTCAGCACCATTGTAGGTAATCACAAGAACATGTGCATTAAAGATGACTTGGGAAAAGATTATGATACTATTAGAAGAGATTACATTTTGTTTCTTTTGTGGAAGATGGGTTTCCCATGTTGTTGGATCGAGTGGATTAAAGAATGTTTTCTATCAGCCACTTTCAAAGTCCTTGTTAATGGTTGTCCTTCGTATCAGTTTATGGCCTCCAATGGGGTTTGTCAGGGAGATCCTCTCTCCCTGTACTTGTTTGTGATTTCTATGCAAGGGCTAACAACCATTATTAATTCTGCGGTGGAAGAAGATGATATCATTCCCCTAGCTGCTTCTGAGGAGGTTAAGGTCTCTCACATAATCTTTGCATATGATCTTTTACTTTTCTCTAAGGATGATATGAAGAATGTTATTAGTATGAAGAAAGTTCTTAATCTGTTTTGTTATGTTTCAGGTTTGAAGCTCCACAATGATAAGAGCTAGATTTTTCTTAGTAAACATATTGATGAGTGTGATGTTGCTTCATTTTTTAAGATAAATAATTGTTCCTTACCAGTTAGATATCTGGAGTTCCTCTTTTCACAAGAAGATTGACTAAGGATATTTGTTCTCCTATTGTGGATAAGATTAAAGGGAGGCTTGACTCATGGAAGTGTCGAATTCTGTCTCAAGATGGAAAGGTGGAATTTGTTATTTCTACTTTGTCCTCGTATAGTATTTTCTGGTCCTCTGTATTTCATCTACCAAAATCTATGATCAACAATATTGAACACCATATGTGAGATTTTCTTTCGGGTGATGATGTTGCAAAGAAACATGTTAACCATATGTCATGGAAGATAATCTATAGGCTGAAAGAGGAGGGAGGTCTAGGTATAAGAACCATTAGTGACTGGTCTAATGGTGGCTTGCTAAAATTTGTTTGGAATGTCACAAACGATAAGGAAACTTTGTGGGTTAAGTGGCTTCATGAAAGATATATCAAAGAGGACTCTATATGGGTGGTCAGAGCCAAGTCTTCTTCTTCGTAGCTCTAGAGAAAACTCCTTGATCAAAGAAATTTCTTGCTTAAGGAGATTGATTTAAGATTGGGAAGAAGGATCATTTCCTTCTTTAAGGAGATTGATTTAAGATTGGGAAGAAGGATCATTTCCTTGTTTAGAGATATCCTGGGTTGAAAGATAAAAAAAGTTATTTGATCTTGTTGACCCTTAGTTGATGTTTGGAATGAGTAGAGGGATGAACTGCAACATTGGTTTCTATTTTGTTGATGGCAGGTGGTTATGCCCTGACTTTAGAGGCAATATAGATGTTAAAGATATTATTGCTTCTCAGTTATCCCCTAATGATGATGAAGATAAGATCTTGTTCAATGGAGGTTCCTTGTTTAAGATATGTGATGGATAGAATGTTTTGAGAAGGAAATGGCCTAAAATGAATTGGGGGAGGTGGATATGGTCCTCACCAATTCCTCAAAGATGTTCTTTCACTTTGTGGTAATTGTTTCTGAAGAGATTGCCTACTGTGGATTTTTTTACAGAGAAGAGGTTTTCAGTATGTTCAAAGATTCCCTTTCTATTTGGAAAGTGGAGAATACAATGACCATATCTTTTTTTAATGTAATTTTAGTCTGACTTTATGGGACTTTGACGTGTATTTTACTACGCGCTTAAACGCAAGTATACGCGTCGAGTAATATAGGCCTTGTGAGGCCCGAGTCGAACTCAGGGATACGTGAATTATTGGAGACTTCTACTAACTAATCGCAATCAGCTAGACCGATTAACAAAGTAGGGTTTTGTTGTTCAAATTGAAAGAAAATAAAAATCAAACAAAGAAAACAATCGATTAAGGGTTAATTTAATCAATTAAAAGGGATATCTTTAGGATGGCGGTTTCACCGCGGGTCAACATTGTATTAGATTTCATATAATTCCTCACACTTCTCTCTCTATCCGGGTAGTGGCCTGAAATGAGAATTACCCACTGTCGTGGTGTAATCCACTACTTAGATTTAGGTTGATTCCATCGTCATAGTAATCATTCCCCTAAACTAAGCGCATTAAGATCGGTCCCTCAGTTCCCACCATTAATTTTACAACTCCTTTGTCAAGGGTTTTATTAATTAATGTAGAATTCGTCTCTTTTCAACCGTTAATCCTTCTGTCGAAGTGATTAAGGGCATTAATTTATTATTATGGTGATCAAGCATAACAATAGCAATAGAGAAAATGAATTTATACCACGGATATGAGAGAAAAATATGAATTATCAATCTAAAATCATCATACAATGTATCCCCGGGCTACTCCCGGTCCTAAAGATTGAGGGTTTTAGCCTCTCATGTTCATCTTACACGAATACATGGTAGAAATTGGGGAATTCATAAGAAAAACATGAAATAGATGGGAAAAACCCCTGAACGGAGAAGAACCGGTGGATCCTTGGCGTAGAACACAAACTTTCCCCGCCTGTCGGTGGTGGAAATTGTCTTCGGCAACGTCCGAATCAACCGGGATGAGCTTCTCGGCCTCCGTTCTCCTCTCTCTCCTCCTCGGCACTCGTGCAATCCAAAAATGAGATTATCCACTCGTCTGGGCGGCCGTCATTAGGTATAAGTCCCTAATTAGGTCGTCAAATAACAACAGCCGTCCGATCGAAGTCAAAACAAATCCAACACATATCTGCCGGCGTCGATACCATCGACGCGGGTCGATGGTATCGACCCAGCGGATTAGCGGCAGCTTTCCTTTCTTTTATTCTGAGCGCCTGTGGTGATCTCGATACCATCGACTTGGGTGTCAATGGTATCGACTCCTTTAGCGTCGGTTGTTGTCGTTTAGCGATGCTGTAGCTCTCCTTGTGTCGATGGCATCGACTTGCGTCGATGGTATCGACTTCATCCTCGCCAGCAGCCTGGAGACATCTCGATGCCATCGACTTGGGTGTCGATGGTATCAACTCTGTATTGCTCTTCTCGGCTGACAACCTGTGGCTTGGTCGATGGTATCGACATCCGTTGATGGTATCGACGGATGTAGATACTTGTTTTTCCTAAAATTGCACAACAAGACCAAATAAATCCACACGATTTATGATAAGATGATCAATAATGCTTAAAATAATGAAATAAAGCGGATTTGATATAAAATCACGGCAAAGACCAAATAAAGTGAATTATGCAATAATATCCATGAAAATGAGTAATTAAGGCACAAAACACATATGAAATCGGTCTATAAATGCGACTCAAAATCATCGCATCAAACTCCCCTAAGCTTAAACATTGCTCGCCCTCGAGCAACTAATCCTTAGAATAGAATTGCAAATGTCAACTAACAATCAAAATACCAACCCACATCACAAATGACTCCCACTGGACGTTCTCAAACTGGCCTACCCTAATCACAGAACAGTAATTACCCTATAGGCGACAATAACCATCAATAGAAGAAATTATCCTTCAAACCGATGAACACTATCACATAGGGCAGTTAACATAATAAAGTTCGCCGATTCAGCCATGGTGCATCTTGTGATCACCTAAACTACGTTGCTCGCCCTAACTACCATCTACATGGAAGCCGTCCTCCTTATACACATGAGTGAGGAGAATATCACGGTGGACTACCAATCCGAGCAACGGGTGGATGGAATGGGTGGTTCATGGGAGAATTTGGAAGTATTACACAGTTTCAAAATGCATATAACAAAATGCCCTAAATGATGCAAATGCACATTAAGAATGCCCTACTGCCTAAAAGTGGGTGGAATGATGCATGCACTAACCTTCTACCTCACAATGAGATAGAAATCTACTCAAGCCACATCATGTACTCAATTCCCCTGTTATACAAGTGATATCATTCCTTTCTCCCTCTTATTCCTTTTCTTTCCAACTCTCCCTTTTTTTTTCTTTTTTCTAACATTTTTTTCATGTTTCCAGAATTTTTTTTCTTCTGGTTTTTTTCTTTGCCCATATATCCATAATTGCTTAGAGATACATGTATAAGGCCATTTTCTTTCCAATTGGAGATCTTTGCCTTATTTCGAGGGTATGGAACAAATTAGATCACCTATTTAGGAAAACTGAGATACATGGTGTGCTTATGCATGAAAATCATGAAATTGTGAGTGCAACTACATGACATGCACCTAAGGGTAATGTGCATGTATCACTATATATATTTTTTTATTATTCTATGCAAAAACATGAAAATAACAATGCAAAACCTATCTACATGCCATGCACGCAAAAGAAATTGAAACTGCACTTTACTTCCAATTCTTGGGTGGATTATAGGAAATGGAGTGGAATGATCACAAGATTAAGTGACTGAACCTTAAAAGAAAATTATGTGTCCCTCCTTATTGACATGTGTAGTAGTTTAAAGGGTTCTTTCTCTTACATCTGATTAAGGTCTCATTACCATTTGATTAGGTTAGGCTCAAACAACCGTTACTATCCACTTTTCATGAGTCAATGGGGGTGTGAGTATGACATATTGCTTCAAAGTTGACATAATCAATCATTTTCATAGGACAAGTTCCCCAAGGACAACCAAGTAAAGCTATCCAAATGACACAGAAAAATTTTAAATTCCCTTAATTTCCCCATGAAAACAGCAAGATGACAATTTTTAATACATCCACGATTACACTAGATAGATGTGGATCTTAAACAAACACTAAAATTGCAAGAACAAATAACAAAATAGAAACTAAAAACAACTAAAGAAAAGATAAAAGATAGAGCTGTTCCAGTCACCCCCCTAAGCTTGAATCCGACTATGGCCTCATAGTCAAAGACTAACTTAAGGGTGGAACAGTGATACCCTGATCAATCTTGCGGAGGCGGTGGTGGGTATTGTGGTGTCGTAGGATCCCAAGACGGGTACTCCCCCTGGAAGCTTGGATCATATTGGGTCCTCGGCGGAGGCTGTGGATAACCTCCAAAGTAGTCTCGACTCCAGTAGTGGTCGAAGAAGGGCTCATGTTGCGTCTCTATCCGCTGCAACCGGTTGTGCATTTGTTCTTGGTTGGCGAGGATGAGCCACTCGTTCTCGAACATAGCCCTTTGATTATCAAGCAACCGGCCCGTTGTCTCATGGATGCCGGTATACAAAGTCATATGCTGGTGCTGCATCTGCTGGATGTCCTGCAGCATGGTATACATCCCTTGCATGGAGTAGGGATCCGCAGCTGGCTACTCTTGCTGTGGTGATGGCGGCGGGGGCTGAGATGATGAAGATGCACCCGGGTGCATCCTAGGACGCTTCCGTGGTGCCACGCGTGCTCGAAGAGGTGTGAAAGCCTCCTCGTCTTCCTCGACCTCGCCTTCTTGGTCTTCACCTCCGCCTTCTTCTTCCGAGGACTCGATGGCTATGATGGGCCATCGGAAATGCTGCTTGCCCTCGATGTGGAAGACGTCGTCCGGCAGGGATGCCTCCTGGTAAGCTTGGTTGACGTGGCAATGAGCGTACGCCAACCCGTTCCGGATAAGAATGAGGTTTGAACGGTGCAAGTGTTGCACGTTCACCTTACTCCGCATAGAAATCGGAGTCATGGACTGAAAGTTCAGCCCCAAGTAAAGCGCCAACCCAGTGACCAAACCACCAAAATGAATTGGAGCCTTCCTTGTGCTCCGCTTCACCGCCATGACGCGCTGTAACCAGAATGCTCCCCAGTTGCACTCTTGACGTTTCAGGAGTGCGTACAGAAAGAACAAGTCGCTCTCCTGAAACTTGCTCAAAGCAAGATCGCTCCGCCCGAAGAAGGTCAAGCTAAGCATCCTATGCAATACCCTGACGAATGGGTGCTCAAAATCAGCTACCGCGGTATTGTGGTAGCTCACGGTCTTCCCTGCCGGCACTGTAACTAGCTCGACGAAGATTTTGTCGTAGTCGGTGCGGGCGTCGGGGCGTCGGTGATCGTGGCGGCTGTGGTTCCAGTTGAAGATGGCGTTGAACTGCTTCAACGTGATGTTGTAATTGTTGTTGAAGAGTCGGAAGGACACCCTTCCCTGGATCCACGTCTAGTCCGATGGCACCACGTCATTTGGTACGACGCAGATATCAAGAGACGCCATGAACTCGGCCACCAGTTCCTTGTATGTGGGCCATTCGCCAAAGAACGGCTGCCCATCCGCATGACAGTCCATCTCATATATGCGACCGGTGTGCCGCGCTTGCCCGGCCAACACATAGGCCAAGTCGGCCTCGAATCCCAGGTCCCTGATCATTCCCCGGTCCACATACCAGGTGGCCTCGAACTTCCGCTTCATTATCTCCTCGTATACCTTCCTTACATCCATGTTGGCATGAATGAGGCGTGGACGAGAGATGGAAGCGGTTGGAGGAGGAACAAACTCCTCGATCTCCCTGGGGTGCGCGCTCGATGAAGATGCTCCGCCCGTATGCACCATGATTGCGAGAAGAATGAGATTGGGAGAAAAGAGCTCGGTGAAGATGGAGAGAAATTCTCCGCTCGGTGAAGATCTTCGCTCGATGACGCTTCTCCGCAGGTGTAGAGGGCTCGGGGGAGTGCTCGGCGCAATGGGAGATACTTGCTCTGAGGGTGTGATGTCATATGACGTTGCAAGTCCCCTTAAATAGACTTGATCGGCGCCCCTGTTGACCCGTCGATACCATCGACGCGGGTCGATGGTATCAACATGTCTCGTGGGTAGCCGCATCTGTCGCTGGTATCGACGGCTGACGTTTGCTGGATCGAGAAACCCGGATCGCTGACAGGTCGATACCATCGACACGGGTCGATGGTATCGACGCAGCACCCGGATCGCTGACGTGGCTTGTTGCGATCGTCGTCGATGTCTTCATGCGGATCGGTGACATGTCCGTCGATGCCATCGACGGGTGTCGATGGTATCGACTTGCTTTTATTGCGACACCTCCGTTTATTGCATTCAACCTGTGATGATGTCGATACCATCGACGAGGCCGTCGATGGTATCGAGTTGACTGAGCAAAATTCGTCTGAATATCTCCAGAGATCTCGATGGTATCGACTGGGGTTTCGATACCATCGACACTTTTATTGCGACCTGCCTGTGACCATGTCGATGCCATCGACGGGGCCGTCGATGGTATCGACGCAGTGCGATTTCTGCTGGTGTCAACCTGAACCCATGTCGATACCATCGACTGATGTGTCGATGGTATCGACCCTTCCTGTTCCTGCACATTTAACAAACGGATCAAGGTATCATTTTTAAACTAAAAAGTAAACAAAATACAAGCAAACTACACCTAACATTAAACTATCCTAATGTACCAATGGTTGGGTTGCCTCCCAACAAGCGCCCTTCTTTAGCGTCTTAGGCTAGACGGTGTGACGATTGTCATCTTCTTTTCACCTTGGGAACTGCACTTAGAGGATCATTCGGTAATTTGAATTCAACACGATCTCCTCCAATACCCAAGGACAAAGTCCCTCTGCCTAAGGCAGTAACAACATCTGCCGTTGCTTGAAACGGTCTTCCTAGGAGAATTTCGCAGCTTTGGAGTGGTGGCATGTCCATGATGACAAAGTCCACCGGGAATACGAATTTGTCAACCTTAACTAGCACATCTTCACATACTCCATAGGGTCTCACTGTCGACCCATCTGCCAATTCAATTGTCGCAGCCAACTTCTTGATCTCTTTTAACCCTAGCTTCTGAAAAGTAGCCAAAGGCATGAGATTGATACTAGCGCCAGAATCACATTGCGCTCTAGAAACATGTTGACCACCTATTGAACACGGAATGTAAAAACCTCCTGGGTCCTCTCTCTTCCTTGGTGAACTCCCATGAATCATCGAGCTCACCGTCTCATTCAACCAATAAATTTCATCATCATTTATCCGCCTCTTCTTGTTGATGATCTCTTTAATGAACCTCCCGTAGGCGGGCACTTTCTCAATCATCTCCACCAGCGGAATGTTGATATGCAGCTTGCGGAATATTTCCAAGAATTTCCTATAGTGTCGGTGCTCCTTCTTCGGCTTTGGATTGTCCCGATTTGACACATCTGCCGCATTGACACGCTTGTGAGGAGGCACATATGAGTCTTTCGGGGGTACCTCCCCTAAGCTTGCTTCACTCACTATCTCGGACGTGTGCTTTTGCAAGTCATCCTCATTAGTAGCAGCTTGTTGTGGTTCCTCTTCCACCTTCTTTGTCTCCGCATGTGCGCAAACTTGCACTTCCTCTTTTTGCCCAGGTGGAGATACAGTATTCACAACTCTATCAGATTTTCTGAAGAAAGGGTTTCCACCCGGCAGTCCATAGTACGTGCGTGGAAATGGTATTGCCGGTGTTGCATTCACATTGAACGTCATTCTCCTTTCCTCTGCAACTTCTTGCACCTGAGATTCTTCTTCATTACTCACCACAGAAATGTATTTGACCTGATGGTGCGCTTGAACCACATTCGCGTTCTCGGCTGGTTTCTGTTGATTGGCGTGCTTGATAGCCGCCACCTCACTTGAAATCTGTGCCACGGTGGTCTCCAATGCCCGCATTTGCGCTCCATGGCTTTGCAGCGTCTGCCCAAATTTGGTTAGAATATCACCTTGAGATTGCAGTTGTTTTCCAAACATGGCCATCATCTCTTGATTTTGCTGGACCATTTGGCTTAGCAATTCAGTATTTTTATCTTCAGCTCTCAGTTGTGGCTTTGCATCCGGATCTTGTAGGAAGTTATTCGGATCCTTCCAAGAAAACTTTTTATCCTTTCTCCATGAATAGTCATTGTTTCTATATCCCTGTTGTTGCATGAATTTCACTTGGGCCTCCCCATCATCAGATGCATCCTCCTTAGTTAACACCTTCTTGGCTAGAAGATCTAACTTATCATTCAGCTCTCTCACTATTCTGGATTCGCCGGCAGCCTTGACATGTTCTACTGCATCTCTATCTCCCCATGACTGTTTCCGAGCCATGTTCTTTAATATCTCCCAGCATCTTGTATCCATGTTGTTCAAGAAAAATCCTGAACCGGCCGAGTCCAAATTGCTTCTATCATGCTCAGAGAGAGCAAAGTAGAAGATCTTCACTTGGGTTTCCTTGTCCAGTCCATGATGTGGACATCTCCTCAACATGACTTGAAATCGCTCCCAAGTCTCAGAATAGGTTTCACCCGCCTGTTGGGTGAAATTATGAATCTTCCGGATCATATCATTGGTCTTCTCAGGAGGGAAGAACCTCTCGAAGAAAACCTCCACCATGTGATCCCATGATTCAATAAACTCCTCGTCGAGGTTATGAAGCCACTCTCTTGCTACTCCAGCCAAGGAACTGGGGAATAACTTGAGGTACAGCACGTCCTGCGGAAATCGATCTATCTTCACCATATCACAGTTCTCGACGAACTGACTAATGTGAGCAACCGGATCTTCATTCTTCAACCCATGAAATGCATTGGATTTGACCAGATTGATCAATGCTGGATCGATCTTGTAGGTTGGAATATCTATCCCTTTTTTCTTTATAGGCCCTTTTGATGCAGAGGAAGAAGACGCCTTGATCTTCTCCCATATTGTCTGTGCTTCAGCCATTACTTCTTCTTGTTCTTGCTCAGATTCAGAATTTGTATCACTATGGTGTTCCTCCTCGTAGTAGCCCTCGTCCTCTGGTCCCGTAGATGGAACCTCAGGTGTGCGATTCACGTAGTCTCGGCTACGTGTGTGCACCATGCAAAGTACCTGAAATATGGAAATAGGGGTTCAGTACAATGCTTTGAACGAGTCAACACAATTATACAGAAATAAAGGAATTTTTGAAATTGTTTTAAAATAAAAAAAAATGTGGCCTAGAATGGCCGCTCTTAGCACTCAAAGTGCCAATAATTCGCCGTATCCCCGGCAACGGCGCCAAAAACTTGACGTGTATTTTACTACGCGCTTAAACGCAAGTATACGCGTCGAGTAATATAGGCCTTGTGAGGCCCGAGTCGAACTCAGGGATACGTGAATTATTGGAGACTTCTACTAACTAATCGCAATCAGCTAGACCGATTAACAAAGTAGGGTTTTGTTGTTCAAATTGAAAGAAAATAAAAATCAAACAAAGAAAACAATCGATTAAAGGTTAATTTAATCAATTAAAAGGGATATCTTTAGGATGGCGGTTTCACCGCGGGTCAACATTGTATTAGATTTCATATAATTCCTCACACTTCTCTCTCTATCCGGGTAGTGGCCTGAAATGAGAATTACCCACTGTCGTGGTGTAATCCACTACTTAGATTTAGGTTGATTCCATCGTCATAGTAATCATTCCCCTAAACTAAGCGCATTAAGATCGGTCCCTCAGTTCCCACCATTAATTTTACAACTCCTTTGTCAAGGGTTTTATTAATTAATGTAGAATTCGTCTCTTTTCAACCGTTAATCCTTCTGTCGAAGTGATTAAGGGCATTAATTTATTATTATGGTGATCAAGCATAACAATAGCAATAGAGAAAACGAATTTATACCACGGATATGAGAGAAAAATATGAATTATCAATCTAAAATCATCATACAATGTATCCCCGGGCTACTCCCGGTCCTAAAGATTGAGGGTTTTAGCCTCTCATGTTCATCTTACACGAATACATGGTAGAAATTGGGGAATTCATAAGAAAAACGTGAAATAGATGGGAAAAACCCCTGAACGGAGAAGAACCGGTGGATCCTTGGCGTAGAACACAAACTTTCCCCGCCTGTCGGTGGTGGAAATTGTCTTCGGCAACGTCTGAATCAACCGGGATGAGCTTCTCGGCCTCCGTTCTCCTCTCTCTCCTCCTCGGCACTCGTGCAATCCAAAAATGAGATTATCCACTCGTCTGGGCGGCCGTCATTAGGTATAAGTCCCTAATTAGGTCATCAAATAACAACAGCCGTCCGATCGAAGTCAAAACAAATCCAACACATATCTGCCGGCGTCGATACCATCGACGCGGGTCGATGGTATAGACCCAGCGGATTAGCGACAGCTTTCCTTTCTTTTATTCTGAGCGCCTGTGGTGATCTCGATACCATTGACTTGGGTGTCGATGGTATCGACTCCTTTAGCGTCGGTTGTTGTCGTTTAGCGACGCTGTAGCTCTCCTTGTGTCGATGGCATCGACTTGCGTCGATGGTATCGACTTCATCCTCGCCAGCATCCTGGAGACATCTCGATGCCATCGACTTGGGTGTCGATGGTATCGACTCTGTATTGCTCTTCTCGGCTGACAACCTGTGGCTTGGTCGATGGTATCGACATCCGTCGATGGTATCGACGGATGTAGATACTTGTTTTTCCTGAAATTGCACAACAAGACCAAATAAATCCACACGATTTATGATAAGATGATCAATAATGCTTAAAATAATGAAATAAAGGGGATTTGATATAAAATGATGGCAAAGACCAAATAAAGTGAATTATGCAATAATATCCATGAAAATGAGTAATTAAGGCACAAAACACATATGAAATCGGTCTATAAATGCGACTCAAAATCATCACATCAGACTTGTTTCGGAGAAAGCATGGTTATCCCATTAAGTCTTCTAAAAATATTTTGCAGTTATATAAGTTTGAGAAGGTCATGGCGTCGTTGATCATTCAAAATCTATGGAAGGAGAGGAATGGAAAGATTTTTTGTGGTTTTGGAAGAGATTTTAAGGTTTGGTGGGGTATTTTCTATAGAGATGCTAATAGTTGTATAGATAGGTAGAAGTAGTCCTTTTTCTAGTTCTTTTTTCCTTTCTATGTACAACCAATGATTACACCCTGTAATCATCGAACTATCACTTGATATGAGTAAAGAGGCACAACACCCTATTTTTCACCCAAAAAAAGAAATTGAAAACTAGTTAATATTGGCCATCCATACCACTTTCTAGAGAATTCTACACAATTCTCTCAAGCACATATAATTATTATCTATTTTGTTTTGCTCTTTGCTTATTATGGGTTTTTCTTTTATCGTTTTTCCCTTTTTATCCATCATTGGATTAATAAAATAGTAGAATCCACATAATTCACATCAAAGGGAATTTTGCAAAAGAAAGGCACACTTTAAAAACAAAGCAAAGTATATTTCCAATATGTCCTTTTATTGAAATAATTGTATTTCAATTATATATTAACATGTGAAAAACTAGGTTATAACACATATCATGGGTCAAGATCTAAATGAGGAACCAATGGCCTGGATGGACTTTATGACCTTCTCTTCAACATTCATACCCCTCTCTTACTAAGAAAGAGAAGGAAAATCAATTAATGCTCCTTTACCAAGGAAACATGTCAATAGCAGATTTTGCTCAGAAGTTCTACCTCCTGGAGCATTTTGGATATATGATGACCAAATAGTGCCAAGTGGAATATTTTTTTAGCACCTGCACCCCCTGATAAAACCTTATGTGATGGTGAGTAAACCCACAAACTTCATTGAGTCCCTTAACTTTTCCCTATACATTGAGAAGACAGTCATCCCTACATAGAACCCATCCAAGGTGTACTTATGGTTCACAAAAGGCACCTCTGCCCCATGGAATGATAACAAGAAGGGGCGAGGGACTAAAAATGGCAAAGGCACGAATGGAGGAAAGAGAAAACCCCATCAAGAGAATTGTTACCCTGTGTGTCACACCTGTAAGAAGATGCACCCTGGTAGGTATTACCGTGAGAAGAAGGTATGTTGTTGATGCCAACAAGAAGGTCATATCAAGTCTAACTATCTTCTTCCCGAGCCTTGAGGTCTAGGTCCAGTGGAAACTCAACCTACAGCCAGAACATCCCCTCTTGTAAGAGAGCATAGACATGCACAAGTCTACGCCAGTGACAATGAATAAGCTTAGGAAAATGCCAACCATATCATAGATGGTAACCATCCCCAGAATTATGTTTCATGTCCGTACCATGAAGTGCATAGTTTTACTATATAAATTTGATGTATGCATGCTTGAAATTGTAACATCCCTGACATGGGTTATAACCTAACCCTGGAAGTTTTGCTTAAGTATGTAATTATAAACTTGTGAATACACCCTGGCATGTAATTAAGTTCCTCAGGAACATATGTTTTCAATTTTTGCTCCTTTATAAACAAAGTTGTAGCATTGTGTTCTATACAGGGACCTATGTGCAAATTACCCAGTTTAAGGGTTCAACTTGCAAATTTCACAGGTTAAGATGTTCCTCTGATGTTAAAACATCATGAGTATGTTTATGATGAAGTTTGAGGGATTTCCCCAAGCTTGAGCACCAAGGTGCAGTTGTGGAAGCAATCCCCATGCTTAAAAACCCTAATTTGGTGTAAATTGCAATTTACCCAAATTGAGGGGTCCAACTTGTAATTTTCACCTTCTAGAACATCTTTTACAACTCTTGTCATCATTTAGAGTAGAAATGATGAAAGGGACACATCAATGAATAATCTGATAAGAAGAATGATCTTTGTGGTGAAAGTAACCTAATATGGGTATGGAGACTCTTCATGTATGTACCCTAGTTGAAGGTTGGCTTCCTTTACCCGTAGATCTTGAGTTTTCATTATCTTTTTATAAGCTTAGATGAGTGTGGATGTGCCCTTGAGCAAGGAAGAACTTAGATGCAATTCCATAGCTTGAGAGGTCCTTATGTTGTAATAAGGACAAAAAGTATATATAGTTTTCTTTGCAAAATGAAGGAAACGATCCTTGTTTCCTTCACTTCTCTTTTCTTCTTTCTCAAACGACCAAGAGTCTGCTCTGGAGCTCAGGAGGACGATCAGTCTGTTCTAGGTGAGGGAGCACCACCTTCTAGCTCATTTTCATGGGGGATTTCATCCAAAGAGATCAGTTTTGTGGATAGCTTACTCCGTTTTCTTGTTCTAGCCAAGCAATTCCACGTTTCCTTGGTGTTTTCACCCCTGGCCGACTTGTGGATGTTCAAGGACGCCATTAAAGCTTGGAGCTCTAGGATCAGCCTTTAGGCGGGTTTTATAACTCTATCTCGTTGCTTTATATGCTTGATTTTGTTCTTGCAAAAATTACCATGCTAGTCTTCTTCTACCTTCCTTCTTTCTTGCTCTATTGCAAGCAAATCGGTGGAGAACCAACCTTGACAGAGGTTGAAGACGAGGGGCATGATTCCCTAGGTTGCTTTATCAAATGGCTTGGACCTTTGGGTCCAAACGGTTTGCAAACCGTTTGGGGTCAAACGGTTTCACAACCGTTTGCTTCCAAACGGTCTTGCAAGACCGTTTGGATTCAAACGTTCTCAAGACCATTTGATAGGGTTGACCAGGAGACGACCGTTTGAGGGTCTGTTGATAAAATATTGAATTTAATTCCTGCAATGAATCAAAGTTTAATTCTTAACCAATTGAAAGTTGAAGGCACTTCAACATGTAAACCCTAATCGGGTCAAAATTACTGTTTTAGAACATAGATCTTGTTGAGTTTTGGGTTGAAGGACCCAAACGGTCTCAAGACCGTTTGGGGGTTACTCCAAACGGTCTCAAGACCGTTTGGGCACAACCCAAGACCGTTTGAAGGTCTAGGGTTGAGAAAATTTAATGGTTTGAATGTCCAATTGGAAGGAGTTGATGAATTGATAAAAATGTTGATGTTTGACCTAATTGGAGTTCAATCTTAATCAAACCGACTTAGTTTTTGGTCAAACTTTGGGAAAACAGTCTCACGACCGTTTGGATGATGTCCAAACGACCTCAAGACCGTTTGGGCCAAGTTTGAGCCAAATTGGAGGTCAATTGATAGGTTCAACCTTGAATTGATTCACATTGTTGAATATTGATGACCATCCGATTTGAAACCCTATTTGAAGAGGATTCAACCCTAATTGGCTTGCAATTGAGGGTCAATTTGATGTCCAATTGACTAAGGCTAACCCTAATTGACTCAATTTATAAGTGGTTGACATGGCTTTGGCCAATTGAGGGATTCAACATACATATTCATGAACAATTATAACCTTTGAACCACTTTGGAGGTCCAAACGGTTTTGAGCCCCTTTGGACCAAACGGTCTCAAGACCGTTTGGATCCAAACGGTCTCAAGACCGTTTGGGGCCAAACGGTCTCAAGACCGTTTGGGCTCAAACGATCTCAAGGTCGTTTGGACCCAATCGATCTCAAGGTGAATTGATCAAACGGTTTACAAACTGCATGAACTCCAAACGGTTTGGAAAGTCAACCCTTCCAAACGGTCAATGCATCCAAACGGTATCAAGACCATTTGGAGCAAACGGTTTCAAGACCGTTTGAGACCAAACGGTCTCAAGACCGTTTGGAAGTTGAAACCGTTTGAAGGTTGAAACCATTTGAAGTTGTACATGGTGGTTTATACTTAATCAATTGATGATGTAATTGGTTTAATGGTGATCTAATCTAAACCTAATGGTAACCTAGGTCATTAAGGGACTAAGTGATTAGTGAGTTAACCCATGACGGTGATCATGAGGCAATTTACAAAAATACCCTTGAGGGGTTTAAAGGAGTAAAAACTTGTTCAAATCAAACCCTAATTACATGATGATGATGTTTTGGCTTATATTAGTCAATGAGGACTTAACCCTACCTGATCTAGAGTGATGTTGTCACCATCTACTAGAGAGAGGAGAGAGAAAGTATCCTGAAGAAGAGAAAGTACCCTTTTAAGGTGGAAACTCAAGTAAGATACTTCTCATATACATGAATATGCATGATTAGGGAATGATCCACCTGTGTGAGGTCATGGAAACCCTGATTATGATATCTAATGAATCTTAATCTTATTTAAGAGCTTTAATGATGATGTTTCTCTTACATGATGATGTAATGAGTACAATTCACCATGGAGTGAATAGTAAACCCTAATTTTAGGGTGATGACATGAAAGATGAATAGTAAACCCTAATTGTTGAATTGTTTACTATTATCTGTTGATGTAACCATGCAGGTTTTCATGAGATGATGATCATGTCCAGGTATGAAATACCATATTATATTCATTGAAAGCATGCCTTAATCTTTATGAATAAGTGAATTATCTTGATGCACTGCTAAGTGGCATCTATTAAGATTTATGGGCTGAAAGAGCCATAAATACCATCAAGGTCATGCTTGACAGGTGACTTGTGATGAGATGATTGAGAACTGATGATTGAAAAGAGTAAGGCTTGCTACATTTTAGTATTCTCATTTATAGCTGTTATGCTAATGTTATTGTTTAAAGAACAATGTATGATGCTAAGAATACTGAATGTACCTAACTAATCAAGTGAAATGTAGAGCCCTGATCATAGATCCATCATTGTCAGAGTCTAAATGATGGTGAAACATGTTTTCCCCAGGGAAATCCTGGAGCACATACTCTTGAGTATGTGGGGTACAGGGATGTGTAGAACCTTACATCCTAGTGTAGGAATTTGATGTAGATTTTTATAGTCTGTCAAACCTTCACTAAAAGATGTCCAGGGTGAGAGGATTTGATGTAGATTCTTGTAGTCCATCAAAACCCACCACAAAGTCCAAATGGTGAGAGGTATTAATATCCTCTCTTAAAGACACAAAAACTGCATCAGTGAAAGATAAACAAGAAATCTTTCGATGATGAAGAGAGTACAGAATGCCACTGTAACTCTAAAATAGCGAAGGTCCAGTTTACCCTGGAGAGCTATAACAAAAGACATCCCGCCAGATCTCTAACTATCAATCCTTTAACTGACTGAGGAAGATGAGGTCATGAGAATCCGGCTCTTTTAATGACCTATATATGATACTGATGTGACTTCTTAGCGATCAGTTGGAGTATGAGTGGTAAGCCTCATCTCTACAGGGCATAATAATGTTTGAAAAACATAATCAACAGCGTAGTATATATGTTAGAGTTAACTACGAGTTATTTGATTGATGTTACTTTGAATAGTGTAGATGTTCTTCATGCTTCATAGATGATTGAACTCTCGCTTATCATCAAATTGCTAAGGAATACTTTGAAGGCTTTTACTGCTTAAGTTATTCTTTGCTTTGCCTATAAAGCTTCAAGTGGAGAGTTATAACTCTCGCTGGGGCAATTATGTATAATTGTCTCACCCCGTAGACTTCAACTTTTTAGGTGGTCGTTGAAGACGGAGGAACCGGTCTCAAGGTGACCAGTCCCAGCAGTAGCAGCACCAGGAGCAGTAAATCTCAGGTGGAGATTCAGCCTGCTATATGGTGTAGTTAGAGTCAATCCTATGTGTCCTATGTACTCTTAGGTCTTGGAGTGTTTTGTATGAGTTCTTGAGAATTTTGTAATCATGATGCATGTAATTACTCAAGAAGTAATTTGTCAGAGTTGTATACAGTTAAATCCTTTTTCTATGGAAAAGGTTTGTGGTTTCAAGCTCTAATCTCGAAAAGTTTTAATTTCCTGTGATTTTCGCCTTCCGATGTTTACTGATTGCTTCCACACATGCTTAATTCGTGGTTTGGAGATCGGAGCCCACAATTAAGTGGTATCAGAGCTCTAGGTTCGCTGAGTCTACAGAGGCATAGGACTTAGGAAGTCGAGTCTATCTTTAGTATTCCTTCCTTATCTAATAGAGTCTTCTGCTCCTCAGGAGAAGAAGATACTTAAGAATGTCTGAGCCACATGATGAGAACGTGGTAGAAAGTAGTGCTAGTGCACCTCAAGGTGGTGCAGGAGTACCAGAAATAGAGCAACATGTACCACAACAACCCGGAGAGCCACCCCAGTTCGACCCAGCCGACATGGGTAACCCAGCAGTTCAGACTATGTTTGGCAAGTTCATGGCTGCCATGACACATATAACCGACAGGATGCTGATGCTTGTACCCAGGGCACCTGTCCAACCAGAAGGTCAGGGTATCGGGAAGACGTTTGAGCGACTGCGTCATGTCGGAGCTACCGAGTACCTTGGGACTGCTGACCCCGCAGATGCTGATCTATGGTTGACGGAATTGGAGAAGGCTTTTAGGATCCTCAATATCCCTGAAGCTGAGAAGGTCAGACATGCTGTCTATCTTCTCAAAGGAAGCGCTGGTCATTGGTGGACAATGGAAGAGCAGAAGATACCTGGAATAGAGATCTTGTGGGAAGACTTTCGGCGGGAATTTGTTCATAGATATTTCCCAAAGACCTTCCTAGATGAGAAGATCTCTCAGTTTGAGAGACTGAGACAAGGCATGATGAACTTAGCGAGTATGAAGCTAAGTTCATGGAGTTGTTGCGGTTTTGCCCGCACATGGCTGCCACAGAAGAAGAGAGAATTAGAAGGTTCGAGAGGGGTTTGAATGCTGACATGTCTACCCCTGTGTCTACCTTAGAGAACCGAGAGAGATTCTCTACCTTCGTTGAGTCAGTCCGAAGGATAGAGAGATCTGTGGTTGATAAGAGGCAAACTCAGAATAGATATCCACAGTTCCAGGGTTCTTCATCTAGGGACTTTAAGCATCCTAGATCCTCTGCACCTAACCCTCCACCATCTAGATCTAGTTCTCAGACTCAGTGGTCTCCGAGTAGAGGTAGAGGAAGAGGACAACCACCTCGGGAGACACAGAGTTCTGCATCAATGTCCGCTACTAGACCACCGAGACCACAAGAGAGAAGCTGCTACAACTGTGGTAAGGTGGGACATTTGATGAAGGACTGCCGATCTAAGCCTGTCAGTGTGACACAGCCTCCGAGATAAGGACAACAGGGATCACAGAGAGGATAATCTCAAGGAGCGGCTCGAGGACGCGGGCAAGCGTCTCAAGCGGGATCATCAGCACCACCTCAGCAACAGGCTACTGCGAGGTTCTATGCTATGAACCCACCAGAGGCAGTAGTTGATCCACAAGTAGTGATAGGTCAGATGGAACTTTTATATTCTGATATGTCTAAATCTTGTGTAGTATCTGTTCTGATTGATCCGGGTGCTACGCACTCTTTCATCACTCGAAGGGTGATTCGTAACTGCAATATGACAACTAGTCATAGGGCAGACAGGTTGTTGTTGGAGACTCCGTTGAGTGGGTCTGCTGTTTTACAGGAGGTATGCTCTCCCTGCATACTTTTCTTTTCTAAGCATCGCATTCAAGTGGATCTTATACCGCTTGATATGCAAGGATTTGATATAATCCTAGGGATGGATACCTTGGAAAGGTATCGAGTTGTCTTGGATTGTGAGTTCAAGTTGGCAGTGTTTGCTGATGAAAGCAACACATGGATCTTTCAAGGAGAAAGAAAGATTCTGCCCACCTGTCTTGTATCAGCAATGGTTGCTGATAAGTTGATGAGGCAAGGGTGTTATGCATTCTTGGCCCATGTGGTAGATGTTACCAAGGAGAGTCCCAACCCTGCTGAAGTTCCTATAGTCAGGGAATTCGAGGATGTGTTTCCTGAAGAACTTCCTGGTATACCACCACCCCGAGAAATTGATTTTGAGATCAATTTGGTCCCAGATACGAAACCCATAGCCCAGACTCCATATAGGATGGCACCTGCCGAGATGGCAGAACTCAAAAAATAGCTTCAAGAGTTACTAGAGAAGGGTTTCATCCGACCGAGTACCTCACCTTGGGGTGCTCCGGTTTTGTTTGTTAAAAAGAAAGATGGATCAATGCGGTTGTGTATTGACTATAGACAACTCAATAAAGTAACAATAAAGAACAAGTATCCTTTGCCGAGGATTGATGATCTTTTTGACCAGTTGCGTGGTGCAACAATCTTCTCCAAAATAGACTTAAGGTCTGGATATCATCAACTCCGCATTAACGACAGTGACATATCCAAGTCTGCCTTTAGGACAAGATATGGTCACTATGAGTTCACAGTTATGTCGTTTGGACTAACCAATGCACCAGCTGCATTCATGGAACTCATGAATAGAGTTTTTCGACCCTTCCTTGATCAATGTGTTGTTGTCTTCATAGATGACATATTGATTTATAGTAAGGATGCTCAACAGCATGAGCAGCATCTTCGCCAAACTTTAACTTTGCTAAGAGAACATAAGCTATACGCTAAGTTTAGCAAGTGCGAGTTCTGGTTATCTGAAGTGTCTTTTCTAGGACATGTGATATCTGCCTCGGGAATTCGTGTTGACCCTGCAAAGGTGGAATCTGTTCTACAGTGGGAACAACCGAAGAAACCGACGGAGATTAGAAGTTTTCTGGGATTAGCTGGATATTATCGAAGTATTATTAAGAATTTCAGTTCTCTAGTCTTACCTTTGACCAAGTTAACCCGAAAAGATGTTTCTTTTGCTTGGAGTGATAAGTGTCAACAGTCCTTTCAGCTGTTGAAGGAGAGGTTGACAAGTGCACCTGTGCTTGTGCTACCTGAGCAAGGAAAGGAATATGTAGTCTTCTGTGATGCCTCTAAGAATGGACTTGGATGTGTGTTGATGCAGGATAAACATGTGATTTCTTTTGCTTCCCGACAGCTTAAGAAACACGAGGAGAATTATCCAACACACGATCTAGAGTTAGCTGTTGTGGTCCACGCCTTGAAGATTTGGAGACATTATCTTTACGGAGAAACCTTCCAGATTTTCACAGACCACAAGAATCTTAAGTATATCTTCTCTCAGCATGAGCTTAACATGAGGCAACGTCGCTGGATGGAGATAATCAAGGACTACGACTGTATAATTGATTACCATCCGGGCAAGTCCAATGTTGCTGCAGATGCCTTGAGTAGAAAATCAGCAACATCAACCATAGATAGAGCACAACTAAGTTCCTTAGTATTCTCTAGGAGAGATATGCTTATCTCTTTAAGGCAAAACAATGTGCAGTTGAAGGTATCATTGTTAGTTGGTTTGTTAGCTGAGATGCAGATTAAACCTACTTTAAGAGAGCAGATAAAGGAGGCACAACAAATGGATGATGCAGTTCAGCAGATTAGATCTGAGTTTGGTGAAGAGAAGCGAGAAGGTTTTCATGAGTCAGATGACCAGGTGGCATGCTATCATGGAAGGATGATAGTACCAGATGAGGATAACCTAAGGAAGTTAGTTCTGGAGGAAGCTAATTCTTCGATGTATGCTATGCATCCAGGGAGCACCAAGATGTATCGGAACCTGAAGGATATGTATTGGTGGCCTGGAATGAAGAAGGATGTAGCTGAGTTTGTCCTGAGGTGTCCTGTGTGTCAGCAGGTCAAGGCTGAGCACCAGAAACCTGCAGGAACAATGCAACCTTTACCCATACCACAGTGGAAGTGGGACCATGTGACCATGGACTTTGTCGTTGGCCTACCCAGGATAAACAAAGGACATGATTCCATTTGGGTAGTTGTTGATAGGTTGACTAAGACAACACATTTCCTACCTGTCAAAACAACCTATTCTGCCGAGAGGTTATCCCAGTTGTATGTTCAAGAGATAGTGCGTTTGCACAGAGTTCCTGTCACTATAGTTTCTGACAGAGGTCCCCAGTTTACAAGTCGCTTTTGGGAGCAGTTACACAGAGCCCTAGGTACCAAGTTAAGGTTTAGTACAGCCTTTCATCCACAGACTGATGGACAGTCAGAAAGGACTATACAGACCTTGGAAGATCTATTGAGAGCATGTGTTCTCCAGTTTACCGGTAGTTGGGATCTACATTTGAGCTTGATAGAGTTTGCCTATAACAATAGCTATCAGCATAGCATTGATATGGCACCATATGAAGCCTTATATGGTAGGCGTTTTAGATCACCCTTGTGTTGGTATGAGACTGGTGAGCACCAGTTGCTGGGTCCTGATCTTGTGAAGCAGACTACAGAGAAGATTAAGGTTATACAACAACAACTCAAGACTGCACAGGATAGACAGAAATCGTATGCTGATAAACGTCGTAGACCCCTAGAGTTCCAGGTTGGAGACAGAGTGTACCTCAAGGTCTCACCTTGGAAAGGAGTCCTTCGTTTTGGAAAGAAAGGGAAGTTAGCTCCTAGATTTATGGGACCTTATCCAATTGTTGAAAGAGTTGGAAAAGTAGCCTATAGACTAGAGTTACCTCAGGAGTTGCAGAAGCTACACCCTGTGTTTCACATTTCCATGCTGAGGAAATGTCACCCAGACACCGAATCAGTTCTACAACCTATGGAAGTAGAATTGAATGAAGATATAACATATGAGCAGGGACCAGTGTCAATCCTTG
This sequence comes from Alisma plantago-aquatica, assembly GCA_963693085.1. Taxonomy (NCBI): domain Eukaryota; kingdom Viridiplantae; phylum Streptophyta; class Magnoliopsida; order Alismatales; family Alismataceae; genus Alisma; species Alisma plantago-aquatica. Next base: position 10,320,874 of record OY856415.1, on the reverse strand, counting down.
ATAACAGTACTAAAAAGTTAAAGAAGAAGGATATACGTCTTGTAAAAGTCCTCTGGAACCACCGTGGTGTTGAAGAAGCCACTTGGGAACTATAGGATGAGATGAGAAGGAAATATCCTACTCTTTTCTCTTGAATACGTTTTATCGATTTCGGGGACGAAATCCTTGAGAAGGGGTGAAGAATTTGTAACATCCCTGCCCTGGGTTATAACCTAACCCTGGAATTTTTGCTTAAGTATGCAATTATAAACTTGTGAATACACCCTGGCATGTAATTAAGTTCCTGAGGAACATATGTTTTCAATTTTTGCTCCTTTTTAAACAAAGTTGTAGCATTGTGTTGTATACAGGGACCTATGTGCAAATTACCCAGTTTAAGGGTTCAACTTGCAAATTTCACAGGTTAAGATGTTCCTCTGATGTTAAAACATCATGAGTATGTTTATGATGAAGTTTGAGGGATTTCCCCAAGCTTGAGCACCAAGGTGCAGCTGTGGAAGCAATCCCCATGCTTAAAAACCCTAATTTGGTGTAAATTGCAATTTACCCAAATTGAGGGGTCCAACTTGTAATTTTCACCTTCTAGAACATATTTTACAACTCTTGTCATCATTTAGAGTAGAAATGATGAAAGGGACACATCAATGAATAATCTGATAAGAAGAATGATCTTTGTGGTGAAAGTCACCTAATATGGGTATGGAGACTCTTCATGTATGTACCCTAGTTGAAGGTTGGCTTCCTTTACCCGTAGATCTTGAGTTTTCATTAGCTTTGTATAAGCTTAGATGAGTGTGGATGTGCCCTTGAGCAAGGAAGGACTTAGATGCAATTCCATAGCTTGAGAGGTCCTTATGTTGTAATAAGGACAACAAGTATATATAGTTTTCTTTGCAAAATGAAGGAAACAATCCTTGTTTCCTTCACTTCTCTTTTCTTCTTTCTCAAATGACCAAGAGTCTGCTCTGGAGCTCAGGAGGATGATCAGTCTGTTCTAGGTGAGGGAGCACCACCTTCTAGCTCGTTTTCATGGGGGATTTCATCCAAAGAGATCGGTTTTGTGGATAGCTTACTCCGTTTTCTTGTTCTAGCCAAGCAATTCCACGTTTCCTTGGTGTTTTCACCCCTGGCCGACTTGTGGAAGTTCAAGGACGCCATTAAAGCTGGGAGCTTGAAGGATTGGAGCTCTAGGATCAGCCTTTAGGCAGGTTTTATAACTCTATCTCGTTGCTTTATATGCTTGATTTTGTTCTTGCAAAAATTACCATGCTAGTCTTCTTCTACCTTCCTTCTTTCTTGCTCTATTGCAAGCAAATCGGTGGAGAACCGACCTTGACAGAGGTTGAAGATGAGGGGCGTGATTCCCTAGGTTGCTTTATCAAACGACTTGGACCTTTGGGTCCAAACGGTTTGCAAACCGTTTGGGGTCAAACGGTTTCACAACCGTTTGCTTCCAAACGGTCTTGCAAGACCGTTTGGATTCAAACGGTCTCAAGACCGTTTGATAGGGTTGACCAGGAGACGAATGTTTGAGGGTCTGTTGATAAAATATTGAATTTAATTCCTGCAAAGAATCAAAGTTTAATTCTTAACCAATTGAAAGTTGAAGGCACTTCAACATGTAAACCCTAATCGGGTCAAAATTGCTGTTTTAGAACATAGATCTTGTTGAGTTTTGGGTTGAAGGACCCAAACGGTCTCAAGACCGTTTGGGGGTTACTCCAAATGGTCTCAAGACCGTTTGGGCACAACCCAAGACCGTTTGAAGGTCTAGGGTTGAGAAAATTTAATGGTTTGAAGGTCCAATTGGAAGAAGTTGATAAATTGATAAAAATGTTGATGTTTGACCTACTTGGAGTTCAATCCTAATAAAACCGACTTAGTTTTTTGTCAAACTTTTGGGAAAACGGTCTCAAGACCGTTTGGATGATGTCCAAATGACCTCAAGACCGTTTGGGCCAAGTTTGAGCCCAATTGGAGGTCAATTGATAGGTTCAACCTTGAATTGATTCACATTGTTGAATATTGATGACCATTCGATTTGAAACCCTAATTGAAGAGGATTCAACCCTAATTGGCTTGCAATTGAGGGTCAATTTGATGTCCAATTGACTAAGGCTAACCCTAATTGACTCAATTTATAAGTGGTTGACATGGCTTTGGCCAATTGAGGGCTTCAACATACATATTCATGAACAATTATAACCTTTGAACCACTTTGGAGGTCCAAACGGTTTGAGCCCATTTGGACCAAACGGTCTCAAGACCGTTTGGATCCAAATGGTCTCAAGACCGTTTGAGGCCAAACGGTCTCAATACCGTTTGGGGCCAAATGGTCTCAAGACCGTTTGGGCTCAAACGATCTCAAGGTCGTTTGGACCCAATCGATCTCAAGGTGAATTGATCAAACGGTTTACAAACCGCATGAACTCCAAACGGTTTGGAAAGTCAACGCATCCAAACGGTCTCAAGACCGTTTGGAGCAAACGGTTTCAAGACCGTTTGAGACCAAACGGTCTCAAGACCGTTTGGAAGTTGAAACCGTTTGAAGGTTGAAACCGTTTGAAGTTGTACATGGTGGTTTATACTTATCAATTGATGATGTAATTGGTTTAATGGTGATCTAATCTAAACCTAATGGTAACCTAGGTCATTAAGGGACTAAGTGATTAGTGAGTTAACCCATGATGGTGATCATGAGGCAATTTACCAAAATACCCTTGAGGGGTTTAAAGGAGTAAAAACTTGTTCAAATCAAACCCTAATTACATGATGATGATGTTTTGGCTTATATTAGTCAATGAGGACTTAACCCTACCTGATCTAGAGTGGTGTTGTCACAATCTACTAGAGAGAGGAGAGAGAAAGTACCCTTTTAAGGTGGAAACTCAAGTAAGATACTTCTCATATACATGAATATGCATGATTAGGGAATGATCCACCTGTGTGAGGTCATGGAAACCCTGATTATGATATCTAATGAATCTTAATCTTATTTAAGAGCTTTAATGATGATGTTTCTCTTACATGATGATGTAATGAGTACAATTCACCATGGAGTGAATAGTAAACCCTAATTTTAGGGTGATGACATGAAAGATGAATAGTAAACCCTAATTGTTGAATTGTTTACTATTATCTGTTGATGTAACCATGCAGGTTTTCATGAGATGATGATCATGTCCAGGTATGAAATACCATATTATATTCATTGAAAGCATGCCTCATGCTTTATGAATAAGTGAATTATCTTGATGCACTGCTAAGTGGCATCTATTAAGATTTATGGGCTGAAAGAGCCATAAATACCATCAAGGTCATGCTTGACAGGTGACTTGTGATGAGATGATTGAGAACTCATGATTGAAAAGAGTTAGGCTTGTAACATTTTAGTATTCTCATTTATAGCTGTTATGCTAATGTTATTGTTTGAAGAACAATGTATGATGCTAAGAATATTGAATGTACCTAACTAATCAAGTGAAATGTAGAGCCCTGATCATAGATCCATCATTGTCAGAGTCTAAATGATGGTGAAACAGGTTTTCCCCAGGTAACTCCTGGAGCACATACTCTTGAGTATGTGGGGTACATGGATGTGTAGAACCTTACATCCTAGTGTAGGAATTTGATGTAGATTTTTATAGTCCGTCAAACCTTCACTAAAAGATGTCCAGGGTGAGAGGATTTGATGTAGATTCTTGTAGTCCATCAAACCCCACCACAAAGTCCAAAAGGTGAGAGGTATTACTATCCTCCCTTAAAGACACAAACACCGCATCGGTGAAAGATAAAAAAGAAATCTTCCGATGATGAAGAGAGTACAGAATGCCACTGTAACTCTAAAATAGCGAAGGTCCAGTTTACCCTGGAGAGCTATAACAAAAGACATCCCGCCAGATGTCTAACTATCAATCCTCTAACTGACTGAGGAAGATGAGGTCATGAGAATCCGGCTCTTTTAATGACCTATCTATGATACTGATGTGACTTCTTAGCGATCAGTTGGAGTATGAGTGGTAAGCCTCATCTCTACAGGGCATAATAATGTTTGAAAAACATAATCAACAGCGTAGTATATCTGTTAGAGTTAACTACGAGTTATTTGATTGATGTTACTTTGAATAGTGTAGATGTTCTTCATGCTTCATAGATGATTGAACTCTTTCTTATCATCAAATTGCTAAGGAATACTTTGAAGGCTTTTACTTCTTAAGTTATTCTTTGCTTTGCCTATAAAGCATCAAGTGGAGAGTTATAACTCTCACTGGGGCAATTATGTATAATTGTCTCACCCCGTAGACTTCAACTTTTTAGGTGGTCGTCGAAGACAGAGGAACTGGTCTCAAGGTGACCAGTCCCAGCAGCAGCAGCACCAGGAGCAGTAAATCTCAGGTGGAGATTCAACCTGCTATATGGTGCAGTTAGAGTCAGTCCTATGTGTCCTCTGTACTCTCAGGTCTTGGAGTGTTTTGTATGAGTTCTTGAGAATTTTGTAATCATGATGCATGTAATTACTCAAGAAGTAATTTGTCAGAGTTGTATACAGTTAAATCCTTTTTCTATGGAAAAGGTTTGTGGTTTCAAGCTCTAATCTCGAAAAGTTTTAATTTCCCGTGATTTTTGCCTTCCACTGTTTACCGATTGCTTCCGCACATGCTTAATTCGTAGTTTGGAGATCGGAGCCCACAGATATAATGGGCCATAATGTTAAAGATTTGTTTGAATCTGGTTCTATTAATAATTTGATCTCGAGAAATCTCGCAACTATGTTTGTTTAGACTTCAAGGACTTAGTATATGTCATAGAATTCACTACCCCTAATGGTTTGACATTCTCATCCCTCCTTAAGACATTGGTCATACATATTAAATATATGAACGATGAACACCCTACCAACTTTATCTATAAAAGAGTGAAATCATCCCTTTACTAAAAATTTGAAGAATAAAACATCCATAACAAACATACTCAAACTGTATGCTGAAATGGGTATAAATTTTTCAAATCTTTATATAATGGTATACAAAAGACCAAAGTGTATAGCAGTGGAATAAAAAATTATTCCTATATTCAATTTTCAAAATATTACAAAATTCCATCATATACATCAAGAAGATCTAAGATATAGGGAAGTCTAAACTACTTAAAGTCTTGTGTGCGAAACAACATCTCCAAGATCTAGGTCCATGCCAAAAGCTATGTTCTCCTTGATTTTGTTCAACACCTTGTGCTTTACCTAGGTGGTTGGGAATGCAGCTAACAAAAGAAAGAAGCAATGCATGTGTCAACAATATGAATAAAAAACAAAGATAAGAACAATTATGATGCATAAGGATAAAGATTCATATTAAGATAAGAGGGCCAAGAAAATGAGACATATAACCAAAGATTCTTGCCAAAATCAACAAATAATAATGAATTTGCATGAGTGATTAATATTGGATTAAATTAACTAAGTAGGATTGAGAAACCTACCAGATCTCAACCAAATAGATGAGGGGAGAGTAATCACAACCCCAGTCACCTATCAAATATTTTTTGTTGGGAATAAATAGCACATTCCCCATCTGGAGAGTAAACATATTCCCCATGGTAAAATAACACATGCCCTAACTATGGGTGGTTGTACATAAATACCACTACAATAGCTTAATAGTCAAATAAACCATCATGCTCAACAAATTGTAAAGTGGCAAGATAAATCATCATATAATTGCAACATGGCAGTGGGGTTTCAATACCCAAGAAAAGTATATCAAATCTAATTTTTGAGGCAATTTGAACAAGAGAAACAATAATATAGGAAATAGGGTTCAATTAATGCCTCACTAAGGAAAATAGAGTTGGTTCAAAAATATCCCAACTAAAGGGTAAGATTTACATATACCTCTCATATTGATTTCAATTACTCACTTTTACCACTTTAACTAAGTCTAAGATCCACTTTTCCTATTTCAATGTATAATCATGTATTAGGGTTTTTCATATGCATTAATGTAAATAAAACCCTAGTTTTGGACTTTTTGATCAAAACCTCGATTTACACTCTGACACTATCACCATTTTTCTTATTAGGTTATCCTAATTAAGAAAACATATAACTCATTATCCAAAAATCATCCTTTGAAAAAAACATGGAAGTCAGGTGTTGAAACTATTTTTATTTGAAGTATCACATTTTTCCAATTTTGTAACATACTTATTTGTTAAATTTGGATAAAGTAATTAAAAGATATTATTTTTGCCAAATGAGCCAATCAGAAATTGCCAATAATCCAATTAAGTGATTTAATGTATCAAGTAGCTTACAAGGCCCAATCATGGGTGGCCAAGTGAGCCTGGGTCCACAGCCAGATGCTCACCAACTCATTAGAGTGTGAAACAAAAATGGGGTAGTAAAATGACCTAAATGCCTTAGAGAAGAAACAAGGAAAAGAAGAAGAGGACGACGACGAAGGAGAGAAATCACCCTACTATTTCTTCCCCCTCACTCAGCCAAGCCATGGTTGCAAGTAGGGAGCAGCATGTTTGGAGCCGATTTTAGGAAATTCCCAAAGGATGCATAATTTGTAAAACAAACAAGACCAAAATGAAGATAAGGGACAAAGGAACCTTACCCGACGATGAATTGCACACCAACAAAGCACAACGTCGTGGAGAAGAGATGCAAGGCCAGAGTGAAGGTTGTCTTGGAGGCAGTCCAAAACTCAATGAATGGAGAAACTGAGGGTGGTGGAAGATTGCATGTGATGACGTGAGCCCCTAGAATAGGTTATATATATATATATATATATATATATATATATATATATATATATATATATATATATATAGGGTCGGGTCCTATGGTGTATGGAGTCATAACTCTGGGATAGGCTTGGGAAAAAGATTCTATATTTCACAAATATTCAATGAAAACATGAGACCTTGTGCTATTTGGATGCAAAATTGAATTTGCAATCCCATGCAACTTGTTTCGTGAATTTTCATTGAGAAATGAGGGAGATATGTCCGAAAACCCGAACCCATTTGTCCATGTTTATTGTTCATGTGGGTGTCTCCTACTCAAGGTAGGAGACAACTCGACAACCATCTGATCAACATAAGATGGTCGGTGCAGATCCGCAATGAAGGCATTTAGTACAACCTTCAAACTTTGATCTTTTGATGCATTAATTGTACAAAACTTTCTATAATTATTTGAGTGTGTAAAATGAAGTCAAAATTAAGTAAAATTGGACACCTAAGCTAATTTGAGTATGTAGAATCAAAATATGCATTTAGATTTTCCTTTTGAAGACATTTGATTTATTAATTAAGCAAATCTTATTTTCTCTTTCCTCATCATTAATGACTCTAGGATTCTCTAAAATTAATAAAACTTCACCCATAGGCCATATTAAATGTGTGAAACATGAACTTTCCATTAATTTTATTTTTTGAAGTTGTTTATTGTTTTAAATAATGATTTGAAGGTTCTACACACTTTTCTCTCCTAAATTCACATTTTCATCAAATATTTTCCAAATTGAGTGAAAATTGAGCCAAAGGACTCTTTTAGCATGTAGAATAGGAATTTGGCATTATTTTATATTTTTAATATTTATTATTTTATTTAATACATTTCAATATTATCACTAAAAGTATCCTTTTAAAGAATTAGATGCATCTAGAAACATTCTAAAAATATGAAACTTGGCCTATAAGCAATACTAAACATGTAGAACATGATTTTGACATTATTAAAAATTTTCAACATGTTATTTTAAAATATTTTCTCTCTCCTGGATAAAATAAAATATTTAAGACTGTCCAAATTAGATGAAAATTCACATATAGAATAATTTTGACATGTAGATTATGAATTTCAAGTTTGTTTCCACATATTAAGTCAATTAATATTTTATTTAATAATTTAGAGAAAAACTCATACTTTCTAATTCCAATCAATGCAAAGATAAATATTTATCATCATCATCATCAACTAATCCTCAATCCCAACTATGTTGGGATCGACTAAATGCAAAGATAAATATTAATTTTATAAAATTTTCAAACTTGTCATTCAAGTAAACTTTAACTCAAGGAAAATGAATTTGGGCTTAGAATTATCTTTTGAGTTTTCCTTTAAATACTTTTAGCCAAATTACTCATATTATCACTATTTGTCACATTAAAGCATTTAATGTCTTATTTTCTTGACTTTAGCCCTTTCCATTTTATTTCTTTTCTCTTTCTTATTCCAAAAGGCCATAGAAAGTTCTAGTATGAATTGTTTTATCAATATATCACATAAGTGGTCAAATTGCATATTAGACCCTGATTACAACATTCACTGAGGTATTTTTGCATAAACCCATTTGTTGGCATAAATAATGAACAAATGTTCACCAAACCACTATAATTTCCAAGAGTTCAATATAAAGGCCAAAGATGATAGAAAAGAATGGAAAATCCTAGAAAAGGGCCAAAAAGGGAATATATCTAGATTTTAGTTTGTTAAACACTCCACCCCTTAAAAAGGATTTCATCCCAAAAATATCAAGCCAAGAGGGAAGGGTGAGTGTGTAACATCTCAACAATAAGAAAACCAACACTTTCACTAACTCAAACTCCTTATTCTTCATCTACTTAAATTGGGAGTTCAAAAACTTCCCATACAACTCCTCAAAGGTCAGGTTCTCATAGGTCACTAAAATTTCCACTATTAAGAATTCCTTTTTATTTGATAACTAAAATTTTATCTGATTAGTATTCTATTTTTTATAATATTACATCGTCATTATTATTCTATTAATTGTGTCATGTTATATCCACTATGTTGCGACAAGAGTTATACTTCATTATTATGTAAGAAACCTTATATATTTCTTATTTTTCTCATTAAGAATTCGGGATTACTGAATTATCTCAATATCTTAAATCATTATCATTAATAATTTTGATTTAGATTCCATTATCCTCATGTTATCACCATATTGAATTATAATAGATTATTTTTGCATGAAATATGACATGTTATCCAATTTGTTATTAAGTCTACAATTAATCCAATTTATGACACATTATTTTCTTACATCTATATTAAACATTGTTAACTTATCGCATTACCTTTCTTACTCACATTAATGTCATTAATCATGTTCTCATATTTATTCACTTCTTATTATTGATTATGCCCATTTATGTGAATCCAATTACTTCTTATCCATATTGAAGTCATTATATGGATTTAAGTGAACAAGGTTGACATATTACATTTTAATGATTTGATTCACATACCAAGTCATGATTAGGTGATTAATTAGGTGTGTATTAGTGAACAAGGTGATATGCATTTCATATTAATGACTTGATTAATCTACGATTAGGTAATTATATACCATTTTGGTGTATCAAGGTATGCTATCTGATTATGACACCTAATGCCACTAATGTATCATGAACGTCTTAAGGATGTAACCATTAAGGTTAGATAATTACAACTTTGGATTCAGGTTAATATGATCATTATACATTATTTATACCTTCTTAGCATGTATTAAGTCTAATATTAGGTTACAGTTATCTTACTCATCATATGACATGGTAGCATTACGTGTATCCACAATTAGTATTAAGATGTGAGTTTCTCATATTATGTACATCAGGTATTCATTAGAGTTCAAAACATATGAACTATTCATTAGATGACTATTATGTGTTTAGTAGTATATAAACAAGCATGTTGAGTTATAGCTATAACATGTTTGGTCAATACTAAGGATCCAAGAACACTAACCTCTTATTCATGGAGTTAGGGCTTTCTAAAGTCACATAGCTAGATCTCAGTATGGCACATGGCTCCATCCCCCATAAAAAGGGCATCATCCTCAAAATCTAACTACCCAACATCAACAATCAACTACTCTCCACCCCTTATGAGGTTTGTACTACCAAGCAAAACTAACTAGAGGTAAAAGGGTTAATCTAACTAAACCATGTACAAGCTCCATCATTCTTCCACTGTGCACTCTGATAGCTTACTAAACACCAAACTTCAAATTCTAGGTTCAAGGGTTAGGCTGATCAAACATGTGGTTCTATGGGACATAAGAGAACTATATTAGGTATCCATCCTCAAAACAATTCACAACACCTAAAAGACTAGGTCATCACATAAGGTTCCCAAAGATATCCAACATATATGTCTAAGGATACGAATTTCCTAAAAGAATGCTATTTTGAATAATTAGTATCGACCTTAGGCCATATATGTATCATATTGATCTAGGAGTCCTCATATAACAAGCTAGTGGTGCGGAAGAAAAACTTGCCAGCCCCAGAACCTTGATCCTTTGTAGTCACCTTTGCTTTCAACTTCATGTCCTAGTAGTTTCCTAAAGGCCAAGATAAACAACCTCAAGTCACTATGGTTACTTACATCTTTTAATTGTAAATATTTTAGAGGGTTTAATCTTCACGATTCTACTGCAAAACTCATAGGATCCTACATCAACCTTTCACCAATTCATGAAAAACGTAGGTCAGTTGTAGGGAAAACGTGTCACTTAAAGGGGAACTATGAAAGGAAAGGTTTCCAATTAGGGAGATTAAATTGAAATTTTCGAATTTTGACTACCATGGGCTTTGATACCATGTTGTAAAAGAGCGAAGTCACCCCATTACAAAAAATTTGAAGAATAGAACTTCCATCCCAAACATACTCAAAAGGTATGATGAAACATGTGTAAAATTTTCAAATCTTTATGTAATCGTAGACAAAAGACCAAAGTGTATAACAACGGAATAAAAATCATGATTATATTCAATTTTTCAAAAGATTAAAAAATTCCATCATATCTCCCATTAAGGGTTTACATATAAGATGCATCAAGAGGATCTAAGATAGAGGGAAGTCTAAACTACTTCAAGTCTTGTCTCCAAAGTAACATCTTCAAGATCCAGGTCCAAGCCAAAATATATGTTCTACTTGATCTTGTTCAACACCTTGTGCTTTACCTGGGTGGTTGGGAATGCACCCAAAAAAAGAAAGAAGCAAGGTATGTGTCAACAATATGAACATGAAACAAAGATAATAACAACTATGAAGCATAAGGATAAAGATTCATCTTAATATGAGAGGGCCAAGATAATGAGGAATTTAACAAAAGATTTTTTCCAAAACAAATAAACAATAATGAATTTGTATGAATGATTAATATTGACTAAATTAACTAAGTAGGGTTAAGGCACCTACCAGAACTCAACCAAGTAGATGAGGGGATAGTAATCACATTCTCAGTCACCTATCAAATATTTTTTATTGGGGAGAAATAACACATTCCCCAGGGGGAGAGCAAGCACATTCCCTAGGGTGAAATAACACATGTCATAACTATGAGTGATGGTACATAAGCACAACTACTATAGCTAAATAGTCAAATAAACCATCATGATCAAGAAATAGTAAAGTGGCAAAATAAATCATCATATAATTGCAACTTGCAATTGGGGTTCCATGACCCAAGAAATAATATATCAAATCTGATTTTTGGGGAAATTTGGACAAGGGAAACATTAATAAAGGAAATAGGGTTCAATTAATTCCTCGCTAAGGAAAATAGGGTTGGTTCATAAATATCCCAACTAAAGGGTAATATTTGCACATACCTCTCATACTGATTTCAATTACTCACTTACACCACTTTAACTATTTTTAATGTATAATCATGAACTAGGGTTTCTGATACGCATTAATGTAAATAAAACCCTAGTTTTGGAATTTTTGTGCAAAACCTTGATTTTGACTCTAAAAATATCACCATTGATCTTATTAGGTTCTCTTGATTAAGAAAACATATAATTCATTATCCAAAAAGCATCCTATGAAAAAAAGGAAATAGACATTGAAACTATTTTATTAGAAAGAACACATCTTTTTTATTCCAGAAAATATTTATTTGTTAATTTTGGAAAAAAGAATTATAAGATATCATTTTTTCAAAACAAGCCAATTAGAATCTGCCAATAATCTAAATAAGTGATATAATGGATCAAGCAGCTTACTTGGCCCAATTACGGGTGGCCAAGTATTCTCGGGTCCTCAGTTAAACACTCGCCAACTCGATAGAGTGTGAAAAAAACATGGGGTAACAAAAAGACCTAAATTTCTATAGAGAAGAAAGAAGAAAAGGAAGAAGAGGACAAGCACGAAGGAGAGAAATCACCCTATTGTTTCTTCCCCCTTGCTCAGCCAACCCATGGCTGCAAGTAGGGAGCAGTAGGTTTGGGGCCGATTTTAGGTGATTCCCAAAGGATGAATAATTTGTAAAACAAGAAAGACCAAAATGAAGATAAGGGATAAAGGAACCTTACCTGGTGGCCAATTGCACACCAATGAAGCGCTATACCATGGAGAAGACCCATAAAGTTAGAGTGAAGGTTGGCTTGGTGGCGATCCAAAACATAATTAATAGAGAAATTGAGGGTGGTGGAAGATCACATGTGATGTGGCGAATCCCTAGAATAGGTTATATATATAGGGTTGGGTCCTATGGTGTATGGAGTGGGAGATCCATGATAGCCTTGGGAAAATATTGGGAACTTCGTGAATATTCCATGAAAACATGAGATCTTATGCTAGTTGGATGTGAAATTCAATTTTCAATCCAATGCAACTTGTTTTGTGAAGTTTCATAGAGAAATTGGGGAGTTATGCCCAAAAAACCGAACCACTTTGTCCACATTTTCTATTCATTTTGGTGTGTCCTACTCAAGGTAGGAGACAACTCATTAGTTGTTTGATCAGCATCGGATGATCGGTACAGATCCACAATGAAGGCATTTAATACAACCTTCCAACTTTGATCTTTTGATGCATTAAATGTACAAAAATTTCTATAATTACTTTAGGGGTTTAATCAACATGATCATAATGTGAAACTCATAGGATCCTACATCAACCTTTCATCATTGAAAGGGTTGCATACATAATTCTAGGGCATACATGTCATTTAAAGGGGAACTATGTAAGACAAGGGTTCTAATTAGGGAGACAAAATTGAAATAGTCAGATTCTAACAACCATGGGCTCTGATACAATGTTGTAAAAGGGTGAAATCACCCCTTCACTAAAAAATTGAAAAATAAAACATCTATCCCAAACATACTCAAAAGATATGTTGAAGCAAGTCTGAAATTTTCAAATATATACAAAAGACCAAAGTGTATATAAGTGGAACAAAAATCATGACTATACTCTGTTTTTTACAAGATTATAAAATTCCATCATATCTCCCATTAAGGGTTTACTTGTAAGATACATCAAAGCATCAGGGAAGACTAAACTACTTCAAGTCTTATCTCCAAAGCAACATCTCTAGGAGCTATGTCCATGCCAAAAGCTATGTACACCTCATTCTAATCCTAGTCTGGTACTCCACGCTCGTACTGCTCAACTCTGATCCTAGGCATGGGTGGTTGGGAAAACATCCAGTAAGAGAAAGGAAGAAAGGTATGTGTCAATGGTGAACAAGGATATAATATAAAAAAATAACATGGAAAGAAAGGCTAAGATTTCATCAAAAGATGAAGATGGGAAAAAGTATGAGGCATAGTTAAGTAGATGCTTGCCATAACACAAAAAATAATAAAATGGTTGCATGCATGATTAATATTGACTACCTTAACTAAGTAGGTTTGAGGAACCTACCAAACATCAACCAAATAGGCAAGGGAGGGTAACACATTCAAGTCACCTATCAATTATTTTTATATGGGGAGAGTAACACATTCCGCATGGCAAATTTACACGAGCTCTATCTATGGGTGGTTGTAAAAAAGTACCAATACACTAGTTAAACAGTCTAATAAAATCAACATGCTAAAAAAGAACTATGGCAAGTATAAGCATCAAATAGTTGAAAACATGGCAGTGGGGTGCAAGACCCAAGAAATAGATTATAAATACTAATTTTGGGGCAACTTATAGCAAAATAAATATCAAAAGAGAAATTAGGGTTCAAAAACGGCCACATTAAGGAATTAAGGGTTTGGATCACAAATTTCCCAATTTAAGGTGTAAGGAATGCACATACCTCTCATATTGGATTCTTTTACTCACTTTCGACACTTTAATTGAGTCCAAGGTCCACTTTTCCTATTTTTAATGTATAATCACGTATTAGGGTATATCATGTACATTAATGTAAAGAAAACCCTAGTGTGCCTATATCAATTCGAAGAAATATTCAACGCCTATGTCAGTTTCAAGTCACAAACGATCTTGGATTCTACCTTGGAGTACTTGCCATTCAGTCTAGGGTGACAACAAATACCTATGCAGACATTGTTGAGAAGGTGGAGGGTAAAGTAAGTTCTTAGGAAACTCGTAGCTTGTCGTTCTCAGGAAGGATCTGCCTTGCAAGATCAACGCCTACTGCAGTTCCCACTTATGCAATGCAAACAACGATCCTTCCACTAAACCTCTGTGACCGTTTGGACAGTGTGATATACAAGTTCATCTGGGGAGGCAGCAGGAACAAGTCCATCTCACTGGTGTCGTGGGAGAAGGTCACTAGCTCAAGAAGTAAAGGAGGGATGGGGAGTAAAATGATGAGAGACTGGAACCAAGCCCTTTATCCAAACATTACTGGGATATAATGACTAGAAGGGAATCCATATGGTGCAGAGTGATGTGCCAATGACTCAACAAATCTAGGGAAAGGGGTAAAGGCTCTCTCTCATGGCTAGGACAGGCCTTCTTAGCGGCAAGATAGTTCATGAAGGACAACACCAGGATGATCCCACTCAGTAGTAATTCAGTAAATATATGGGATGATATCTAGTTGATAGATCACCTAAGACTCAACAAAGTAGCCAAACACCTTATACCTGAAGACATACTAGACCTCAAAATCAATTCTCTAATAACTAAAGGAGGGTGATGGGATACAACCTTTCTATATGAGTGGCTCGATACAGAGACGGTACAAAAGATACTTCAAATTCATGTCCCCCTAGCGGATGATCTGGAGGACCGAAGCTTTTGGATTCAAACAGGATATGGAGTCTTCACCACAAGCTCGGCATACGAAATCATTAGAAGGCAGAAAGAGGTAGTGTCACTGGGGAAATGGGACACAATGTGAAAGATATGGATGGCACGAAGGATAAAGACGTTTTCTTGGCTTGCCCGACAGGATGCCCTTCTTACAAACATGAGAAGGAAATACATGCACATGACCAAGGATGGCCAATGCCCTAGATGCAAGAAAGAATACGAGTCATTAATCCACACACTGAGGGACTGTGACACCTCCAAGTTTGTGTGGAGTGACCACATCTTCTCAACCAAACAATGCCTCTTCTTTGAAGCTATGAACATGGAGACTTGGCGCAAATACACTATAAAAATTGCAGGCGTACAGGAAGAAATTTTCTGGGTGATATGCCACGAGCTATGGCAAGCACAAAACAACAGCATCATGGATGACATCCACATAAGTAAAGAACACCTGCGGGAAAGCATACAGAGGGACATCAGATTGCACGAAATAGCTTGGGCGACCACCCCAACTGAACCAATATGTAATGCAGGTGAGCCCTGGATACCTCCATGTTAGGACACCATCAAAATTAACATAGATGCAGTAGTAAAAAAGAAGGGGGAAGCAACATTTGTATTATCTTGGAACCATAAAGGAGAATGGATTGGGGCATGGGTCATGGATGTAGCTACCTCGAATGCTACTGAAGTTGGACTCACTGGGATCAATCTAGCACTTGAACAAGCAGACTTGAACAAATGGACTGTGGTGCTGCTAGAGTCCGAATGCAAAGTGGCAGTGAAGATGATCGAGGAAGATGAAGAAACCTGGCCTAGGTTTATACTCTGGCTAATGAAGATCAGGAAGAAAATCCAGACAAATAATGTAATCCGGTTCAGTCGAAGAACAAGCAACGGGCTAGCAGATAGCCAAGCAAAATTACATTTTAAAAAAGGATCAATTATTATTTTACCAGAGGACACCTAAGGAGGTCCTAGATTTGTATGTCTAGGACTTATATAGGGCCAATGACATTGTCGATGTAAGCAACAATTGAGTACTACTCGTGTTTCCAAAAAAAAACCTAGTTTTGGACTTTTTGAACAAAACCTCAATTTAGACTCTAAAAACATCACCATTTATTTTATTAGGATCTCTTGATTAAGAAAGCATATGATTTTGTCTATTTTTTAGTTATGATGATTAAAGTGCATTTTTGTTATTTTTATGAATTAAATTCATTTTTAGAAAACACATTTCGAAAAAACTCAAAACCTATCCTCAAAATATTTTTATTAAAAAGCATATATTTTTCAATTAAAAAACATATTTTACTTTAAATTTTGGACTACCAGAGCAAGAGATATGAATTTTACATTTTTGACCAATCAAAAAATGCCACTTCATCCAGAACGCCCAGAGAGAGGAAAAGAGAGAGAGCGAGAGAGGGGTCATCATGTGACTTTCCCAATAGGAGGCGGCTAGGTCACCAGTCAAAGTGTCATCAGCGACATGCTGACCCGTCCCAAAACAAAGGAAAATGGGGGGAAAATACTAAACTACCCTTCGCTGAAAAATAAAAACAAGAACAAAATTAGAGGGGTACACCGGGAAATCTACATCAGGGTTTCATCCCCATCACTGTGAGCGTGCATTGGCTACAAAGTAGCATTAGGCCTAAGAAAATGGGGGGTTCCAGAGTGTCAAAGCATCCAAGAACAACACCATCAACTGTGCCTTGCCACCACCAACTCAACAAGCACAAGAACAAGCAAGTTTCAAGGTTAAAACCCATAAAAGAACCCCCACCATAACCTGAACAAAAGTCGAGATTAAAGTTCTCAGAGCATCAAACATTCAACAAACAAAGGATGGGAAAACATTTAGGGAGGTTAAACAAAATCAAAGGAGGAGCAAAATTGAGTAATCAAAATGAGACCCCTAAGGGCTCAATAGCCATCGTCGGAAAAATAGAGGTGAGAGCCAAGTTTTAGGGAACCACAAATGGATTTAAATCAGGGAGGGTTCCTTACAGAGAAATAGAGTTCTAGGTGTAGGCATGCTTACCTCCAGGTTCATTGACTTGTAGTCATTGGAGTTAACCAATAGAAAGAATAGTAGTCGATGACATAAACCGAGTAGGATGAGGTGGCTTGAGGAACACGAGATCAAATTGGAAGGAAAGGAGGTAGTCTTTTGTTTCAGTGGTCATTTTGGACCCCGTATAAAATGGTGTGCCAGTTAGGAAGGTCTATTGTAAAACAATGTGAAGGAAGTCCAAGATCAGTCAGGTGTCTCATCAATAGGGGACGAAGACCCTAGAAAGTAGGGTTTGTTAAACTCATGAAGATGTTTCGGTTCCATTAGAGAAGAAATCATGCATAATGATCGAGTTTGGATAGAAAAAATTGAATCCAAAAGAATCAAAATTGGGTGCCTACTTTCCTAATCTGTCACAAGCTAGAGGATGATCCCTGAGTCATAGGATCATGGATCCAATAGTTCACAACACGTGCATGAAATATAAGGATCCAGTGACATATTAATGCATTTCTAAATGAATTCTAATAAAGTGATAAATAAAATATGTATTTATTTATCTCTTCCAAAAAGGGTACAAACAACCTCTATTTTTGATGAAATTTGACACCTATCCTAGTTGGAGTTGAGAAATCCAATTATGGCCTTAGTTTTTAGATTTGAGGCTTCTAAATATTACATTTAATTATTTTACATTAAACCATATTTTCTCTTTCTTAACACATTAAAAACATCTAGAAATCATAAATTATTGTGAAATTTCTCCTTTAAGCAAACTAAAACTTGTGGAACACGAATTGGACATTAATTTTGTCTTTTGAAATTATTTTGCACATTATTTAACATTTTGAACTTTCTCTCTCCTAATCTAAACATGGATATTAAAGATTATACAAATTTCATGAAAATTCACTCGAATGCTATTTTTATTGTGTAGATTAAGAATCCAAGATCATTGTCTATATTTTTATTCTAGAGATCTCTTGCCTTGGTATCCAATACCCTCACAGGTGAGTCAGGGTGTGTCAACCTCCCTTGGAGTTCAATAGGCTCAATGCTCAGCACATGGATATGATCCTTCAGATGGTGCTTCAAATTGGAAACATGGAACATAACATGTATCATACTATATTGTGAGGGTAATTCCACATGGTATGCATCTTCAAAAATCTGATGTAGACTCTCAATTGGACATACATATTGAGTACTCAACTTTGCTTTGTTCTTAGCTATAGGTCGGAGGGGTCAGATTTTCAAAAACACATGTTCACCTACAGTCATCATATTACTTCTGTCGATCTTGGGCTCTCTTTAGCCTTTGCTTGATCAAAGCAACTTTATCAGCATACAACTACAATTCCTTTGACCTCAACAAGGTCCTTTCACTGACATCATCCCAGTGAAGCAGAGACCGACACGGTCTCTCATAAAGATCTTTGTATGGAGGCATCCCGACTAGCTTGGTAACCATTATCATAAGCAAACTCAACAAAGGGTAGGTACTTCTCCCATGATCCACCCCAATCAAGAACACTTGCTATCAACATATACTCTATGGTTTGAATCATCCTTTCTGACTATCCATCAGTCTAGGAGTGATAAATCACACTTATTTTCAATCTTTTAACGAGCTCTTTACGCTCTTACTTCCATAACTCCAAAGTGAACTTAGGATCACAAAAGTACATAATCAGTCTTGGAATACCATACATATAAACTATTTTTCTAATGTATATTTCAACTAGGTCTATCACCTTGGAAGTGATCTTTAAGGTGACAAAAGTACTGATTTGGTTAGGTGGTCCACCACAACCCATATTGCATCATGAAATCTCTTTGTCTTGAGGAGACCTACCACGAAATACATAGTGTTCTGGTCTCATTATCTTATGAATCTCAATTGGTTGTATTAACCCACGGGTTCACTGCTATTCAGCCTTCAATATCTAGCTTGTGAGACAAATGGATACCTATGTTGCTATGTCTCTCTTCATTCTAGGCTACCAGAAATATCATTTTAATTTTTAAACATACTCATGGTTCTAGGGTTTATGTATAAACTTAGAACCATGAGCATCTTTCAAGATATGAGTCTTTAAGGGGAAATCCTTAGGATCTCAAAAGCAACTTTCATATTGGATTCCATCATTCCCACCCATTGAGGGATGTGTCTGAGGATACTCCATTAAACCCCTACATATCAACTAACTTTGGATCATCTACCTAGGATGTTCAAGCTTGGTCAACAAATCAGACTCGGTCTACCTTACTGGGTACCTCAACTCTTGCATTTATTATTTTGATAACCAGATTCAAATCTTATGCCTATAGAATCCAAATTCCACTTGGTAATTATATCCTCACTTGAAATCTTAATTTTGTGATTACCTTGCTCACCTCATCTTCCAAACCATTTATCCAATACTATCTCCTGAGGGTGTGGTAATTCCTCCAATTCTCAATTATCATAAAAGATTTCTACTTAAAGTATTTATTCCTCATATCACTACATTTCCTAGTATGACGTGCATTTGTCCCATCTTTCACACTCATAAAAAGATGAAATAAGAATTTGGTTGCAATCCAAATACAAAGCTCATCCCATTCCAAGAGTAGAGAAGGTGCATCACACATCACCATTCTATTTTCAAGTCTTGGTTGAATCATCCATGAAAACCACCACTCCCTTAATTCCACATATACATATAGGAAAACTTTTCTCACAACCTTCTAGCCTTATCACAAATCCTATTTATGATAATTAGTCATTTCAAGGTCTCTAGGGTACATGTACTTTTGTGGTGATCTCACCATTATGCATCTAGGGAGTGCCTCTCACATTTACCACTTGGACTCTATGAGCTCATGAAGGTGGCCAATATCCTCACTAATGGGACTCTAGAAAACACAGTTGTTACTTCCCAACCACATGGCCTTGTGCATTCTTGGAATGATCAAATCCTACTCCCAACAGTCTCATCCCTGCTTGCTTAGGATTGACTTAGGGTTCTATTATGATGTCATAACTTTATTCTATTTTATCACATAATTTACTTATAATTCCTCTAATAATATCCTTGCACATTTCACCTTTCAAGATTCTCTCACCCAAGTTTCCTTCATCTCTCAGGGTACCCATAGTTTTCTTTATGCCCCTTCATTAGGCTTAGGCGACCTACCTATCTGGGCCTGGTCCATTCTATCAGTCACTTCCATAGAAACTTTTCTTCATGTCCATTAGAGATGGTTCACATGGGTCCAAAGAATCATACTCAACCTATGTTCTTTTGTGTTTTATGCCCTTAAAGTCTCAAGTTTTAAGCGACATTTAATGTTAAATCAATTCTTTAATAAAATTGGAACTCACTCTTTTACTAAGGGTCCTTTCCCAAGACAAGAGAAAACTAATACTTGGAAGCACCAAGGTTCATAAAACATACTTGAATCCAAAGTTTATATCATCACATGTAGGCATATTTCCTATTATTCTACCCATTCTAGTTTCTAGCAAGTTGAGAACTTATTAATCCATTTCTAGTTTTTCCATTATGTCATATGCATTCCTCATCTCTAAAGGTTGGACCAGTTTCATATGTTCATATGATAACATGTAGTGCTAGACAAACTTGTGTGAGGGGCTCATCAATTATATATAATAGTCCAAATAGGGTTTCTTTTAACCCAAAACTTGAGGGGGGCGCCATGCTTAACCTCTACGAACTCACTCAACCTTGTGAGCATTATATGCACCGGATACCATCACTTCCCCTCTTTGGTCTAGAATTTAATATAGGACAAATAGTAAATCAGCTCTGATACCAAATGTAACGACCCCCTCCCCACATTATCCCCTATTCAGGCAGACCTAGAGAGTAAGTGATATTACTTTCATATAGGATCACATGTTTAGAAATTAACCAGAAATAATTAATAAATTTTAGTACCAAAAAGGAATTTGGTACAAGAGTTATATTACATGATCTGGAATATCTAAAGTTGCATCATAAATAAAATATATCTAACTATAACCTCCATGATTACATTAACGTCTCTTCACCTTGTGCCTTCTTTCTGGATATTTATTTTCATCATATTTGCATAATGACATATTATCCTAAAATGCTGATGGAGCTAGAACTTACACCAAAAGATTACTCTTCCAATGGAAGTCCTAATATGCACCAAAAACCCTAGAGAGTTGATGTCCTCTCTAGGTTTACCTACAACTGGTGCTAGATAAATGCTCCAACCCCACAAGAGTGTGGAAGCCTTATCATAGTACAAATTTAGGATCGACCCCAAAGGACAACGTTAAGAATCTGAGTGTCTTTTTCTTATTTCGTATCAATCCAAGTTAATCATCTAAGACCAAAAGTTTGATTTGAGTTATTTAACCTAAACATGCAAAAGTAAAGGTAAGAATAAAAACTAGGTTAAAATCTAAGATTAGCAAAAGATAATGGATCACTGGGGTGATGCGGGTATTCACCACCACTACACATGGAATGTACTTGTACCAAACATAGCAAGACTTGTAAGAAAGATACATGGATGTTGTACAATACCAATGTCTTATAGGACAAGAGTAATGCACACATTCTTCACAGGTTGAGTAACTCTCATCCGGTACATATCTACGTTTCAATGAAGATATGTAGTCTCTGAAGAGAAAAGCTTACTCAACCTCGTGAAACGTACATCAGAAAACCAACAAGTGAGCGATAATTACCAAATCGATTAGTATCCGTATAGACTATCCCTCTTTTGAGGATATAGCTACGAGGAACGTGAGAGTGTTGCAACGTCAGCCATTCCCGAATGAATGGTCAAGTACTTTGCACCACTCTCTCCTCAGAGTGTGTTCCTCGACCTATCAAGGTTGTACTTTTGTACGTCAACTGATTCCATTTCATAGTACAAAAGTCCAACGATGGAGGTGAGTTTACTCCACTCCTTAGAAAGTGTTCCTAGATACCGAAACAGATGCGCGGTGGATACACACACCAGAAACCAAAACTAAATCGGTATTCGAGTCTCAAGAGCGGTCGTAGACAAACCACAATGAAAGACAATAGATGCATACAAGAAAGAGGCAACATTAAAGCATGTATGAAATGATTTAGTATTGAATCAGAATGATAACATCTTTTTAGTACAAGATATGAAACACGGGCAGCGGGGCTAGTCCCCACACCCCAGTGGATGGAACTACTCGCTCCTCATGATGTGAGATACAAGTAGGAAGAGAGAGGAAGAAAGATCTGCCATGAGCTCGGTGCAGAGGGTGGACGCAGCCCGGTGAAGTAGATGCGCTCCTTGCTCCGTCTTCCTTCTCTTTTTGGCCTCCTCGGATGCAACACCAGCATTAGGTGGAGTGGAACTTGATCGAAGTGGTGCTCTGGCAGCCTATCGGCGTACGGATCTGATACCTCAAAATGAGGGCCCTGGGGGGTCTATTTATAGGCTCCGATCTGATCCCAAATGGTTTGGGTAAGTTGTTGGAAATATCTTCTCCAAATGGTTTGGAGACCGTTTGGGCGCCAAACGGTTTGGAGACCATTTGGGCGCCATACGGTTGGAGACCGTTTGGGTTCCAAACGGTTTGCTTGGATCGGTCTTGGCCTTGGCATGGACGTGCGGCTTCGGTTCTTCAAACGGTCCTTACACTTGCGTCAAACGGTCTTGGGACCGCATGGGACCAAACGGTCTTGAAACCGCATGGGACGAAACGGTCACCAAACGGTCTTGAGACCGCATGGGACCAAACGGTCTTGGGACCGCATGGGATGAAACGGTCTTGAGACCGCATGGGACTAAACGGTCTTGGGACCGCATGGGACCAAACGGTCTTGGGACCGCATGGGACCAAACGGTCTTGGGACCGCATGGGCTCAAATAGTCTTGAGACCGCATGGGCTCAAACGGTCTTGAGACCGCATGGGCTCAAACAGTCTTGAGACCGCATGGGCTCAAACGGTCTTGCGACCGCATGGAGTCAGTGTTGTAGGGGTTATGACCATTGGTGATAGTGAGGATGATCTGTAGAGGAGATAGAATGTGAAAATGAAATCAAATAAGTTGGAACCTAGGGTTATTTGATCTAGTAATGCACTATTTACACGAGACTGAAAGAATACTCAAAGTAAACCCAAAGTGAGGGTAGATTAGTCGATATGTGCTACAAAATCCTTAGAATTGGTGACTGGGAGGGTGAATATGGAGGATTCATCACCACACCGAACTAAAGCGTTTCTCGTCCCGAGGAATGAAAAAGCCCAAGACAGTCACAAAAATGCATGCAAATTGATCACGTAATTACCTCACCTTCATTCCAAGTGTCAAAGTTTTCACAAAAAAGAGAAAAGGAAAATGAGGCAAAACAAAAATTAGGGAAAAATGTCAAAAATCCTTTGAATTGGTGACTGAGGATGAGTCTGGAAGATTCATCACCACACCAAACTTAAGCATTGCTCGTCCTGAGAAATGGAAAACTTAAAAACAGTCACCAATGATACAATCGCCAATGATTCATCTTAGGATTGCCTCATCTTATTGTCATGGCTCATATTGATACAATATTAAAGCTTCCTTAGATCACGGAATACATCTTATGATATCCTCATTTCTGAGTTCATTTTGCTGAAGTATTTCCTTCTCATTCTCTACTGTATCAGTCATGTCTAAAAGTTTTATGAGACTTTGAAAAGACCCACATAAAAAAAAAATGCATATGATCTGTCATTGGTGTTGAAAAAGGAGAGAATAGGGGTATGATCAAGAGATAAGATTCTCTCCTCTGATTGAATCAAGACTCTTAATAGTAGTTGACTCATCGAGATACTTTGAATGATTTATGCACAACTCTGGTTGACTTAGCCTTACACCCGATTTTTTTTCTAAAGGTAACTCAAAAGTGTGTATAGGTTGGCTTAAGGCTTTTGGCTATTTTACCTCTTTGAGAGGAGGTAAGGAGGTTATTTTTGGATCCTTAGGATCTCACTACCGGTCACGACACATCTGCCTTTATGAGGGCAGCTAATGTATCGGTCGGGCAAGACCTTTATTGGTTATCCTTATTCAGGGCACAACTCTCATGTTTTTATTCACACTCTGGCTTTTATTCATTCTCACTTGGCTTGGGAGAAAGGGTATTTTTGGATTTTTGTATATTTGGACTGCCAAGCCTCTTTTTGGAATCGGGGTAGATTTTTCGCCAACCTCAGTATGTGCACAACCATCATTGTATACTATTTGAATCAAGAAAAGAAGGTGATACACCCTTGTTATGTATTTAGGGGTATGGTAATGGAAAGAGGGGTGTGGTGTACCACACCAAACTTAGAGTTTTGCAGAGGTGTGGTTTACCACACCGAACTTAAAGTTCGGCAATGTTCTAGTTTTCACTAGAAAGGAGTGTGGCGTGCCACACCGAACTTAAAACATTGGCATGGTTAGTGAACAACGGGGTATGAAAATGAAGGAAGAAGTGTAGAAGAGAGTTCAGATCATGATGCAGTTTGCTTAGCGATTCCATGCGACGAGTCTCTTTTCTCCATCAAATTCTTCTCAAAAAGAGACATGATTGAACATCAAATGAGAAATCCATACAGCAGATCCATTAATCAGATAAAGGTGTGATGTATTTTATCTATCACATGCATATTGGAGTGTATCATCTTTTCCTGTTTGAGGGTATGACATTAGGATTCATAGACTATTCAAGATGAAAAACACGCATTGTCTAGTTTTAAGCATTCTTTTCTTGGAAATTTGCAACGAAAAGAGGTGATGATCGCAGATTCGAAAAACAAAAGCCAACTAGATAAAGGCTTTATTATTGGAAGGCTATAGAGAGGCAGAAAAATCATGAAAAAGAGACTAGAATGGAAAAATAGGAAGCAATAAAGATAGAGGGTGGAGTGAAAGTCATACCACCCGCCCTCCACCTTGAACTCATGAATTTTCTCTTTTGTGAACAAAAATTAGGTTCAAGGTGGAGGGGAAGGGTTGCGCAATGTTAACCAGGTGGTCCTCATAGTTGGAAGAAAGTGCGGCAAAGATGTCTTGCGATAGCTGGTGTCGAGAATGAGGAAGTGGCCCGAACAACCTGTTGACTGGGTGGTTGTGGCAACTCAAACGAGTCTTCTGGATGGCTTGGATGCACATTTCTTTCACCTCGTTGTCCGTCTAAAAGAATCCAGAGACCTTCCCCCGTCAGTGAGGTAGGTGAAATATAAGCAGTCAAAACTGGAGGACTATGCAAAAAATCAAGATTATGCCCACTTGTGCCCTCCAGTTGTGGCTCACCCTCGAAGTTCAAAGTAAAACTGCTTTCTTCAAAATCTAGGGTAGTTGATTGAGGGTCGGCCACTTGAACTTCCTCCTGTCCAGGATCAGGTGGTGGATCCAGTTATGGCTTCATTTCTTCACCTGGCTTTTCTTGTGTGGGATATGGTAGCCAGGATGACGTTTCTTCATCAGAGGAGTTATTTTGAGAAGTATCATCATCTTTATCAATGTTGAAGTTGGTAAGAGCGTCGTTCTTCTTTTCAAGGTTTTGTTCAGGATATTCCTCATAGAACATCCTTAGTTCATCCAAGTAACTAGAAGAGGATTTGACTGGTAAAATGAACTCTTTCTCGGGTAAGGAAATCATGGGGTCTTGAGATAGAGGTTCCAATGATGTATCTTCATGGGAGGGATTAGTCCATGACATATCATTTTGAGGGCTAACATCCCCTGATGAACCCATTTCTTTGATATTGGGACTAATGTAAACCATTTCTAAGTCATGTTGTTGTTCCAGTTCTTCTTCATAACACTCCTCCAGTTCTATTGAGTGCTCAGGAAGAGTTTCTATGGGAGGAATGGAACCTAGCTCAGGTAATGGACATATCTTAGTTTCTTGAATATCAGGAGGGGCTTCTTCATTGGGATGAGTGACTATAGAGTGATAGGTTTGTGACTTGATATCTTCCCAAGGGTCCTTTTTGTCATTACAAGAGTTTACGGTAATATCGTAATCCTTTCCAAAGTCAAGAGATGGCTCAAGTTTCTCTTCATAGTTCACTATCAACTCGTTCAAGCGACTAGGAGTAGTTTCAATAGAAAGATCATGCTCTTGTTCGAGGACTGGCTTCGTCTGGACTTCTTGTTGTGGTGGTAACATCATCTTATGAAAAGAGCCTGTCATAGGATTGTCATCTTGAGGCTTGTCATCCTTCCTTGATTTTGTTTCATCAGTGAGGGTTGTATGGTCCATTTCTGAATCAAGATCTTGATCAGTTCTATCCTTAAAGTCTGTACCTAGATCAGCCGAATGATTAGAAATTTCTTCATAACAATAATTCATATCTTGTTCCAGAAATGGAGATATTTGATCCTCATGCATGAAAGACATATCTTTATCTGAATCAGTCACATATCCATCTGAGTCTGACCACGAAAGAGTGTAGAGTCCTTGCGACATTAATCCTTCTTTTACGGATTTTGTTGATGAGATAACTAAAGTTGAAAAGATCTTGTCATTAAGGGAATTGATTATCGCCAATTGCTCTTCAATGGTTGGATTTGAGTCTATGAAGTCAGAAGGTGGGTAGGTATTGAAGTTCATACCCCATTGATCTTCTGACTATAGAAGATTCTCATATCGGTTACTCAATCTTTCACCTTGTATTGATGCATGAAGATCATTGGAGGGCATATCCCACATGATTACATAATCATCATCGTAATTGATTTCAACATGTGGACTAGGGATGTGCTTAGTTGAAATAGGTGGTTGTTCTACATGTTGCTCAGGAGTGTCGATAATTCGATCAAGATCGACTATCAACTTCTTGATCGCGGCTGTCTGATCAGCTAGTTGTTGAGCCACCGATGTCTGTAGAGCACGTAGTTCTTCCATCAATGTGTGTTGGTCTTCATGCACTTCATCGTCTTCCAGGTTCCCTTCTACATTGTAGTCCACACCTTGAAATCCACCATAGTTAGGTTTTTCATAGTAGCCTCCAGGGTGATACCGATTATAACTTGCGTTATATCCATAGTTGTATGAAGAGGCCGCTTTGAGGTTCCCAACTATATGATTCACGATCACTTGACACAGAGACATCACGTAGAGAGGAGGGACATTGAAGCAGTAAATTCATGTGTGAGAATAGTCACCACATAGTTGACATCTAATGGTTGGTGGTGTCAACTGCTCCATTTTGAAGAGAGTTGGTACCTGAAATCAAGGAAAGACTGTAACAGGCTTGACCAACTGCTTCAAATCCAAGAAGATATGTGAGATTAAGCCCTTCACTTTTTAGGTTTTTGAAAGAGAAAAAGGAAAACCCTAGAGAAACCTAAATCGACACAGAATTCAAAAAAAGACAATTCTTATACCGTTGTCCCCGGAACGGTGCCATTTTTTGATGGAGCTAGAACTTACACCAAAAGATTACTCTTCCAATGGAAGTCCTATTATGCACCAAAAACCCTAGAGAGTTGATGTCCTCTCTAGTTTTACCTACAACTGGTGCTAGATAAATGCTCCAACCCCACAAGAGTGTGGAAGCCTTATCATAGTACAGATTTAGGATCGAACCCAAAGGATAACGTTAAGAATCTGAGTGTCTTTTCTTATTTCGTATCAATCCAAGTTAATCATTTAAGACCAAAAGTTTGATTTGAGTTATTTAACCTAAACATGCAAAAGTAAAGGCAAGAATAAAAACTAGATTAAAATCTAATATTAGCAAAAGATAATGGATCACTGGGGTGATGTGGGTATTCGCCAATACTACACATGGATTGTAATTGTACCAAACATAGGAAGACTTGTAAGAAAGAGACATGGATGTTGTACAATACTGATGTCTTGTAGGACAAGAGTAATGCACACATCCTTCATAGGTTGAGTAACTCTCATCCGGTACATATCTACGTGTTAATGAAGAAATGTAGTCTCTGAAGAGAAAAGCTTACTCAACCTCGTGAAACGTTCATCGGAAAACCAATAAGCGAACGATAATTACCAAATCGATTAGTATCCTTATAGACTATCCCTCTTTAGAGGATATAGCTACGAGGAACGTGAGAGTGTTGCAACGTCAGCCATTCTCGAACGAATGGTCAAGTACTTTGCACCACTCTCTCCTCAAAGTGTGTTCCTTGACCTGTCAAGGCTGTACTTTTGTACGTCAACTGATTCCATTTCATAGTACAAAAGTCCAACGATGGAGGTGAGTTTACTCCACTCCTTAGAAAGTGTTCCTAGATACCAAAACGGATGCGCAGTGGATACACACACCAGAAACCAAAACTAAATCGGTATTCGAGTCTCAAGAGCGGTCGTAGACAAACCACAACGAAAGACAATAGATGCATACAAGAAAGCGGCCAACATTTAAGCATGTATGAAACGATTTAGTATTGAATCAGAATGATAACATATTTTTAGTACAAGATACGAAACACAGGAAGAGGGGCTAGTCCCCACACCCCAGTGGATGGAACTACTCACTCCTCATGATGCAAGATACAAGTAGGAAGAGAGAGGAAGAAAGATTCGCCATGAGCTCAGTGCAGAGGGTGGACGCAGCCCGGTGAAGTAGATGTGCTCCTTGCTCCGTCTTCCTTCTCTTTTTGGCCTCCTCGGATGCAACACCAGCAGTAGGTGGAGTGGAACTTGATCGGAGTGGTTCTCTGGCAGCCTATCAGCGTCCGGATCTGATACCTCGAAATGAGGGCCCTGGGGGTCTATTTATAGGCTCCGATCTGATCCCAAACGGTTTGGGTAAGTTGCTGGAAATATCTTCTCCAAACAGTTTGGATAGCGTTTGGGCGCCAAACGGTTTGGAGACCGTTTGGGCTCCAAACGGTTTGGAGACCGTTTGGGCTCCAAACGGTTTTCTTCGATCGGTCTTGGCCTTGGCATGGACGCGCAGCTTCGGTTCTTCAAACGGTCCTTACGCTTGCATCAAACGGTCTTGGGACCGCATGGGACCAAACGGTCTTGAGACCGCATGGGACCAAACGGTCTTGAGACCGCATGGGACCAAACGGTCTTGGCACCGCATGGGACCAAACGGTCTTGAGACCGCATGGGACCAAACGGTCTTGGGACCGCATGGGACCAAACAGTCTTGAGACCGCATGGGACCAAACGGTCTTGAGACTGCATGGGACCAAACGGTCTTGGGACCACATGGGACCAAACGGTCTTGGGACCGCATGGGACCAAACGGTCTTGGGACCGCATGGGCTCAAACGGTCTTGGGACCACATGGGCTCAAACGGTCTTGAGACCGCATGGGCTCAAACGGTCTTGAGACCGCATGGGCTCAAACGGTCTTGCGACTGCATGGAGTCGGTGTTGTAGGGGTTATGACCATTGGTGATAGTTGAGGATGATCTGCAGAGGAGATAGAATGTGAAAATGAAATCAAATAAGCTGGAACCTAGGGTTCTTTGAGCTAGTAATGCACTATTTACATGAGACTGAAAGAATACTCAAAGTAAACCCAAAGTGAGGGTAGATCAGTCGATATGCGCCACAAAATCCTTAGAATTGGTGACTGGGAGGGTGAATCTGGAGGATTCATCAAATGCCAACAAACAAAATAGTTGATCACTATAACAAGTTATATTGGTATGTAGGGGAACCAAAATGTTTGCATGTACTTGTAACAACATATCCACAAAAATTATTCTTACAGAATCAAATTTTATCCTTTTCATCATAACTTCTCAACCATTCTCAACCTCTGGGATACCCTCTCTTAGGGTTTTTTCCATGCAGTGGACTTTAGACCACCATCTCAATCTGGAGCCTAGGTTCCATGTTGGTCTTCCCAATCTAGGGTCTGACCTCATATGACCTTCCCAATCTGGGGAACGATTTGGCCTTATATGACCTTCCCAATTTGGGTCTTAGTCTTAACTCATAACCATGACTTTTCATTCCTTTCCATTTTCAAACCTCTAGAGTCAATATGTGGGATTCGGGCAAGTTATAACCATATTTGTGATAGCCACAATTACTTTATAGATTGCATGACATAAATAGCATTCAAGCATTTAATTTCAAGAAATCCAATTAAACCTCAGAAAACACCGAGAAACTAAAGTGATTAGTCATAAGCGTAACCACATACCTTGATCAGGTTTTCTTGATGTCCAAGTAAGAGAAATCAAATAATCAACCAAGAAAAATATCCTAAAAGTTAAAGCAATGTACCCATGCATCATTATTTTATAAAAATCATCATTAAGACGGACTTGGTCTCAAGTTAGGGTTTCCTATGTCAACTCTAGGGCTTTAGTAGGGTTATGGCTCTCCAAGCCCTAATCACCACTTTTCATGTTCCTTTTGGTTTACAAGCCCTAATTCATCATTAATTACACCTTTTACCCTCAAATAAATCCTAATTATCCAAAACATTGGTTGCTAAATTCATATAACTTTCAGGTTACTCTTTTTATTCATAAAAGATAAGTCTTTTATCATCAATATCAATTTGATACACTATAATCAACACACAAAGATGTTAACTTTAAGTATTTTTTGAGTTAGATGTAGTTCTAGGTCCTGATCATATTTTTATTGAAATCCCAACATTCTCCTAATCAACTTTCATATATAACTTACCTCAGTCTGAGGTTCCTATAATTTGTTATGATTTTTGCTATTTAATTCAATTTAAACTAATCAGGGAATCCCACTTAAGCGGCCGAGTCAGCAGGGCCCATGCCACGGGCCAGTAGGCTCTCGCCTTGCTAGCACTCGGCTCACCCATTTCTATAAAAAAGAAAGTAAATATACAATGAAGTGCCTATGGATTAGAAAATAGGTAGGGGGCAATGTAGTCATTTCCACAATTATCGTCTTCAACCGTGCAAGATCTTCTTTTTGCAACTTAGGTCGGCTCAGCGATCAACTCTATCATTGACTGTGGGTGTATGGACTCTTCAGTAGCTGAATAATCCTCCATTCTCTCTTCTACTCACCACTAAAATCAAAGACAAATGTAATTGCTTTGGAAGTTGTACGATCAGAGAGGAACGAAAGGTGGTGCTCCGGCGGCCAAAAAAAGAAGAAAGAGGAGGAAGGCAGGGTTTTGCGATGAAATTGTTGGGAGGTCGACTATTCTATAGATATTATGAAAACTTTTGAAGGAGTTTGAAATCTCACAGAGGGATCTAACTCATTATTTAACCTTGGGCTGTGGAGGTTTGGTCTTCCAGTGGCCAATGAATAGGGAAATCTGTGATTGTTTCCTAAAATAGGTAAAATAGGGGATGATTTTAGTCGAAATTCTTTCCTGATCTCAATGCGAGGGTTTTTAGATATTCATGTGAACTGATGTGAGAGGAAAGTGTGAAAATTAATAGGAATTTCGTGCTCCTAGATTTCTTGACCTGGTCTGAGGTGGATGATAATGCATACTCATGCAACTAAAAGGTTGGGAATATATATTTCCAGAAAATCATGACATTTAATACTTTCCCCTAAGCACACACTTTAGGCATTTTTTATATAATCCATATATCCTAAGCCATCTATACAGTTTTAAGGGAAAGTTTTTTATGACTTTATCTAGATGTGTGCAAAGAGTGGGACCAAAATTCAAAAACAAAGATACCTTTTCTTCATATGCATGCCTTCCACTTATAAGGCATTCATTATGCAGTAAAACACATCTTTTTCTCTTTCTTTCTTTTCTATTTTCTTTATTTTGGCTATTATTTCAATTAAAAACCATGTGAAAATGAAAATTACTTAATAGTGGTCATGCATACCACTTTCTAGAGAATTCTACATAATTCTCTCAAGCACATGTAATTATTATCAATTTTGTTTTTCTCTTTGCTTATTATGGGTTTTATTTTATCCTTTTTCCATTTGTATCCATCATTGGACTAATAAAATAGTAGAATCCACATAATTCACATCAAAGGAAATTTCTCAAAAGAAAGACACACTTTTAAAACAAAGCAAAATATATTTTCAATATGTCCTTTTATTGAAATAATTGTAATTCAATTATATAATAACATTTGAAAAAACCAAGTTATAACACATATCATGGGTCGAGATCTAAATGAGTAGCCAATTACTCGAATGGACTTTATGACCTTCTCTTTAAGATTCATACCCCTCTCTTACTAAGAAAGAGAAGGAAAATCAATTAATGCTCATTTACCAATAAAACATGTCGATAAAGGATTTCGCTCGGAATTTCTGCCTCTTGGAGTGTTTTGAATGTATGATGACCAAAATACATCGAGTGGAACATTTTTTGGAGCACCTTAACCCCCTGATAAAACCTCATGTTATGGTGAGTAAACCCACAAACTTCACTGAGTCCCTCAACTTTTCCCTAGACATTGAGAAGACAGTCATTCCTACATAGAACACTTCCAAGGTGTACATAGGGTTCACAAAAGGCACCTCTTCCCCAAGGAATGATAATAGGAAGGGGTGAGGGAGTAACAATGTCAAAGGCATAAATGGAGGAAAGAGAAAATTCCATCAAGAGAGTTGTTACTCCATGTTCCACACCAGTGGGAGGAATCACCCTAGTATGTTTTACCATGAGAAGAAGGTATATTGTTGATGCCAGCAAGAAGGACATATCA
This sequence comes from Alisma plantago-aquatica, assembly GCA_963693085.1. Lineage (NCBI taxonomy): Eukaryota > Viridiplantae > Streptophyta > Magnoliopsida > Alismatales > Alismataceae > Alisma > Alisma plantago-aquatica. The sequence goes on along the minus strand of OY856415.1, from coordinate 10,288,175 downwards.
AGTCCAACTATCCTCTTCCTGGCTCTTGAGGTCTAGGTACATTGGATACTCAACATGCGTCTACAGTAGCCCCTCTTGTAGGAGAGTGTAGATATGCCTGAGTCTTCACCATTGACAATGAATAAGCTTAGGCCAATGCCATCTATCTCATAGATGGTAACCATCCCTAGAATTCCATTTCATGTCCTTACCATGAAGTGCATAGTTTGACTGTATAAATATGATGTATGTATGCCTGATATAATGGGGCATAATGTTAAGGATTTGTTTGACTCTAGTTCTATTAATACTTTCATCTCGATAAATCTCGCAATTATGTTTGTTTGGACTTCAAGGACTTAGTATGTATCTTAGAAGTCACTACCCCTAATGGTCTGATATTCTCAAACCTCCTTAAGACACTGGTCATACATGATAAATATATGAATGATGAACTCCCGAATGACTTTATCTTTCTTGATATGCATGATTTTAATACCATTAGGAATGGATTGGCTTTATAATTATAATGCAAAATGGACTGTAGGGAAAATAAAATTAGAATACAGATGCCAGGTCATGCACCCTTTACCATTATAGGTAGGAAAGATGCTACAACTAGCATGTATATGTCAAATGTGAAAGTGGAACAAATGGTAGCTAAAGGTTGTCTAGCATTCCTATCCATAGTGAATGAGTTGTAGCAAAAGGTGCTGCCCTTAGAGGAAATCAAGGTAGTCCGAGAGTATGTTGATGTGTTCCCAAATGATTTGTCAGGCATACCTCCGAAGAGAGAAGTGGACAATTCAATAGAACTAGATCATGGGACAAACCTGATTTCTAGGGCAACCTATAGGATGGATCCCTTAGAGTTGCTTGAGTTGAAGAAGAAATTGTAGGAATTACTAGATAAGGGATTTATCTGATCCAACACATCCCTATGGGGAGCACCAATCCTCATTATAAAGAACAAGGATGGATCTCTTTGTATGTGTGTAGACTATATAATGATAAATTAGGCTACTATTAAGAACACATATCCTCTATTCTCAAAGATGATCTATTTGACCAACTCCAAACTGTGTGAGTCTTTTCAAAGATTGACCTGATACCCATTTACCACCAGTTGCAAGCTAGGAGTGAGGATATCCCAAAATCACTTATCAGACCTGATACGGACACTATGAGTTTTTGTTTATGCCTTTTGGGTTTTCAATTCTTCAAGTGTGTTCATGAACCTCATGAATATTGTGTTACACCTTTCCTTAATACCTTTGTTATAGTGTTCATAGATGACATCTTGGTTTACTATGAATACCTAGAAAAACACTGCGAACACCTAGCTAAGGTCCTTGATATCCTTAGAAAGTAGAAGTTTTATAGGAAATTCTCAAAGTGCGAGTTTTGGGAGACTAAGTTGTGTTCCTTGGGATCATTATATCTGGTGGAACCATTTTGGTGGACCCTGCCAAGGTAAAGGTTGTTCACAGCTTCCTGAAAATGGTTGGGTATTATCGATGATTCATTAGGGATTTGTCAAATATTGCTTTTCCCTTGACCAAGCTTACTTGGTAGGATAAGAAGTTCTTTTGGTCTGATCTGTGTGAAGCATGTTTCTAGGAGTTGAAGGAAAAATCTCACCTCTGCCCCTATTTTGACCATACCCTTATGTAATTAAGGTTTTATCATCTTCACTTACACATAAAAGATGGTATTAGGATGTGTAAACTAGAGAAAAACAAACATGTGGTTGCCTTTTCTTCCAAACAGCTCAAGCCCAATGAGTTGATTTATCATACCCATGACATGGAACTTGCAACGATTGTCTATGCCTTGAAGATTTGGCAGAATTATCTGTATGGGGCAACCTTCAACATCCTCACCGACTATAAGATCCTAAAGTACCTATTGACTTAGAAGGACCAAAACTTGCAGTAAAGGCGTTGGATGGAGTATCTGAAGGATTTTGACCTTACCATAGCTTACCATCGTGACAATGGAAATGTGATTGTCGATGCCCTCAGTATAAAATGTCTCGATTATGAAGCTAGTTTGATTAAGTAGTGGAAGAAACTAGAAGACTTTGCTTGATGGGATCCATATCCTTTGGTATACGTGATTCATCTTGCTAATATCTAGATCAAGCCAAACCTATTGATCGAGCTTGTAGCAGCCCAGTTAGCTATCCTAGAGTTAGAAAGGAAGAATGATTTGAAGGAAAAACCTCAAACACACCTCTCAATGGGTGCGGACGGTGGATTCAATGTAAAATCTATATTTAGATTCATGTGGATTCATCCTTAAAGACTTGTATCTTGTAAGAAGTTCATGGATCAAAGTACACTATACACCCTGACACCACTAAAAGGTTCAATTATCTACACTAATACTTTTAGTTGTCAGGAATGAAGAAATACATAGATTCATATGTGGCTAGTTGCTCACATGCGAGATGGTGAAAGACGAGCACCAATGACTCAGTGGGTTATTGCAATCAATTGAGATTCCTGAATGGAAATGAGACCAAATCACTATGGATTTTATGGCGGATCATCCCAAGACAAGAAAAGGTCATGATGAAATATGGGTTGTGGTTGATCGCCTAACCAATTTGCATTCCTAAAGGTCATTTCCAAAGTGTCAGACTTAGTTGAGATTTACATTAGAGAGATAGTTCATTTACATTATGTTCTAAGTTCAATTATTTCTGATTATGACCATAAGTCCACTTCAAAGTTATGGAAATAATTTCAAAAGGAACTCAGTGCAAGTTTAAATGTCGCACATTTTATCAACCCCGGACTGATGGATGATAAAAAAGAACGATCTAGACCTTAGAAGATTTATTGAAAGCATGTGTGCTATATTGGGGAGGATCATGGGACAAATACCTATCCTGTAACATACGGAATCTCAGGGTCTTTCCTGCAATTTACCCACTTTTGAGCTTTTCTTGGCCTTCTAGTCCATTTGGACCTTTTTCATAAATTTTCCTTCTTTTATATTCTTTTTGGACTCCTTATGCAATTTGAGCACATTTCAAGGTTGAAATTACCTTTTTCCCTCATTTATGATAATAAAGGGGTGTATGCACAAATAACCCACTTAAGGTAATAAATAAGGGCTAATAATGCAAAATAAATTTTTATGAGTGATATAAGTAGATAGTATTAATTTGGAGCTTTTTAGATAAATATATTAGCAATAATGTGTATTTAAGTTAATGTATGAAAATATTAACCTTAATTGTTTCTCTCTTCTCAAAATATGATTTTAATTCATGAAAATATGTTATTTAATTGAGAAATTATTATTGAAATCTTAATGTGCTTAATATCTCGAAATTTACTCACATGTTTCATAAAAAGAAGTATTTTCATATAATTTATTCATTTTAATATATTAATATACACTTTAATGAGCAATATAATTATTAAGGGTTATATTATGAGTAAAACGAGAACATAATTGCATAAGATTGTTCTAGACTTTAATATGAGCATGTGGTTAAAATTTGGTAATTTTTGGAGTTGGTTTGACCCCTCAAAATGATTTTAATACACTTTTAATATAGTGTCAATTAAAATGGTAAATAATAACCCACCTACATACCTCACTCTTCATATGGGATAATAAAACTTGTAAATGTATGCTATTAGTGAGTGGAGGATTCTTGGACTCCAAATATCGAATTTAGGAACCAAGGGTTGCTTATAAAAACAACACATAATTATTTTCCCAAGCATTATATTAATATATGCTTTAATAATCAAAATAATTTTTTGGAGGCCAAAAGTTGGGGGAAACGCAAATCCAATTGCATAGCATGAATCTAGACGTCATTAGCAACCTATGTTTAAAATTTTAGGTCATTTGGAGTTCATTTGACCTTCAAAATGCATTAAACAAGTTTTTAATAAAGTGTGATATAAAATCAATCAATACATTAGTTATACACATCATTTAAGCCAAAGTTGGGCTTAAATGATTGTCACGCAAGTAAGGGCCACGCAGGTCTACTGTGGATGCAGATCCAACGGCTATTGTTTATCCCGATCACGATCCAAGGGCCAAGAGTTCATCTTCCACCTCCGACGTTACACGTAGAACTGGCCTAGACTCCTCAGCTTCGATCTCCTCGTATACTTGATCGTTTTGCGAGATTTCTTCTCTGTTTGCTTCCTCTCCTCCTCCGGGTTCATTTGAGCTATTATCCATCCATCGAGGTGCGGTGTATCCTAAACGCCAAGGGGCGCCGGCCAAGGCTTCTCATCTCCACCTCCGTTTCGCATCCACGGACATCCCCACCTATAAGTATCCTCCTACACAGCTATGTCGGCTCCCTAGCAACTTTCCCAACCCATCAATTTGGTATGAAGACGTGCATCTAGACAACGGTGTGGAGCTCTAGCTGCTGACCTTGCAGCACTTCTCCCCGGAGCTGGAGTGCTTGTGCGTCAAAATTAATTGGCTAGGTGAGTTCATCTTTCGATTCTCTTCGTTTGGAGTACATGCACGACGATTTTGGTCAAGAAACGTGGAAACACCCAAATGGGTAAGTTGCTCTCTCACGGCCATGGCTGGCTCATGAGGAAGAAGAAGACGCTCAGGCTTTTTGTGGTTTTACCCTCGCACGCCCCCTACTTGCTGCTTTAACGCTAGGGGCATATCGGTCATCTGTTTCCCAATGATATTTTGATTATTCTGATTGGTCAACTTGTTTAATTCGTAGAAAATCACTTGGTTATAGAAAAAATACAAAAAGATGCTCGTTGGAAAGCTAAAATCATGTAGAATCCGAATTTTCAAGTTTTGAACCCTGTTTTCCGTCGCAAACCTGATAATTAATTCAAACTCTAATTTAAATGTATAAAGTGTTATAAAATGATTATAATAGTGTTTTAACTATGTTTTTGAAAATAAAATATGTTTTCTCACGTAGAAAAAAAATTGGAATCATTTGGCCCTGTTTCCAGACCCAAACTCTAAAGTTTTAATCTATAGTTTATAAATGTTGACATTTTACACTTAAAGTACCTTTAAGTAACCTAATACATGTGTAATGTTTGTAACTAGGGGAAAATGGAATGGTGATACAATTAGATTGGTGAATGTGATGGTAATTAATTAAAACATGTATGTGAAGCCTATTTTTGTATGTGTCTCCTATGTATGTGAATCATATTTATGTATGTGACTCATATGAATGTGAAACATATGTATAATGGATGTGCAAATAATCCTATTCTTCAGTTGGGATCTGATCCAACCCTACATTTCTAATGTGCTAACCTTGATATCCTTCTATTGCTTTTGTTTGCTCTGTATTTATTTGATGCTTCTATTGCCTCTGTTGGCTCATCTATTTGAATACTTGGCTATTTCCTATGTTGGCTCATCCTTTTGAAATACTTGGAAACATTATATAATGTTTTTTGCTTTATTGGTTCCTTTATTTCTTGGAGTTCTTGGATATTGTTGCTACCTATGATGGCCTATTTATTTATTTCTTGGGTTTTATTCCCATGCAATGTTGCAAATCTTATTATATTTCTCAATACTGCCAAGTGACTATTTAAGCATGATGTATTTTAGACCAAATGACAATGTAGTGTACATGAGTACAAACCACCCATAGGGCACTGAGGTTTTAGTCCTCCTACCGGGCACTGGGGTTTTAGTCCCGCTACCATTTTATATATTAGGCACTGGGGTTTTAGTCCCCCTGCCACTTTTTAGGCATTGGGGTTTTAGTCCCCCTGCCACTGGTGAGGTCTGGTAGGTGCCTCACCCTACATTGAGATGACTTTGTGTCTTAATATATTCATTGTATGTGATTATTATTATGGTGATTGATTATGGCAGTTTTCTCCCTCTTATTCATATACATGCCTCATTTCTTTTGAAATCTCTTATTGTAGAGAATCTTTTATATTGCAATGCTTTAGATTATTTAATTGTCCTATTTCTCTTGATTGACACATACCTTTATCCTTCTCTTGCTGGATGACCCCAACCATCCAGGCTAGGATCAGAGTGTACAGGGAAGCTTGGTGAACCTAAGGCTAAGGATAGGATAGAAGAAAAGGAACATATAGATTGCATGATCTTAGTTGCTTTTATGTTATATAGTTGTTTTGTTTGGAGACAATGTTGTATTAGTTTAAGTCTTCCTCTACCTAAATCCTTATTCTTGTATAAAGATGTACCCCATTTGGGAAAATATTTGTAATGTACTATTTATACATTTTGAATAAAGTCAAGATTTAAATTTACGTTGCTACACAACTTATGATTTTGGTTGTCGTGGTTTATAGTAGAGACTATATCTTTACAGCATGGTATCAGAGCATCAAGGTAGTCAGATTCTTGCCTCATTCAAATTGTCTCCTAGATAGAACCCTTACCATATATAGTTCCTTTAGTTAAGTTTTTCACCTTAGAGTTGACCTAGCATGACAGTTTCATTTAGTATCATAATAATAATTAATTAAAAATAAAATTTGTCAACTTTTGGTTAATTGTCTATTGAGAAGCTACTAGAGAAAGAAGTTGAAAGTGATGGTGTCTAGAAAGGGTCAGAGCTTGGGGGCTGGAAATATTTTCCTCCACCCCACTAGTTTGGTAACGAGGACTCCTGAGCTCATATGACCTGGCCTGGCCTGATCTGATACAGACAGCTCGAAATAGTCTATCTTTGGGCATTTTGCCTAATTATTGAATACCTTAGCAAAACCATAAGTGATGATTTGTTCTCTTACACAAACATCATCCTTAAATACCTTATACTCCTATGTTTAGGGTTTAGTGTACCCTATGTTACATCCTGAAGCTTGGTGAGTAAATCCTTTTAATGTTGAGTTTTATGTACCTTTTACCCTTAGCTTAGTTTGACTTAGTTGACCCTTTTAAAGGTTGGAGTAAGGGTAATGGTGTTGGTACCCTATTTGGTTTTGCAAATCTGATTTCAAGGACGAAATCCCTATTTAGGGGGATGGAATCCCAATTAAAAGCAAAATCAAACACCTTTGGAGTTATAAACCCTATCTATGTGGACTAATGTACATAATAACTTATGAGGAAAAGAAATTTACCAAACACATTATACTTGTTATTCAACTTGTTTGTTTATACACACATGAATATGTAGTAAGTCATATAGGGATAATTCATATGGTTGAACCTTCACATATTCTTGATGCACATAATAAACACGTTACTCATGCTGAATATACATAATCTTGACTATGCCCCCTCGAATGGTGAAAAGTGTATGGATAATGCACCCTAAGGATGCTTTATTATGTAATGATCATGTTGACCTAAACCCTAATATGTAATCATCTAGTTGTGACAACATATACATATATATATATATATATATATATATATATATATATATATATATATATATGTATATATATTTATATATATACCCTTAATGCATTTTATGATACATTAGTGACATTAGGTGACATCATCACATAATATACCTTAATGCATATAAATGGATTATAGTCACAAAGTTATCAATATATGTAAGGCATATCACCTTTCTCTTTAATGAACACCTCATTATAATTTGATATATGAATTAATTCATTAATATTTAATGTGTTACATCATATTCACTAAAATGAGTATTATGACTCAAACATGATATAGATTAATTATATTCACATAAATATTCATAATTGTCTAATGCGAACTAAAATATGTATAATTTATAATATGAAGTGTAATGGACGAAAATGATTAATAATGTCATTAAAATGAGTATGAAAGATGATATGACCATGTGCAGTATGAATATTATTTGGAATTAAAATAGGCTTAATAACTTGTTGGATAATATTAACCTTTTCTACAAAATAATTTGTGTTAATTTTACATCATAGTTTTAAGAAGATAATGGAAAATGAATTCATGGTATTAAGGTTTTTGACCTAATACATTAATTAATATTAAATGTCTTAATAAACCCTAATTGGCTTAAAACCCTTGATGAGGGAAATACACATGATATAATATTGAGATGTAATTTTTTTGAATAAAACGTGGAACAAGTGATAGTATAATATATATGATACCTCTTCATGATGGAGATTATACTAATAAGACTAAAATGTTAGTTTATGTTTAATAAAAGGCTATAGGTTTTTTGGAAACCTTAGTAACACCTGACTTATGTAGATTTTTTGTTGTACCCTAGATTAAGGGCTATAACCTAGTGTTTAAGGTTGGGATGTTACACACTCACCCTCTCTTTCCTCTTGTTGTGATTTCGGGGACAAAATCCTCTTTAAGGGGTGGTGTGTTGTAACATACTGAATCTCAAGATCTTTCGTGCAATTTATCCACTATTGAGATTTTCTTGGCCTTCTAGTCCATTTGGACCTTTTTCATAAATTTCCCTACTTTTATATTCTTTTTGGACTCCTTGTGCAATTTGATCACAATTCAAGGTTGAAATTACATTTTTCCCTCATTTCTAATAATAAAGGGGTGTTTCCACAAATAACCCACTTAAGGTAATAATTAAGGGCTAGTAATGCAAAATAAAGTTTTATGAGTGATATAATTAGATAATATTAATTTGGAGCTTTTTAGATAAATATATTAGCAATAATGTGTATTTAAGTTAATGTATGAGAATGTTAACCTCAATTGTTTCTCTCTCCTCAAAATATGATTTTAATTCATGAAAATATGTTATTTAATTGAGAAATGATTATTGAAATCTTAATGTGCTTAATATCTCGAAATTTACTCACATGTTTCATAAGAAGAAGTCTTTTCATATAATTCATTCATTTTAATATATTAATATACACTTTAATGAGCAATATATTTATTAAAGGCCATATTATGAGTAAAACGAGAATATAATTGCATAGAATTGTTCTAGACTTTAATATGAGCATGTGCTTAAAATTTGGTGATTTTTGGAGTTGGTTTGACCCCTCAAAATGATTTTAATACGCTTTTAATATAGTGTCAATTAAAATGGTGAATAATAACCCACCTACATACCTCACTCTTCATATGGGCTAATAAAACTTGTAAATATATACTATTAGTGAGTGGAGGACTCTTGGACTCCAAATCTCGAATTTGGGAACTAAGGGTTGCTTATAAAAGCAACCCATAATTATTTGCCCAAGCATTATATTAATATATGCTTTAATAATCAAAATATTTTTTTGGAGGACAAAAGTTGGGTGAAACGCAAATCTAATTATATAGCATGAATCTAGACATCATTAGCAATTTATGTTTACAATTTGAGGTTATTTGGAGTTCATTTGACCTTCAAAATGCATTAAACAAGTTTTTAATAAAGTGTGATATAAAATCAATCAATACATCAGTTATACACATCATTTAAGCCAAAGTTGGGCTTAAATGATTGTCACGCAAGCAAGGGTCGTGCAGGTCTACAGTGGACGAAGATCCAATGGCTATGTTTATCCTGATCACGATCCAAGGGCTAAGAGTTCATCTTCCACCTCCGACAGTTACACGTAGAACTGGCCTAGACTCCTCAGCTTCGATCTCCTCGTATACTTGATCGTTTTGTGAGATTTCTTCTCCGTTCACTTTGTCTCCTCCTCCTAGTTCATTTGAGATATTACCCGTCCAGCGAGGTGTGACGTAGCCTAAACGCCAAGGGGCGTCGGCCAAGGCTTCTCACCCCCACCTCCGTTTCGCATCCACGGACACCCCCACCTATAAGTATCCTCCTACACAGCTACGTCGGTTCCCTAGAAACTTTCCCAGCCCATCAATTTGGTCCGAAGATGTGCATCTAGACAATGGTGTGGAGCTCTAGCTTCTGACCTTACGGCATCTCTCCCCGGAGCTGTAGTGCTCGTGCGTCGCAATTTATTGGCTAGGTGAGTTCGTCTTTCGATTTTCTTCGTTTCGAGTACCTGTACGACGATTTTGGTCAAGAAACGTGAAAACGCCCAAATGGGCAAGTTGCTCTCTCACGGCCATGGCTGGCTCGTGAGGAAGAAGAAGGCGCTCAGAATTTTTACAGTTTTACCCTCGCGCGCCCCCTCCTTTATGCTTTGACGCTAGGGGCATATCGGTCATCTGTTTCTTAATGATATTTTGATTATTCTGATTGGTCAATCTTGTTTAATTCGTAGAAAATCGCTCGGTTATCGGAAAAATACAAATAGATACTCTTTAGAAAGCTAAAATCATTTAGAATCCGAATTTTTAAGTTTTAAACTCTGTTTTCCGTCCCAAACCTGATAATAAATTCAAACTCTAATTTAAATGTATAAAGTATTATAAAATTATTATAATAGTGTTTTAACTCTGTTTTTGAAAATAAAATATGTTTTCTCAAGTAGAAAAATATTAGGAATCATTTGGCCCTGTTTCCAGACCCAAAATCCAAAGTTTTAATCCATAGTTTATAAATGCGTACATTTTACACTTAAAGTACCTTTAAGTAACCTAATACATGTGTAATGTTTGTAACTAGGGGAAAATAGAATGGTGATACAATCAACTTGGTGAATGTGATGGTAATTAATTAAAAAAGGTATGTGAAGCCTATTTTTGTATGCGGCTCCTATGTATGTGAATCATATTTATGTATGTGGCTCCTATGTATGTGAATCATATTTATGTATGTGACTCCTATGAATGTGAGACATATCTATAATGGATGTGCAAATAATCCTATTCTTCAATTGGGATCTTATCCTACCCTACATTCCTAGTATGCTAGCCTTGATATCCTTCTATTGCTTTTGTTGGCTCTATATTTATTTGATGCTTCTATTTCCTATGTTGGCTCATCTATATGAATACTTGGCTATTGCCTATGTTGGCTCATCCTTTTGAAATACTTGGAAACATTGTATAATGTTGTTGCTTTATTGGCTCCTTTATTTCTTAGAGTTATTGGATATTGTTGTTACCTATGATGGTCTATTTTTTTATTTCTTGGGTTTTATTCCCATGCTATGTTGCAAATCTTGTTATATTTCTCAATACTGCCAAGTGACTATTTAATAATTATGTATTTTAGACCAAATGACAATGTAGTGTACATGAGTACAAACCACCCATAGGGCACTGAGGCATTAGTCCTCCTTCCGGGCACTAGGGTTTTAGTCCCCCTGCCATTTTATATATTAGGCACTGGGGTTTTAGTCCCCCTGCCACTTTTTAGGCACTGGGGTTTTAGTCCCCCTGCCACTGGTGAGGTCCGGTAGGTGCCTCAACCTACATTGATATGACTTTGTGTCTTAATATATTCATGCTATGTGATTATTATTGTGGTGATTGATTATGGCATTTTTCTCCCTCTTATTCATATACATGCCTCATGTCTTTTTAAATCTCTTATTGTAGATAATCTTTTATATTGAAATGCTTTAGATTATTAAATTGTCCTATTTCTCTTGATTGACACATACCTTTATCCTTCTCTTGCTGGATGACCCCAACCATCCAGGCTAGGATCAGAGTGCGCAGGGAAGCTTTGTGAACCTAAGGCTAAGGATAGGAAAGAAGAAAAGGAACATATAGCTTGCATGATCTTAGTTGCTTTTATGTTATATAGTTGTTTTGTTTGGAGACAATGTTGTATTAGTTCAAGTCTTCCTCTACCTAGATCCTTATTCTTGTATAAAGATGTACCCCATTTGGGAAAATATTTGTAATGTACTCTTTATAGATTTTGAATATAGTCAAGATTTAAATTTCCGCTGCTACACAATTAATGATTTTGGTTTCCATAGTTTATAGTAGAGACTATGTCTTTACATATCCTTAGCTAAGTTTTCCTATAATAACAGTTACCAATCCATTATTGGGATGCCTCCATATGAATCTTTTTATGGGAGGTTGTATCAGTCACCGCTTCATTGGGATGATGTCAGCAAGAGGACCTTCCTTAGGTAAGAGGAACTACATTTTTATGCTGACAAGGTCGTTTTGATCAGAAAAAGGCTAAAAAGATCCTAGGATCAACATAAGTCATAAGTTGACACAAAGCATACATATTTCAACTTCACTATACGTGATTATGCGTTCCTAAAAATCCGACCCCTCCAAACTATAGCTAAGAACTGAGGAAAACTAAGTCCCCAATAAGTGGGTACATTTGAGGTTCTAGAACATATTGGTGATGCCACTTATCATCTAGTTTTACTGCCACAGTATAGTATGATGCATCATGTGTTCCATGTGTCCAATATGAAGTGCTATGTGAAGGATCCTAGCCATGTGTTGAAAATTGATCCTATTGAACTCCAAGGGAAATTGACATATCTTGAGTCCCCTGTAAGGATAATAGAATCCAAGGTGAAAGAGCTCAGGAATAAAAAGATAGATATGGTAAAGGTTTTATGGAAACACCATGGTGAGGTTGAAGTCGAATGGGATCTAAAGACGGACATGGAAAAGTCTCTTCATGAACTTTTTGTATGATATGTTGAATTTTGAGGACAAAATTCCTATAAGAGGGAAAAAATGTTATAACATGGTTTCCACATGTATCTACATATTTGAAATGCAAATATTTGTATAATAAGGATATATTAGAAATGTGTTGTGTATTGTTTAGAAGTATGGATTTAAAGTGGAATTTCGCATTTGCAATGGATTTCTTGATCTTTACTGCTTACAATAATCCAACAATGGACATGGGGAAAAGAAAGAGATAAAATTCATAAGTTAAGTGAATTACTAAAGGTAATGAGAAATAAATAATTTTACATATGGAATTAGGTAGAATTTCTAGAAAAGTGGTGTTGAAGATGACTAATGGATTGGTTTCTATTGTGGTTAATAAGAAAAGTAAAAAAAAAAAAATATGGTCAAGTTGGTAAGAGAAAAGAATTGATTTGATGCCTTAAAATGGCATAAAAAGAGAGACTTGGAGTCTAAGGAAAATAACTTTAAGTTGTGTCTTTTGGTTCCAAATATCACCCTTGCCTAGATATATACAATTAAGACTTTCCTTTATATGTTGGGATTAAAAGGATAAAAAGAGAGAAAGAAATGGAATTTACTAGAATCCTATAGTGAATGGATTACTGGAAACATACATTAAAGGTAACGATTTGAATGATGTTTTTAGTAAATTAGGAACCCAACCCTTTTATTTGCACGTGTTTTATACACTGTTGGATCACGGCCTGGCGATGGGTAGATTGTTCTACCCTCGACTCCTCTTCCTTTCAAGTCAGGACCTTTCTATCCTTTTCCCCTTTCATTGCCCTAATCTAGAGTGTCCATCTTAGCACAGACCACCAAGATGGCATGAGCCAATTGGATCGGCCCAGCTGAGTTGTTAAGGCCGAGACCAAGGCTCATCACCTAGGTGATGATCTCTAATTCTCTGGAAATCATTAAACTTAGTAAAATCATAGAAAAATATAGGAATGTCAACTAAAAATTATTTATATATGAAATTTGATGAAAAAATGCAAGGCTTTCAATGAAAATAGTTTCAAGACCTAGATTAGAACTGAATTCCAAAGTACCTAACGTTGTTAACTTCAATGAATTAAAATCATGGAAACCCTAATTTCTAGATTATAATGATCATAATATGCTTAAATGGCTTTAGAGGATAAAGTTGAGCCTTTTGCATAAAAAGGAAATCTTTCTCTTAATTTGAGATTAATGATGCATAGAACATAAAAACTAACGTTTATAGGTTAAAAATACATTAAATATGTTGATTAGGGTTTGGGAAGCCAAAACCCTAACTTGGAATCAATCTTAATGATAGATTTTGAATAAAATAGTACTACTTGAGTGTTATGCATTGATTTCTAGGTGATTTCTTGCTTATTCTCAACTTCTCATATCTTGGACTTTTGATCTCTTCTGAGAAAGGTATAAGGTTACACCTATGACTACTCACCTTAACCGAATTTTTTTATTTCTCTGATGTTTTACCAAATAGACTACAATTAAATGTTTGCATGTTTATTAATCTCCAATAATCTATAAAGTCACCATGGGTATCATATTATATAACTATAACATGCTCAAACCATGTATCATCTGTAGTCAGTTAAAGTCCATGGGGTGAAAACGTCATCAGGGGGATCACTGTTGATTGTACCCAGAATTGAAGGCCACCTAAGGCCAATCCCAGATCGGAAGGACTATGTATGAAACCTAGCTTGTGTGAGGGAAGATTATGAAATGTCAACTGCATGAAGCAAAACCCTTAAAGAGGGTTCTCATAAAGAGGCTCACCTAAAGAGAGGGAACATTGTTGAGAAAAATGCGATAAAGGTGGTGAGGCTAAACAAGAAAATGTGTGTTCAGTTTTATAATAATAATTGTTTCTATGGCTGATTTTATTGTTACACTAACATGTAAATTATTTGTGTCCCCCACATACCAGTATAGCTTGTTATATTGTTCATTGTTATGTTTCACATCATTTTAGGTTAATTGTTGTTATTATGAAAAATGGACAAGCTGAAAAGAAGGCACTAAAGGGAAAGATACTTAAAGATACCATGGAGGATTTAGTTAGATTGTTTGTTTTCATATTGCAAAAACAATACTATCTTATATCTTGTAACTCCTTAGTGAAGAATTTTATCTTTCATATTGTATCAAACTCTCTTTTCCATTTAGTAAAATTTATAATTACTTTTCATTATTTGCTAAATCTCAATCATGTAAATATGATAATGACCCTTTCCCTCTTAGTCCACCTTCATCGGGGATGATAGGAGGAGGGGGGCATTACAATAACCTAGTGTAATAATTGAATATGTTCAAATGTTTAATTCAATGGTGTATCTAGTGATAATTGAATGTATTTGAAATGTTGAATACAATGGTGTATCTATATTGATAATTGAATGTATGTTGGCATGTTGAATACAATGGTTATCTCTTGAACTTCCTAATCTTGAACCTTTGATGCACTATTATGGGACTTTGGACCCTAAATTGTACATATATGACTTAAGCCTTGAAATGATCCTGGGAAATTAATAGAACCTTAAAATGTCTTGAAACTTGAAACACACATTCATGATGGACCCTAAATTAGTATAAAGATCATCAAATATGCTAATAACCAATTTGAAACTAACTTGAAAAAACCCCTCAAATGGAGCTATCTGGGATGAGTGATGAAAATCTAATACATGCATGTGATCTTATCTTAATTTGAGTGTTTCATGTGACATAGATGATCAATGATAGGTTAAGAACCTAGATATATATATGTTTCTTAATGACTTGCTAAAATATGTTTGCTTAATTGCTCACAAATTAGGTCAATGTTTGACCCAAATTTCTAAACCATGTTGTTGGCCTAGAAACCCATCTGAGATGTAATCATTAGGATTAAATTTTTTGGTAGAAAGTAATTTGGGACTATTCTTGAGCACTTAATCTCACTTAGGATGTAAATAATGTGGGTTTGATTTCAATACATTTTGACAACTTTTCCCATTTTGTTTTTTGGGTACATATGTAGGTGGGTATTTGCCTATCTACATCGGTGTACTTGGAGAACTATAAGGAAATGCTATTGAAATTTATTAAAATTAGACACACATTGTACACTTACTAGTGAGATTAGTTTCTCAAGAATGGGATAGGTGGTACACATTCATGAATGTCAGCACTTATAGATGATTAGGGATGCAACATATATTGAAATCAAACACACATTGTACACTTACCAGTGATATTAAGTGCTCAAGAATGGGATAGATGGTACACATTCATGAATGTCATTGCTAATAGATGATCAGGGCTCAATTCAAACTTTTTTTGAAATTAACGTATTAGCTAACACCTAATGAGCTACACATCTACAATATAATCATGGATGTCAAATCCAAATTGTTGCACTCCAGAGCTGATTAATGGACTAAATGAGTTTATAAGATTTGTAGAGGAACATAGCAAACAACTAAGAGATAGGTTCTATTTCCCTTGTCAGAATCGTAGTAACAACTTGAAAGTTGATACTTTTAACACAATCAAACATGACTTATTACGGAGTCATTGAAGACATATGCAAATTTGACTACATATAGTTTAGAGTTCCATTATTTAGGTGTAAATGGGTTGATAACAAGAAAGAAGTGGTAGTTGATGAAATTGATTTCATAATAGTGAATTTTTAGTGGACATGTAAAAAGTATGAATCATTCATCATGGCATAATAGGAAATGTAGGAATTCTATATTGAAGATCCTATAAAAGAAAACCGGCATGTCATTCTTCACGGGAAAAAATAGTTCAATTCAGATCCTATTGATGAAGAAGAGTACTATGACAAGTATTGTGAATCTTGTCCATTCTCTATTGGCTTACAAAGTTTATATGTAATCTAACATTGATGACTATGCACATGAAGATCACACATAAGGGTATTAGTTTAAGGTATGCTACATGTTATATTTTATGTTTATTTTTTCATATGCAATTTGAATTTTTCATATGTGATCTGACTTTTTCATATGTGATATGACTTTTTAATACGTAATTTGACTTTTTCATATGTGTTACGACTTCTTCATATGTGATCTGACTTTTTCATATTTGATCTAACTTTTTCATATGTTTACTTTTGATTTTATATATGGCGTCTTGCCAGGAGCATAGTGATCACAAATGTGAGGATCCTATTGGGCCTCCTAACAATGGTGATGTTACTGTTGATAAATTTAATGTAGAAGAGGAATAAATTTGATGGAAATTGTCTCAAAAAAAGGAAGGGAAGAAGGGTCTGGTTGAATTTAATGAAGTAGGCATGTCGATTACTAAAGAGTTCATCAGTTTTTGTGGGCTCCTTGGTCAAAGTAAAGTGCCTCTCCATGTTGAGGATTGGAGACAAGTGAGTTAGGCCAATAAATATCTCATATGGAGGGAGTTAGAGGTAAGATATATGCATTTATTCTTTTTATAGTCTTTTCCTATTCTTTCTTTTCAAATTTCTAAAGTGTGGTGAATGTTGAATCTTTTTATGACCGGTATGACCTTGACAAAAAGTTACATCGCAAGATTGTTATGCGGCTCATTGGACATAGAAATTGGTTGACAATCCTCACAAGATACTATGTCTTTGGAGACAAGAAGGATAAGGAATCTACTCTTAAATGGACCTATCTTTATAAACAGATTGATTGGAGTTTGTTGAGTAGAGAAAAATAGATGTGTTCAAGGTATTGAATTAATTATGTTTTTATGATTTCTTATGATTAGTTAATAATATTTCTTATTGAATTGATGACAACATTTATGATACTAATAAGGAAAGGCATGAATTGAATGTAGAAAACCATCAATTGGGTTCAAGTGGTTATATTAAACACCGCTAGTTGAGACAAAAAAGAGAAAGGGCCTTCTACTACTAATCCTTCTATTATAAATTCTTGTAGTGCTTCTGAACAGTTGCCTCACTATATTGAGTGGATAAATGTGAGGAAAAAAAAATTCGAAGAAATTCCCGTCCAAGCAACCCAAGAGGTGGCTTAAAAACTGGTAAATTTCTTAGCCTCACAATATGTCCGTGTTCTTTTTTTACTGGATTGTTAAGTTTTACTGATTAGTCATTTTTGATGATGAATAGTTAGAGTTGGGTGAGCAAACAAAGGAGGGAAGTGTGACAACTTGACATTTCTCTCTCCTATGACGTACTCTTTCTCTCTCTCATTAGGTAGTATGATACTAAATATATTATAAAATTTCATATTAGAAGCTGGTGATGCTCTATTTTAGTCACAATCATGACCTATTTCATAATTACTGACATTAATGCGCTCAATTGATCTAAGTTTCATGTTTTATGAATCACCCTCTTGTAACTAAAAATTAAATGTTTTATATGTGATCTTATTGTTTTCTATTATGTATCATGATATAGACCTTTCAATTTTGATTCCATCAGCACAAAATTCACTTGAACCGGACCTCTATAGACAAAATTAGGCCCTTTTCATTTTGCCTCAAATTTCATTTGATATTACATGATTTTTTGCATTTTCAGCCCAAACTTGGGTCGTGGCCCAGCAGCCGGCCACCAACAAGGAGAGGAAAACCCTAGCACACCTTTTCTTGACTGTTGGATCACAGATCAATGATCTGATGGTTGTGACATCTTCACCTACCTTGGTCTGTGCAGTAACTTTTGGAGACCCAATCACCTTGATTCCCAATGCTTAGGGCAAATTAGAGTAACTATTTCACTTCGATAAATCACTCCTAGCCTTTCCCCTTCTTTCTGTTCTCTTTCATGTTGCACAGTGCCTCCCCTCTTCTCTTTTTCTTGCCCTTCATGCCATGGCACCTCCAGGACAACCATATATTCAGAGAGCTTTGTGCTACTACCTCCAGTCGCGGGAGCATGCTTTAGATCTCACCCCTGAGTCTGAGGGCTCCAGGCAAGCTCCTCTGATTCCTTTTTCCCTCCCTCAGGCTTTAGCACCTCATTTCCTGGTTAGTCTGGTGAGAAGCTTCACACCTACCATCATGTCTAGGTGGGCGTCACACGGGAAGGTGCGAGTCAGAGTTGCGGCCCACAGTAGGGACAAGACGCCATCAACCGTGGTCAAGTGGCAAAGCCAGATCAGGAGTGACGTGCTACATATGAGTGAGAGGCAGGTGACATGCCCCAACCTCGACCAGAGTACCACCTGAGAAGCTAGTGAATGTGGAAGGGTGAGGCCCCTAGCTGTCAGATCACCATCCAAGGGTTGTAGTCGTCAAATAAATGACATGGTAACGCCCAAACAGAGATCTCATATAGTTTTGATGTAAAAACTTCAAAAATGGATATCTCCCTCTATCCTTGGTCAAAATAAATGAACCAATATATCATTTTGATTAGCTCAACGAGTCCTACACAATGACATTGGTCCCAAACTCTAATTCCTTTTCATGTTATCTTTATTTTGGAAAAGATGCAAACTTTGGCAATATTGAATACATTTATGCATCATTATCATAAAAGCTCAGACCTTTAATGTTTATGCATATTCACAATCATAAAATCAATAGTTTATATACCTATTTTATCTTTTTTCACTACAGAAAACATTCACATCAGCGGCCTTTCAGAAATGCCACTGAAAAAAAGCCAGTAAACAGGTTTAGCAGCATTTGTTGACATTTAAAAAAATGCCTCTAGCATCAATGCCACTAGGAAGATAGTGGCTTAAGTTGTAAAAGCCACTAAATGTTTGTCTTTAGTGGCTTCAAATAAATGCCATATAAAGGCCACTAAACCATCATTTGTCATTTATAGAAAAGCCACTATCCATCATTTGGCTTTTATACAAATGCCACTATTTTGTAAAATGTTATTGTATATAACAGTTTTGATTGAATGTAGTGGCTTATGAAAAAATCCAGTAATGACATACTAGATCTGCATTACTAATTTTTATGGATTTTAGTCAGTCAATTTTTAGTTCATGACCAAGTCTTCTAATTGAATGCTAATTGAAGCCGAACATATTTTTTCCAGAAGTATTGAACTTTTTTATTTATAATCAAATGACAATTACATGGGGAGGACATTTTACATTGCCCCTTATATTCAATACAAAACCATCACATATGACTATATATGGTACATATTCTAGACATGATCACTAACTAGATATCAACTCAATTTTAACTTGGAGACCCCCCAAAGAAATACAAACTCATTTTCTTACAAAAACATACAGCTCCATTCTAGCATTCCAAGTAATTGTGAGCTTCTACAGTATTAGACCAGCTACAATACAATGAAGGTTCATCCTTCTTCTCAGCTATAGTGATAGCATATGATAATTCAGCCATAAAGTCATCAGATTCCTCAGTAGGTTCTTCCTTCTTTTCTTCCACCATGGCAGTAGAAGCCGAAGGTGCAACTGCATAGCCTGAAGCAGTAGCAGGGGAATCAACAACTGCAAACTTGTTAGGATCCTACCATGAAGTGAGAAAAAAATTGAGCACTTGCATGCAAATGTAAGACAAAAAACTTACAGTACTAGCATGCAATTAGATAGTATTAGCGAAGATAGCACCATTGCCAAATTTATAAATAAGGCCATCATCAGTAAGGTCAAGGACCTCAGGGTTGAATATAGATCCACTGTCATAAACTGACATCACAACTGATGCGATGATTTTGAGTCACATTTATAGACTTGTTTGATATGCGTTTTATGCATTAATTAGTCATCTTCATGGTTAATGTTGCATAATTCATTCATTTTGGTGTATGCTACTTCTTTATGTCAAATTCCCTTTATTTAAGAATTTTGAGTATTAATTATCAAAAGAATACATTTTGTGTGTATTTATGTGGTTTCGTGTGTTAGTTTCAGGAAAAACAAGTATCTGCTACCGTAGATACCATCGACGGTGGTCGATACCATCGACCGGACCACAGGTTTCCAGCTGCAAGGACCAGAAGAAAGTCGATACTATCGACAGGGATGACGATGGTATCGAGATACCATCAGGTTTTTGGCAAGAAGTGTGTCGATACTATCGACCAAAAAAGTTGATACTATCGATTGGTGGAGCTACAGTGACACAAAAAGACAAAACCATCGCTACAGGTTCGTCGATACCATCGACCAGCGTCGATGGTATCAAGATGACATCAGGCACAAAGACAAAAGAAAAGAAGGACTTCCGATATCATGCTAGGTCGATACCATCGACCCGCATTGATGGTATCGACACCGTCATATATGAGTTTGTTTCAGATTAATCTTAATCGGACGACTGTCATTAATCGGGGACCTAATTCGGGAAATATACCTAATGATGGCGCCCAAGAATGGGAGAGGACGTCATTAGACACTGCACACATCCCGGAGAGCAAGGAGAGAAGAACGGAGCACGAGAGCATGCCCCAACCGATCTGGATGCTGAAGAAGATGTTTTCCACCACCGAAAGGCAGGAGAACGCGTATTCCACGCCAAGGATCGATTGGATCTTCTCCGTTCAGGGGTTTAACCACTCAATCACATTTTTCTTCATGTTTCCCTTTTTCTACTCCACATTGTACTCTGAGATGAACATGTAGGGCTAATGCCCTTTATCTTTAGGACCGGGAGTAGCACGGGAATTCATTGTATGACGATTTTATAATAGTAATTTATATCTTATCTCTTAAATCCGTGGTATAATTTCATTTTCTCCAATATATTATTATGCTTGATCACCATAATAATAATCTAATTCCCTCAATTGCTTTGAAAGAAGAATTAATGGTTGAAAAGAGATGAAATTTACATTAATTGACAAATCCCTTGAACAAGGTGGTGTATGATTAATGGTGGATACTGAGAGGTCATTTTTAATGCACCTAGTTTAGGGTATAGGTTACTACGACGGTGGAACCGACCTAGACATATGTAGTGAATTGTACCATGACAGTGGGCAATTCTGACTTCAGGCCACTACCCGAATAGAGAGATAAAATTGAGTGACTAAATAGAATAGAATACAATGAAAACCCGCGGTGAAACCGCAATCCTAAAGATCTCCTTTTGAATTGATTAAACCATCATTTAATCGATTTCTTGTTTTGTTTTATTTTTATTTTCTTTTAATTTTAACAATAATTCTCAACTATTTAATCAGCTTAGCTGATCGTAAGTAGTTAGTAGGAGTCTCCGATGATTTCACGTATCCCTGAGTTCGACTCGAGCCTCACAAGGCCTATATTACTTCGACGCGTTCACTTGCATTTTTGTGCACGGTAAATTTGCATCAAGTTTTTGGCGCCGTTGTGGGGGATACGGAAAATTGTCGGCACTTCGAGTGCTGTGAGAGGCCACTCTAGGCCACATTTTTTTATCATTCCAAAAATTTATAATTTATTTTCTAAATATTCAAAATCGTCAAGCACTGTACTAAATTTAATTTTTCTATTTGCAGGTATTGTGCATGGTGCAGACGCGTAGTACTGACTACACACGGCACGCACCAGAGGTTCCGCTGGCGGGACTGGAAGACGAGGATGAGTATAATCAAGACCATCTGGAGGACATACTTTCCGAACCCGAACAAGAAAAGATGGACAAGCCAAAGACAATATGGGAGAAGATCAAGGCTACTTCCTCATCTGCTTCCAAGGGGCCAATCAAGAAGCAAGCGGTGAATATTCCGACATACAAGATTGATCCGGCTTTAATCAACTTGGTGAAGTCTAATGCTTTCCATGGGCTCAAAAATGAAGACCCCATCACACACATTAGTCAATTTGTGGAAAATTGTGATATGATCAAAATAGACAAATTTCCACAAAATGTGCTCTACTTGAATCTCTTCCTGAGTTCTCTAGTGGGAATCGCGCGAGAATGGCTACATAACTTGGACGATGAATACGTGGAGTCTTGGGACCACATGGTGGAGGTTTTCTTCGAGACGTTCTTTTTTCCCGAGAAGACCAATGACATGATCAAAAAGATCCAGAACTTCACCCAACAAGCAAGAGAGACCTATTTTGAGACCTGGGAAAGGTTTCAAATCATGCCCAGGTGATGCCCGCATCACGGGCTTGATAGGGAGACACAAGTAAAGATCTTCTATTTTTCTCTCTCTGAGCATGATAGAAGCAACATCGATTCAGCTGGCTCTGGATTCTTTTTTAATAACGCAGACACTAGATGTTGGGAAATCTTAAAGAACATGGCCAAGAAACAATCATGGGGCGAAAGAGGCGTCGTGGAGTAGGTTCGAGTAGTAGGTGAATCTAAAGCAATCAAGGAGCTGAATGAGAAGATGGATCTTCTCGCAAAGAAATTACTTTAAAAGGAGGATACTGAGTCCGAGGATGAGGCTTAAGTTAAATTCATGAGGCAGCAACAAGGCTACAGGAATAATGACTATTCATGGAGGAAAGACAAGAAGTTCTCCTGGAAGGATCCAAACAACTTCTTACAGGATCCAGATGCCAAACCCCAGCCTATAGCAGAGGATTCGAGCACAGAGCTGCTCAATCAAGTGATAAAGCAAAATCAAGAACTCATGGCTACTTTTGGCCAGCAAATAAAGCAACAAGGGGAGTTTATGAATCAATTTGGGCAGACACTGCAGAGCCACGGGGCTCAAATGAGGACAATAGAGACATCCATGGCATAGATGGAAGCCGAGATAGCCAGTTTGAAGAAGCCAGCGCATGAAGGTTTTCCAAGCAATACAAATGTTCCAGGAGGAAACCAGCAAGCGAAGGCCATCTTGCTAAGAAGTGGCAAGAAATTGGTAAATCCCAGGGCGGATGAAGCAAGCAATCCCCAAGTGGAAATTGAAGGTGAGGCCACCGAGGAGCTGCCCGTACCGGTCACAGAACCAGTTGATGACACAACAGTGGATGCTACTGAAGATCATATTGCAGAGGAGGAGGAGCCTCAGAAAAGGACACCCTATGTGCGACCGCATCAAAGGGCATAGGCTATCCCGGTCCCTTATCTGAATAGTGCTAAGGCAAGGAAGGTAGATGCCCAATTCAAAAAGTTCTTAGACAGTTCTGAAAGCTTTCGGTCAACATCCCTCTTTTGGAAGCTATTGAGCAAATCATTTCTTACGGGAAATTTCTGAAGGAAATCATCACCAAGAAGAGAAAAATCCTGGACACTGAGGTAGTTGTGCTTAAGGAGAAGGTGAGTGCCTTTATCATGGGCACATTTCCACCAAAGAGGCAAGATCCAGGTTGTTTCAACATTTCATGCTACATCGGGAAAGTCAAATTTGGTGAAGAACTATGTGACTCAGGGGCGAGCATTAATTTGATGCCCCTTTCTACATTCAAGAAGCTGGGATTAAAGGAGTCACGATCAAGTAACATGACAATTCATTTGGCAGACAATTCAGTGGTAAAGCCATATGGGATTTGTGAAGTTGTGCTAGTGAAAGTGGATAGATTCGTATTTTCAGCATATTTTGTCGTCATGGAGATGCAGGATGAATAAGGCAACAAGATACTACTTGGACGACCTTTCCAAGCTACAACCGACATGATACTTGATATGGGGAGAGGTCGGTTGACCTTGGGTATAGCCGATGACCGATTTGAGATGGTCATGCCTTCCAGTGCTACTTCACCTAAATCCAAGGAGCAATGCCACATTATAAAATATTTTGATAATAACATCTCACTTTGTCTAGGGAAGCCATTTCAAGATATGGCTCATGTAATGACCAAGGTGGACAAAGGGACTTTGGTTGTAGACATCATGGAGCAGACCAAAGTGGTGTCCCTTTGCAAGGCTGTAGGGTTCCCGAATGATGAGGATGAGGACATTCCTCCCTCTACGGAGGATGATGCTATAGCAAATTCAGTTTTTGATGCATATCCGAAATTACCACTGGAGGCTTGCTTAGTCAATATCACTCATGATTGGATGAGAAGCAAATCACTCAAGGAGTGTGCCAAGATGCTTCAGATGTTGCCATGCTTCTATGTGAGGTATTATGAAGATTTAGGCGAACTTCCACCACCGCTTCAATCATCTTTAATCAGCCCGCCGGAGTTGGAGTTAAATCCACTGCCACCGCACCTCAAGTACGCTTTTCTAGCTGAGGAGGACAAGTTACCTGTGATCATTTCTTCTTATCTGAGTGTCGAAGAGGAGGACCAATTGTTGATAGTGCTGAAGAACCACCGGGGAGCATTTGGGTGGTCTGTTGCAGATATCAAGGGGATTTCCCCTACTTTGTGTCAGTATAAGATTCGGCTCGAGGAGGGAGCCAATCCGGTGATTCAACCGCAACGTCGACTGAATTCGAGCATGATGGAGGTTGTGAAGAAAGAGGTGATTAAGCTTCTCTCCGCAGGTATCATCTATGCGATTTCAGACTTGACATGGGTAAGTCCCATGCAGGTAGTCCGTAAGAAGGGGGGAATAATTGTTATTCACAATATTTTAAATGAACTTGTCGCCACCCGCTTGGTAACCGGGTGGCGAGTTTGTATAGATTACCGACGTCTTAATGCCGCTACGCTAAAGGATCACTTTCCTCTCCCATTTATTGATCAAATTCTAGAGCGCTTAGCCGACCGATCTCATTTCTGTTTTCTGGACGGGTATTCGGGATACAAGCAGATTTCGATTGATCCTAAGGACCAAGAGAAATCTACTTTCACTTGTCCCTATGGAACTTTCGCGTATCACCGCATGCCCTTTGGATTATGCAATGCATGAGCGACTTTTTAGCGCTGTATGCTCGCCATTTTTTCTGATATGGTAGAACGCTGTCTAGAGGTCTTTATGGATGATTTTTTGGTTTATGGTGCTTCTTTTGATGAATGCCTTTATAATTTGGATAAGGTGCTATAAAGATGTGAGGACACACATTTGGTCCTCGACTGGGAGAAATATCATATGATGGTGACTGAAGGGATAGTGCTAGGACATAAAGTGTCTAGCAAAGGTTTGGAGGTAGATCCAGTTAAGATTGAAGTAATTTCTAAATTACCCCCACCAAATTCGGAAAAAGGGGTAAGAAGTTTTTTAGGCCACGCCGGATTTTATCGTCGGTTCATAAAAGATTTTTCAAAAATCGCCAAACCTCTATTCGAGCTTCTCGAAAAGGATGACATTTTTTTATTTTAATGACAAATGTTTACACGCGTTCAACGTGCTGAAGGAGAAATTGATTTCCGCACCGGTTGTTCAAACACCGGATTGGACTAAGTCGTTTGAACTCATGTGTGACGCATCAGATTTGGCTGTAGGAGCTGTGTTGGGATAGCGGGTGGACAATAAACCCGCTGTGATTTTTTATGCCTCTAAGACTTTGAATGATGCCCAACTAAATTACACGACTACTGAAAAATAATTGCTTGTTGTTGTTTTTGCTTTTGAAAAATTCCGGTAATATTTAGTTGGATCGGAAGTCATTGTTTGGACTGACCATGCCGCTATTATATATTTGATTGAGAAAAAATATGCCAACCCTAGATTAATTAGGTGGATCTTGCTCTTACAAGAATTTGATATCGAAATCAAAGACAAGGCGGGGATTGAGAATGTTGTAGCGGATCATTTGTCTAGGTTAGAGAGGGTGGATGAAAAATATTTACACATACCCATAACCGAGACATTTCCGGATGAACAACTTTAGAAAGTCAATTCTAAAGATCTGTGGTTTTCATATATCGTGAATTATCTTGCTTGCAGGATCATCCCGGATGATTGGACATATAAAGAGAAGAAGAAATTTTTCCATTCTCTGCGATATTATTTTTGGGATGACCCCATTATTTTGAAGCAATGCAGGGATGGTGTTCTACGCAGGTGTGTACCTGAGGAGGAATACGAGAGTGTTCTTCGTCATTGCCACACTCTACCTACGGGCGGACACCATGCGAGCTCTTGTACGGCTGCAAAAGTGTTGCAAAGTGGCCTATATTGTCCTACCTTGTTTACAAACGCCTATGAGTTCGTGAGACAATGTGATTCCTTCCAAAGGGTGGGTAACATTTCAAAGAGACAAGAGATGCCCCTAAATGTTTTCCAAGAGGTTTATGTATTTGATTTATGGGGTATAGATTTCATGGGACCCTTTGTGTCCTCAAATTCGAATTTATATATCCTTTTAGCTGTTGATTATGTGTCAAAGTGGGTAGAAGCAATACCCACAAGGACTAATTATTCTACTGTAGTGTGCAGGTTCGTTAAGGAAATTATCTTCTGCATGTATGGAGTGCCCCGAATGATCATCATTGATGGGGGTACACACTTTAGGAATCAAAAGTTCTCGGAATTGTTGAAGAAATATGGGGTAAAACATAATATTGGCACCCCGTATCATCCAAAAACTCAAGGACAAGTGGAGGTCTCCAATCGCGAAACCCTATAGGCATCACGCTTTTTAGGTTGGCGTACAGACGGGCTTGTCACTTACTGGTGGAGTTAGAGCACAAAGCACACTGGGCTCTGAGAAAGCTCAACTTGAGTTACGATGAAGCGGGGAAGAAGAGACTACTTGAATTAAATGAATTGGATGAGCTGCGCATGACTGCATATGAGAACTCTCGTATATACAAGGAGCGCACTAAGTTGATCCGTGATCGGCACATTCAGATGCACACCTTCAAGAAGGGAGATCATGTGCTTTTGTTCAATTCAAGGCTGAAGTTGCATCCCGGGAAGCTAAAATCCCGATGGAGTGGGCCATTCTCGGTAGAAGAGGTCAAACAACATGGCACAATCATGGTGCGCGATGGTGAGACTACATTTTTGGTGAATGGACAGAGGTTGAAGCGATATTTTGGTGAAGATCACACAAGGAAGGTGAATGAGGTCAAACTAATTTCACTTTCAGATGCATGATGTGCTTCAAGTCGTCTAGCCTAAGACGTTAAATAAGGGCGCTTGTTGGAAGGAAACCCAACCATTGGTACTTTAGTTTAGTTCCTTTACATTTGTAGTTTAATTTGTTTTCACTTAGTTTTTAGTGTAAAAAAGATATTGTGATCAATTGCTACATGTGCAGGGCTGAGGCAGGGTCGATACCATCGACCCTTGTGTCGATGGTATCGACTATGGTACATGTTGGTGACTGCAGGAATCACACTACGTCAGTACCATCAAAGGCCTCGTCGATGATATCGACATACCAATAGGCAGATTGCAAGCATAGGTCAATGGAATCGACATGGGTGTTGATACTATCGAGATCTCTGAAGATTTTTAGAACAAATCGTCTCAGGAAAGTCGATACCATCGATGGACGTGTCGATGGTATCGACACACTCATGCAAATAAGGTGGCGTCGGGCCTCGCGAGGGTTTTCCCTAATCGGAGAGTCGATACTATCGACTCGCGTCAATAGTATCGATGCGCCACATCAACGATATGTGAGGAAAGATCAACGGTGATCACAACAATTTAGAAGTCGACCCGGGGGACGGGTCGATACCGTCGACTCGCATCGATAGTATCGACGAGTCAGCAATCCGGGCCCCGCAGATCCAGCCATCGACAACCGTCGATACTCGCGGAGGTATGCATTGTGTTACCCATGTCGATACCATCGACTCGCGTCGATGGTATCAACGGGCATACAGTAGCACCGGCCACGACTATATATGAGGAGGAATTGCATCAGATGACATCACAACTCCAGAGCAAACTGCCTCAACTTGTGCCGAGTGTATTCCGGAGTTGTCCAAGCCCGACGACGAGCATCACTATGAAAAGTTATTCATCGAGCGGAGATTCACTTCTCTGATCTTCACCGAGCTCCCTTTCTATTCCTCTTTCTATCACGATCATGGTGCATGTAGATGGTGCATCGTCATCCCACGCTAACCCGATGGAGATTCCAGAATTCATGTCGCCTCCTACCGCGTCAATCTCACGCCCACGGCTTATTCATCCATCCGCGGAGGTTAAGAAGATAAATGAGGAGATCTTAAATAGGAAGATCGAGCCGACCCGATATGTTGATCGGGATACTCTCCGCAACTTGGGGTTCGAAGCCAACCTCGCCTACGTCTTGCAAGGGCAGGTGCACAACATGGGCAGATTGGATGACGAGGTGGAGTACCATGCTGATGGACAACTGTTCCTCAGTGATTGGCCTACGTACAAGGAATTGGTAGATGAGTTTATGGCATCGTTGGACATCTGCTTCGTTCCCAACGACATCATAGCATCAGACTGCGAATGGATAAAGGGTTGGGTGTCTTTCTGGCTGTACAATCAAGACTACCATCTCACGCTTGAGCAGTTCAATGATATATACAATTGGAACCATGGGTGACATGACTACAGGCGGCCGGACAACCTTACCAATTATGATGCCATCTTCACCGAGCTGGTTACGGTGCCGCCGGGCAAGTCAATGAGCTACCATAATGCTGCGGTAGCTAACTTTGAGCACCCTTTCGTCCGGATACTGCACTGGATGCTCAGCTCTACATTGTTTGCTAGGGGAGATCTAGCTCTCAGCAAAGTTCAGGAGACAGACCTATTTTTCTTGTACAAGGTCATGAAGTGCCAAGAATGCAACTGGAGTGCTTTCTTATTGCAGAGGGTTTTGGCGGTGAAAAGGAGTACATGGAAAGCTCCAATCCACTTTGGCGGGCTTATCACCAAGCTGGCTTCTTACCTTGGGTTGAATTTCCAGCAGCTTACTCCTCTTTCCACAAGGAGCAAGGTGAACTTGCAACATCTACACCACTCTAACCTCATTCTTCTTCGAGATGGCTTGACGTATGCACACTGCCACGTCAACCATGCCTACTAGGAAAGCTCCCTTCCCGATCCGATCTTCAACATCGAAGGGGCGCAACATTTTCGATGGCCTATCATAGCCATCGCTGATTCCGATGAAGACAGCGGCAATGATGGCGACAACAACAATGACGATGAGGCTTCAGAGGAAGAGGAGGCTTTCACACCTCTTTGGGCACGCGTGGCACCACGGAAGTGTCCTCGGATGCATCCGGGTGCATCTTCATCATCACAGCCTCTGCCACCACCACCACCCTCGCAGCCAAGCAAGGATGCCTATTCTATGTACGGCATGTATGCTATGCTGCAGGAGATACAGCAGACGCAGCAGCATCACGGGGCGATGTACACCGGTATTCAAGAAACTACAAACCGGTTACTGGACAATTAGAGGGAAATTTTCACAAATGAGCGGCTCCTCCTCAGAAACCAACAACAGATTCATGACAGGTTGCAAAGGATGGAGATGCAACAACAACCCTTTTACGACCACTATTGGAGCCAAAATTACTTTGGAGGCTATCCACAACCTCCACCTAGGGCTCAGTTTGATCCGAGCTTCTAGGGGGAGTATCCGTCTTGGGACCCCACGGCTCCACAGTACCCGCCTCCACCTGAAGTGTAAAGCGGTATCTCTATTCCAACCTTTAAGATTGTTTTTGACTATGAGGTCATAGTCGAATACAAGCTTAGGGGGTGTTGGAACAAATCTATCTTACATTTTCTATGTTTTTAGTTTTATTGCTTTTGTTTCTTGTCATTTTTTTAGTGCAATCTTAGTTTGTTTTAGGATCCACATTCTATCTAGTGTAATCGTGGATGTCTTTAATCTTGAGTCATCTCAGTTGCATGTGCATGGGGAATTGAGGGAAACTAAAATTTTTTGAATGTTCGCAAGCTTGAGTGTTGTTTAACCTTGATCACTTAACTTAGAAGATGATTGGTTTTGTCAACTTTAAAACAAAAAATCACAACTGTATATTCCTAATGATTCATGAAAGTGGAAGGATTTGGTTGTTTGAGCCTAAACTGACCAAATGATAATGAGACTTTAATTTGAAGTAAGAGAGAAAAAACCTCTTAACTATTACACAGGTTAGTAAGGAGGGACACATACTATTTGTCAAAGGTTCAGACAATTAGTCTTGTGATCTGTCCACCTCATTACTTTTCACAATCCACCAAGATTTGGAAGTAAAGTACGGTTTTAACTCTTTTTTATTGCATGTTATGTAGATAGGACTTGCATTACAACCCTTCATATGTTTTGCATGAAAAAAAGATAAATGAATAGGTATACATGCACATTACCCTTAGGTGCATGTCATGTAGTTGCATTCATAACTTTTATGCATAAAGTATATCATGTACCTACTTCCTTAATGGTGAATTAAATGTGTTCCATACCTTCTAAATAGTGCAAATATTCACGTTATGCGGAAAAAAATAATCCCAATAAAGTATTCATTGTCAATTATGGATATAAGGGTTTGAAAAGAAAGAGCTAAAAAATTTGGAATTGAAAAAAAAGAAAGTTATTTAGAAGCAACAAGAATAAGAAGGAGAAAGGAACATAATCTTGTTGGATAAATTGGACATTATGATAAATCCCTTTGTTTCGATGATGACAAACATTTCATTCTTATTGATCTAACGTGCTACCTGAGTGTTGCAGGAATAAGGTGGATGACAAAGCTCTAGGGAATCTATATGCTTGAATAATTGTAAATGTCATGAAATATAATCAATTGTAAACTTGTACAA
The DNA here is from genome assembly GCA_963693085.1 of Alisma plantago-aquatica. Lineage (NCBI taxonomy): Eukaryota > Viridiplantae > Streptophyta > Magnoliopsida > Alismatales > Alismataceae > Alisma > Alisma plantago-aquatica. The sequence goes on along the minus strand of OY856415.1, from coordinate 10,257,218 downwards.
ATATATAATGTACAAGTACTTAGATTTCATGTAAATCAAGCGTTAGATCTTCCCTAGCCAATCACCACACTTAGATAGGTCATCCCCTTCCAATAGGATCACATATGCACCTCACACATATACTTAGTGTCAGGAAATATTGAAACAGGGTCAATCTCGGTCGACCAAACTCCTCGACCGAGACACTCTCGGTCGACAATCTTCTCGACCGATAAAGACCCAAGTAGCCGTTAGACACAGCCGACAAGGTAGTTGGAGGTTGCAAATGAACGTTGATACAGAGAGCCTGTCGGTCGACAAAACTTCGACCGAGTAGGTATCTCGGCCGACAATTTGTCGACCGAGATGGTCTCTGACAGCAACTGCAGAATAAAGCAACTAGTCGTTACTAATGCACCTAACTTATACCTAACGGCTAGTTAAGCACTTAGAAACCCCTAGAAGTTGTCTAGAACGTCCTTAAGCACTTGTAGGTCATTCCTATAAATAGGACATTCCTTAGGACACCCAAATACATTGAAGCTACACTTGTGATACATTTGAGCAAACACTTTCATTGGCAATCTGTTTTGAGCAATAGAGCAAATTTCAACATTGGCTACTCATTCCTATTGCTCCAATTTCGTGTCCTATAGGCTAGTATCTCCTATCCACTACAATCACATTGCCATACACATTGGTTAGGAGATCTACACTCTTGATCTAGGCAAATCAAGCCTTGGGCTATTAAAAGGATAAGTTGTAATTTCCTTTCTTCTTTCTTGTTCCTTGTTATCTTTTGTACTCTCCTTGCTACTCCTAGGGTTGGAGGCTGCGGATTGGAGAGGGTTTTACTTCTCAGGTGGAGAAGGGGACTTCAATCTACTTCAAGAAGGCTATCGCAACGGGAAGCTACTTCAAGAAGGCTATTGCAACGGGAAGCTACTTCAGGAGGAAGGCTGCTTCAAGGTTGGTGCAATTACTTCTAGGTGAAGGCTGCTTCAAGGTTGGTGTGATTACTTCGAGGTGAAGGATGCTTGAAGGGTTTAGGGAAAGGAATTGTAATTTTATGTAAAGTCCTTGTGAGGTAATAAAATTAATTTCTTTCCAAATCCCGGTTGGGTAAGCAACCGGGTAGTGGACTGACTACCTTAGTATTTGCTAAGGTAGGAACCACTCTAAATCCTTGTCTCCTTGTCCAATATTCTTGTGGTTGGTTGTTTGAGTTCAATAAATTGTTAAACTTATTTAAAAACTCTATTCACCCCCCCTCTAGTTGTTTTTCAAATCTCACATGCATTTCAAGATACATGAGTACATGATGTATCTTAATTAGATATCCATCTCGTTTTGAGATGGATTGTTAGTGCATGCATCATTCCACCCGATCTTAGGCATTAGGGCATTTTTCATGTGCATTTGCATCATGTAGGATATTTTTGTTTTATGCATGTTGAAATCGTATAATACTTCCACTTCTTCCATAAGCCACCCATCTCATCCACCTGTTGCTTGGATTGGTAGGTCACCGTGAATTTCTTCTCACTAATGAATATCAGGGGAACTGCTTCCATGTAGATGGTAGTTAGGGCGAGCAACATAGTATAGAAGATCACAAGATGCACTAAGTCTGGACCAGATAATTTTATTATGTTAACTGCCTTATGTGATAGTGTTCATCAGTTTGAGGTCAATATCTTTTATGGATGATTACTGTCGCCTTTAGGGTAATTATCATTCTATGGTTAGCGAGGGCCGGTATGCGAATGTCTGGTGGGATTCATATGGAATGTTTGTTGTGATGTTTTGTTCTGTAGTTGACTCTGGAAATTCTATTCTAAGGATTAGTTGCTCGAGGGCGAGCAATGTGCAAGCTTAGGGGAGTTTGATGCGATGATTTTGAGTCGCATTTATAGACTTGTTTGATATGCATTTTATGCATTTATTAGTCATTTTCATGGTTAATGTTGCATAATTCATTCATTTTGGTCTATTCTATTTGTTTATGTCAAATTCCCTTTATTTAAGCATTTTGAGTATTAATTATCAAAAGAATACATTTTTTATGTATTTATGTGGTTTCGTGTGTTAATTTCAGGAAAAACAAGTATCTGCTACCGTCGATACCATCGACGGTGGTCGATACCATCGACGGTGGTCGATACCATCGACTGGACCACAAGTTGCCAGTCGCAAGGACCAGAAGAAAGTCAATACTATTGACAGGGATGTCGATGGTATCGAGATACCATCAGGTTTCTGGAGAGAAGTGTGTCAATACTATCGACCAAAAAAGTCGATACTATCAACTGGTGGAGCTACAACGACACAAAAAGACAAAACTATCGCTACAGGTTTGTCGATACCATCGACCCGTGTCGATGGTATCGAGATGACATCAGGAACAAAGATAAAAGAAAAGAAGGACTGATGATATCGTTCTAGGTTGATACCATCGACCCGCGTCGATGGTATCGACACCGTCAGATATGAGTTTGTTTCAAATTAATCTTAATCGGACGGCTGTGATTAATCGGCGACCTAATTCGGGAAATATACCTAATGACAGCGCCCAGGAATGGGAGAGGACGTCATTAGTCGTTGCACACATCCTGGAGAGCAAGGAGAGAAGAACGGAGCACGAGAGCATGCCCCAGCCGATCCAGACACTGAAGAAGACGTTTTCCACCACCGAAAGGTGGGAGAACGCGTATTTCACGCCAAGGATCGATTGGATCTTCTCAGTTCAGGGGTTTAACCACTCAATCACATTTTTCTTCATGTTTCCCTTTTTCTACTCTGCATTGTACTCTGAGATGAATATGCGGGGCTAATCCCCTTTGTCTTTAGGACCGGGAGTAGACCGAGAATTCATTGTATGACGATTTTATAATAGTAGTTCATATCTTATCTCTTAAATCTATCGTATACTTTCATTTTCTCCAATATATTGTTATTCTTGATCACCATAATAATAATCAAATGCCCTTCATTGCTTTGAAAGAAGAATTAATGGTTGAAAAGAGACGAAATTTACATTAATTGACAAATCCCTTGAACAAGGTGGTGTAAGATTAATGGTGGATATCGAGAGGTCGTTTTTAATGCACCTAGTTTAGGGTATAGGTTACTACGATGGTGGAACCGACCTAGACATAGGTAGTGAATTTTACCACGACAGTGGGCAATTCTGATTTCAGGCCACTACCCGGATAGAGAGATAAAATTGAGTGACTAAATAGAATTTAATACAATGAAAACCCACGGTGAAACCGCAATCCTAAAGATCTCCTTTTGAATTGATTAAACTAACATTTAATCAATTTCTTGTTTTGTTTTATTTTCATTTTCTTTTAATTTTAACAATAATTCTCAACTATTTAATCGGCTTAGCTGATCGTAAGTAGTTAGTAGGAGTCTCTGACGATTTCACGTATCCCTGAGTTCGACTCGGGCCTCGTAAGGCCTATATTACTTCGACACCTTCACTTGCATTTTTGCGCACGGTAAATTTGTATCAACAACCAGTCCATATGATAAGGGCCTAATGTCGAGCTTTACAAGAAGGGCAGCCTCACAAGAACCCACCTTCTCACCACTCCTAATAAGTTCGACAGGGGTGATAATTTCAGATGTACCATTCACATTATATCAGCTGAATAGAGTTTTCCACGCAGCAAAGCTTTAGACATTTATCTAAGCACACAATTACGTAGAATATAGAAAGGGGGCAAAGCTGACAATCTTGACAATTATGTAAAAGCAAAAGATTATAATCAAACTCAATCTCATCCAGTGTTCTCATAAAACTATAGTCTATACATAATAAGTTGAAAGAATTTTAGTAAGGTAAGAAAGCATAAAATGATTAATAAGAGCAGAACCTGGTGAAGGCCTTCATGTTGTTAGAGATAGATCTCCCTTCGTCAACTGCAATAAATATTGTACTAAAGTTATCATCAACAAGAACCATGTCTGAAGCCTCCTTGGCAACCTGGACTGACACATAAAAAAAGAAGAAACATCATTGTGGATAATAATTACTAAAAGACAAGAAGATAGAATACAAATTCTCATAGCGAATATAATCACCTCAGTTCCAGAAATTCCCATGGCAATACCAATGTCTGCCATCTTCAGAGCAGGTGCATCATTGACACCATCACCAGTCATGGCAACCACCACATGTAAAAAATAAGTAACTGCAAAACATACAAGAATACTTTCTAGAGTAGGAAGCAAAAAGACATTTACAACCTTATCTCTCGAGAATGTCCTTTAATCTCTTGGAGAAACCATTCTTACTTGAGGCTTCTTCATAGACTTCTCCACCACATCATAGTTCTAACATGTTGACAATGACTTCATGTACCTCTGCAGAGAAATTAGGACACAAAACTGTAGAGGTACACAAAATCGTTGTCAACATATCAGTAACAGCAGAGCTAGCAGCAGTGTTAGTGAATAGGATTGCATAAAAATGAAGTTTGATTGCATACACCTACATTAAGGCAAGGCAAAAGGTGATCATCATTGTTAGTAAGTATAACATCAGAATTTAAGAAGAACATACTACTTTAGATACTACTTTTACATACTACTTTGGCTAGGTTGCAATACATCAACATAGCTGATCAGACAACCATATCTCTAGAGAATGGCCTTTAATCTCTTAGAGAAACCATTCTTTCTTGAGGCTTCTTCGTAGACTTCTCCACCAAATCATAGTTCTGACATGTTGAGAAAGACTTAATGTACCTCTCTAGAGAAATTAGGATGCAAAATTGTAGAGGTACACGAAGTCATTGTCAACATATCAGTAACAGCGGAGCTAGCAACAATGTTAGTGAAGAGGATTGCATAAAAATGAAACTATGATTGCATACACCTACATTAAGGCAAGGAAAAAGGTGATCATCATTGTTAGTAAGTTGGACATAAGAATTTAAGCAGAACATACTACTTTAGATACTACTTTTAGATACCACTTTGGCTAGGCTGCAATACATCGAAGGAGCTGATCAGACAACCGTCTCTCTTGAGAATATACGAGATAATCCAACACACATAGAAGCATGTGAATGAAACATGTCAGATACATTTCAGACAGTGGAAACTTCATGCCAACGAAATAGACATAAATAAGTCAAATACTAACGACAAACTAAAATAAGCATTGGTTGCTACTTTGTAATTTTCTCATTCAAAACTGTCATCCTCATCACTTTGATATACACTTTCGTCATCCTACTGAATTTGGGATTGGTCTTTCTCAATTGTTGAACTATCAACAGTAATTCCTTCCATATCCAATCTAACTATGTCACAGTCTGCATTTTCATCCTATGTTGTCATTGATGGCCCATCTTTAGGTTCACCTTGCACATAAGCTTCGACAGTCTCACTACAAGATGGATCTTCCATGTAGAACATATCTCATGGGGGAATATTTATAGAAAAATGCCACCCTTACGCAATTACATGTTCTACATAAAATAATTGTCCAACTTTAGATGCAACTACATACGTTTCTCCAGTTGATTGAAGTCGTCTCAAATTAACAAGAGTCAACCCATGTTCGTCATGCTTGATTGTCCTGTTGGAGTAGATGTCCACCCAATCACAGTTAAATAATGTCACCTTAAAATGTTCATAATAATTGAGCACAATAACATCCTTTAAAACACCATCGTAGGTAACATCTCTAGTAATTGTATTGCGGTTAGTGGTTTTAGCATAACAATCAGTCTTAGCTACCAGAAAGACCACTATTTTGTGTTGTTAGATGTCGATCTTTTGCTTTGGTATGGAATCTGTGACCATTGATAATGTAGACCTTGTATGATGTGGACCTTGAGAAAGAAACTTGATTTTATCATCCACCATCTCTATTCTTAGGAGTGTCTCAATCTAACACAAGAAAAGTTTGTTAGTATTTAATCATGAAGCATAACAAATTTAATTATGACAAATTAACTTACATGTTCCTTAAACCATCCATCAAATGAGTTACTATGTATTCTATGTACCTCCTTTAAGGACTTATGAGGATGTTTTAGCTTAATGATATCATAGTGCTTCCTGAAAACAAAATATGTGCAATATGTAATTGGAATATGTAATAATATTTTAATAATAGAAGACAATTGTCACTAACTTAATTAATGTAGGGTTCAAATGTGTCACAATTGAATAATACATGCTTATGGGCTTGTTGCAATGTATGTTCATCCAAGACACATGCTATCATTTTACCAGCACCACGACCTACTGTCGAGAAAATTGACCAATCATCACTGTCATGTGTTGGCTCGTTTTCCAAATTTATTTTGTCAGTATCGTTTCTATTTGGCCGATTTAATTTTGTTTCAACTCCATCCAAGTATCTTAAATAAAAAGTAAGACACTCTTCAGCTATATATCTTTCTACTATTGATCCTTCTGGATATCTTTTATTACAAACATATCCTTTAGGGTCTGCAGATACCTGATAACAAAGTTGGTGAAAATATTATGACAAATTAAATTCCAATAGGTGAAGTCATCACGATGTATGAAAAGTTACCTTTCAACTGGATACATCCAACGATACTGAACATGGTCGTCTATCTTAGCTTTAAAAATGAGATGGACTGATATATGCACCATTATGTCAAAAAAACATGGAGGGAAAATCTTCTCTATCTCACAAAGTGTCACAGCTATTGAATTTTCGAATGCAGGAAAATCATTTGGATCTATGACTTTAGTGAACAACCTCTGAAAATAGCGACAAAGATTAATAATACATGACTTAGCATTCTTATTGGGAAAAGACACAGTGACAGCTAATGGAAGAAGTTGTTGCATCAACATGTGATAATCATGACTTTTCATTGGTAGCATCTTCTGATCCGTCAATTGTGCACATCTAGATATATTAGATGCATACCCATCTAGAACTTTGAAAAATTTTAGGAGGTTGCAAAATGATATTTTTTTTCTTCTTTTCTCATCGTATATCAAGCTGTAGGTAGTATGGAATGTGTGCCAACAGTTTGTAGATGAAGCAAAAATCAAATCCCATATCCTTCAAATCCTTCCTTGCATTCAAGTTGTCCTTACTATTATCCTTCAGATCTAGAAATGTTCCAACAATACTCTCACATATCTTCTTCTCAATGTTCATGACATCCAGATTGTGCCTTACAATGTTAGATTTCCAATATGGTAGATCGAAGAATATGCTTTTCCTATCCCAATTGTGTGTCGAATCTTTACCACTCGGCCTTTTCTTACCAATTACAGTGCTTTCGCCATCCAATTGTGAGAAGATTTCAGATCCAGAAGGAGGTTTAGGTGGACTCCTAAATTCTTGCTCACCGTCAAATGCCCTAGCTTCTTTCCAGAATATGTGGCCAACTGGAAAAAACCAACGATGTCCTATGTAACAAACTTTATGACTATGTGGCAACCAATGTGAGACAATATCTTTATTACAATAAGGACATGCTTTGTAGCCTTTAGTACTCCAACCATATAGATGTGCATATCATGGAAAATCACTAATAGTCCATAATAAAGAAGCACGCATCTGAAAGAATTCCTCGGCTCTAGCATCATATGTTTGTACACCAATACTCCATAGTTCTTTCAGCTCATCAATCAATGGATGCAAGTAAACATCTATATTTTGTGGCGAAGATGATCCATAAATTAGTAGGGACAACATAAAATATTGTTGTTTCATGCACAACCAAGGAGGTAAATTATATGGAATAATTACAACATGCCATGTACTATGAGAATTACTCATTGTCCCAAAAGGATTAAATCCGTCAGTGACAAGTCCCAATCGAATATTTCTAGCGTCTGCAACAAATTGTGTATGCATAACATCAAATGTTTTCCATGCAGGTGAATCTACTAGGTATCTTAACTTGTCATATTTTTCATATTCTTCTGCATGCCACATCATTAAGGAAGATGTTTTTGATGACATGAACAACCTCCTCAGTCGTGGTATAAGAGGAAAGTGTTTGAGCACTTTGGCAGGTGTTCTTCTGGGTTTGTTTACTAGCTCCTCCTCATCATCATATGGTGTTGAAGTCATTAGCCATCTTGATTCTCCACATGTATCACATACGTCTTTATTAATGGACTCCTTTCAAAATATCATGCAACCATTTCGACAAACATGAATCTTCACATAATATAATCCCAACTCCTTTATTGTCTTCTTCAGCTCATAAAAGGAATTAGGTAATTTTTCTCCTTCTGGTAGCATTTTTTTAAAGAACTTAAGAAACATAGATGATGCTTTCTTACTCAAGGCATTAAGGCAAACCAAGTGATAGAATTCTATGATGCAAGCAAGTTTGCTAAGTTTCTTACACCCTGGATATAATTCTATCTCATAATACTTTAATAATATATACAATTTATCATCATTTAAATGTTGATCAGTAGCCGACTGTACTCCTTCCATATTTTTGTTTTCAGTGAAACTCGGAAAAACATCATGCAACATATCTTGTAAATTTTCATCATCTAGACAATTACCCTGATCAGTTGAAGCATCCATTTCAACATTGACATCTTCTCCATGAAAAGCCCAAGCAATATAGCTTTTTAAGAAGCCATTCCACAATAGATGACTCAATGCAGTCTGTCTGGTGACCTGGTATACATTAGTGCACTTTCTATAAGGGCATACAATCTTGTCTCCAATCGCTGAATGTTGAAAAGTGAAATCCAAAAAGGTGGATACTCCACATAGGTATTTACTACTTGTTTGGTCATCCTCTGCTATCCAAGACTTATCCATTCTACAAAAATAGTAAAAAATCTAACATCACGAATTGTGACACCCGTTTGACTGGTGAATTGTGATAAATACTATAAAAAAACATTTATTGGTGATATCCTTATTTAAAAGTAACAAAATTTCATTCTACAAAAATAGTAAAAAACACATTTATTGGTGATTTCCTTATTTAAAAGTAACAAAATTTCATCAAGAATTGAGACACCCGTTTGACTGGTGACTTGGCCATTTTGTTGATGATGATGTGTCGTGGAGGGAGTCCCTCGTAGATGAATCCAATTAGCATGTTCAAAAGCCAGACCTGGTCCTCTTGGCCAATTAGCATGTTCTAAATCCACGCAGGCGAACTGGTTGTGGATACCATAAAGTGCATTCACCATCATATTGAACGTCGATTACAATTTTCAAGGTTCCATACTTTAAAGTCACTTGACCAGTCGTGTAGCATCTTCCATTCAAATGACGCCATTGTCTAGTAATGGTGAGTTGTGCTAGTGTATGATGGTCTAGGGTGATGTCCAGCTGTTCTATTTTAGGGAAAAGGACAGGGGGGTCGAGGCTCAGGTCATAGTGATTGTTGTGGGTGGAAAGAGACTGCAAAATATTAGTACTAACAATTGTAAGTATATATAACAATGTTATATATTTTCAATAAGTATATATAACGATGTTACAAATTTTCATAGACAACTTGAGAAATACAAATCAGACTTAGATGGAAAGTAAGATGAGTATGTTATTATACCAACAATTATCATAGTCTACATTATGAATTATTATGTCTATTTTAAGGAGATCACTTATGAATTATTATGTCTACATTATGCTTTTCAATTATACTGATCGCTGCATTTCGCATCACCTGGTTTCTCAAACGATTCTATGGGAAGACCATGTAAATATCGAATAGAAAATACCAGTCCACCATATTAATAGGGAACTGATTAATTACATGTGATGTTTACATGAAATTATATAAGCCATATTCTATTAACATCTTTGAAGTGCTATGGTTTCTTCATTCTTGTCTTTCTTCAAAACTGTAACACTATAGATAAATAGTACTAATAATGTATGTAGAACAGAAGTCATATCCAACGCAAATACCTTTTAAGTATTGTCAATTGAAATGGCTAGAAACAAGAGTGGATTACTATTGGTAAACAAGTTATTAGTCGGAATATGTTTTTTTATTCTTTTGCAAGGTTACCCATTAATAGTTATTGATGATTTATGATAACCTGTAGATGAACAACAAATTCCAAGTGGCATGGCATTCGATACCTACTGATTTTTCATCCAAGCATGAGAAATGTTGACACTTTACATGCCTATTAGCCACTGGTCATGAAAGAGACCTTGAAGGAGGTATGTAAGCTACATCTTAGTTAACAAAATAGGGTACAGTGATGGTTACCTAAAGAGGATTGATCGGAGTCCCTCACTCAGGCTCGTCGACGCCGGAGGGGCAGATAGAGTCTGCAGTGGTGCTTCGACTGGGCTCGGTCCACTAAGGTGGATGAGGAAGAATGAACGGTTCCTGAGTATGATTCGGTTGGGCTCAGTTCAAATAGGCAGAGGAGGAAAATCTAATGCTCGCGATCACAGGAAAGGTGTCACTGTATCACCGGCAACTTGGCACTCCATAGACAACAACTATTGGCACCACATACGGCAACTAGCGAACAGTAGGTGCCACCAGTTGCTCCCAGTCTACAGACGATCGCAAGCCACCAACGGACCTAGGGCACAATGGGCCAGGGAGATAAGAAGTCACACAGGGAGAGAGGGGGAGATCAGAAACGTTGGGCTGAATGAGCGGAGAGTACAACACGAAGGGAAAATTTAATTTGGAGCGAGAAGTCAATATAGTTTAGAAAAATATTTCCTAATTTTGTATGGAAATTTAAGATTGCCACTAATTAGAAATAAAAATGCCTTTAATGTTATGTCATTTTTAGAAATCCTATAATAGGTGGTTCAGTGACATCTTAATTAAAAATGCATGTATATTAGAAAGATAGTGGCTTTTTTTATAAATGCCACTACTGGGCAATTTTGATGTAGTGTTTGGGGTCTTCATTACCCCATGACTCATGAATTGCCCTTTTTGGTCCTTATGTGACTTGTTTGGACCTTAATGATGTACCTTGACCTACTAATGCTAGTATTTCTTGCTAATGGTACTGAATTCTAAATGAAACTTGAAACCGACACATAAACCCTAATATGTCGGTTTTTAACAGAAATCGACATCCAACCCATGAAGTTCGACCAGACACGGGTACCGCTTTTATTAAGTGTCGGTTAATTAATAAACAACCGACACCTAAACTCAACTGCCAAACCCAAAATTCCAGCGAAAAAATTGGCTCCAAAATTTGACATATGTTGTCGGTTCTTTAATAAATAACCGACGACTAAAGGGTATGCGCGAGACAAGAATAGTTGTCGGTTGTCTTTTATTTATAAATCGACGACTATAATCTAGTATAGTTGTCGGTTTTTAGCAAAAAACCGACATTGTTGGTTAAGTTGTCGGTTTTGTTAAATAACCGACACATATTGTCAACTTAATAGGTCACCCTTCCCGAACGATTCTTCCCATTTCCCTATTTCGTTCCCGATTTCCCTAGCTCCGGCGATTTCCTACTCCCTGCCGCCGCCGCCGCTCCCTGCCATTCGTGCTCCGCCGTCGTGCTCCATCGCAGTCGTGCTCCCTGCCGTTCGTGCTCGCCGCTCATCACCGTCGAGCGAGAAGCAGTCCCGCCCGCCGGCCTCCCTCTCCGCCCGTCGGCCTGCCTCTCCGCCCGCCGGCCTCCTTCTCCGCCGTCGCCGGTAGCAGCTAGCCTCGCCGCCCTCTCCGCCAGGTATGCCATCCCGCCCGCCCTGCCTTGGGCTAGCCTGTCTGCCTGCCCGCCCTGCCTTCTGCTAGCCCCCCTCCCTCTTCTCTGCTCCGGTGGCTGCTTGGGCGGTGCCAAGGCACGCCCAAGCAGCTGCTGGGCGTTTTTTTTTTTAAAGTTATTTACTTATTTGTGTTTAGGGTTTAGGTATTGATTTTGTGCTTCTACTGACTTGAATACATTTACTGCAATATATGCATCTGATGTCTTAAATGGAAGACTCAAATGTTATAAAATCCCATCAAAGTAGGTAGAAACAACTTATATATATTCAGATCTTAATAATTCCATGAAGTGCACATTATCTTACTCAGGAAAAGTATGTGTACAATGTAGGATTGGTTCCATATAATGGTTCTATTTTAGTTCCATATAATGGTTCTATTTTAGTAAGCACCTAGACAAGCAATAAAAGGTTAACTGATGTTATACAACTTTTTTTGAAAATATATAACATCATTATATGTACTTACACTTTGTTAATACTAATTTTGTGCAGTCTCTGTCTTCCCATAACAGTCACTATGAACTGGTCCTCTATGTCAATGTTAACGTTCCCTATTGAAGAACAATTGGACATCATCCTAGATGATTGTTCCTTAAACCAATTGGTCATACCCAAACATTGGCATTTTCTAAAAGGAAGACACTACATGCCTGGTAAAGTGACCCTAACTTTTGGCAATTATTCACATGTTATCGAGGTTGAGTATGATTTGGCGGGAAATCTTGTATCAAAATCCATTTGGCGTGATTGTATTGGAGAGCTGCATGTGGTCCGTTGGAACAGGCTTTTTCTCCGTCCAGTTGGCGATAATTCCATCAAAGTTTGGATAACCAACAGCAACTGCGAGACCCCCGATCATCTACTACGGTATGAGCACACGACGTCGGATATCATTTATGAGGAATCTGAATCTGAGGCCCCTGTCAGTTCAGATTCATCTAAATACAGTGAGGAGCTTCGTGACACAGCTTCATCATCAAAAAGAAGTTACTGATGCATGTGGGACCATGTTGGTGTAGTATTTAGTTGTCTATCTATCTAGACTTGTCTGTATTAATAGTTTTTTAAATTATGCGCATGTTTAGGGGTATACCAACCCCTTTGTTTAGTTATTGTTATAACTGAAGTGTGTGTTCCCATGAATGGAACTAAAAGTTGCTACATGAATGCTTATAACTGAAGTGTGTGTTCCCATGAATGTTCCCATTTGCATGATTACACTACTATTTTCTCATATTGTTTAGTCTATTTTAATATGACATACTTGATTATATCTTGCTTAATGATGAACTGTAATGCACACATGTGACATGCTTGGAATGTAAATGATGAACTTTTCCCTAAATTGCCAATCATGCTTTTAAAGACATCAATAATCACCCTAACTTGAAGAACTAGGATTTTAGGTATAAGAATGACAATACATTATTTGTTGACCTAGAAACTCGTCCAAGATTTACTCATTAGGAGTAAATCTTGGATAGTCCCCAGTTTGGGACTGTTCTTGAACACATAATCTCGCTTAGGATGTAAGTGTATAATGTGTATTGGGTTTTCAAGAAAATTTTGGCAGCATTTCCCCGTTTGTTCTCTAAGTACATATGTACTTGGAGAACAGCGGGGAAATGCTGCCGAAATTTTCTTTAAAACCCAATACACATTATACACTTACTAGTGAGATTAGGTGTTCAAGAATGGATAGGTGGTACACATTTATTATATATAATAATGACATCACATGTATTTGTTAACCCTAGACCCTAATCTTGTCCTAATATATACTTGTTTTCTCTTTGATCATAGAATGGATAGATCATGGATGTCCATTCACAATCGCTGCAGCCCAGAGTTTATTTTTGGTCTTCACCAGTTCATTAAATTTTCCGAGGAACATAGGAAACAACATGGAGATAGGTTCTACTGTCCATGTAGACATTGCGGTAACAACTTGAAAGTCAACACTGGTGACGAAATCATGACTCATGTCATGTGCAACGGGATTATACAAGGCTATACAGAATGGCACTGGCATGGAGAGATTTCAAACCCGAAACCAGTGGATGTCGATAGCAGTGCTTGTGTGGAAGAAGAAATTGCCTACGATGACGTAGATGTGAATAAACCAGTTCCAGTAGACATCGTTGATGTGATGCTGGATAGTTGTGGGGTAGAGCACACCGATCCACCTCCCATTTTTAGAAACATTGTACATGATGATGAGATGCCGTTATACACAGGTTGTACTAAGTTTACGAAGCTTAACGCTGTGTTGAGATTGTATAAGTTGAAAGCTAACAATAGATGGAGCGACAAAAGCTTCACACCATTGCTGTCTTTGTTGAAAGAAATGCTTCCTGAAGGGAACGAGCTGCCAATCTCAACATACCAGGTAAAGAAATTGTTGTGCCCAATGGGAATGGATGCCAAGAAGATACACGCATGCCCTAATGATTGTGTATTATTTCAAAAGGACTATGCATATTTGAAAGATTGTCCAAAATGTGGTGCGTCACGGTATAAATTGACGACTTCGGGGGAGTCCAAAACTGGTTCTCCTGCCAAGGTGATGTGGTATCTACCTATAATATCACGGTTTCAACGCTTGTTTGCCAATCCGATAGATGTGAAGAATTTGAGGTGGCATGCAGATGTTAAGAAAAATAATGATGGGATCCTATGACATGCGTCTGATTCCCCAAAGTGGAAGAAAATTGATGTACTGTACCCTGAATTTGGTGAAGAAAATAGGAATCTAAGACTTGGGCTTAGTACAGACGGGATGAATCCGTACGGGACATTGAGCAGCCAACATAGCACTTGGCCAGTCATGCTTGTTATATACAATCTTCCTCCTTGGCTGTGTATGAAAAATAAGTACGTAATGTTGTCGTTGTTGATATCGGGCCCTAAACAACCTGGAAATGACATCGATGTTTATCTTGAACCTCTGATTGATGACTTAAAGAAACTCTGGGGTGAAGGTGTGATGACCTATGATGCTTCACGAAGAGAGACATTTCGTTTGCATGCTATGTTGTTTTGCACTATTAATGACTTTCCAGCATATGGGAATTTGTCTGGATATAGTGTCAAAGGAGCTAAAGCGTGTCCTATATGTGAAGAGAACACTGATTCAACAAGACTAAAACATGGCGGTAAGAATGTATATCTCGGTCATCGAAGGTTTCTTCCAAAATTTTATCCGTATCGTAGGAAGCGCAAAGCATTCAATGGATTGAATGAGGAACGCAGTGCACCTAAACCTATACCAGGGGAGGTAGTTTATGAAAGAATAAAAGACTTTGTCAATGAATTTGGTAAGAGATCACAATGTACTACATGGAGTGACAATTCTTCATTCAAGAAGAAGTCAATATTTTGGGATCTTCCTTATTGGAGTTCTTTGACAGTCAGACATTGTATCGATGTAATGCACGTTGAGAAAAATGTCTGTGATAGCATCATTGGTACTCTGTTAAATATACCAGGTAAGACTAAAGATGGGATAAAATCCAGACTGGACCTACGTGAAATGGGAATAAGGTCAGAATTAACAGAAATACGTGAAATGGGTAGTAAAAGAACATACTTACCTCCCACATATTACACGTTGTCTAGAAAAGAGAAGAAAGCTTTTTGTGAATGCTTGATAAATGTTAAGGTTCCAAATGGTTACTCATCCAACATCCGTAGATTGGTATCAATGAAAGATCTCAAGTTGATAGGACTTAAATCTCATGATTGTCACACTCTAATGCAACATATATTGCCTGTGGAAATTCAATCTATATTGCCGAAGCATGTAAGGTTTGCAATCACCAGACTTTGTGTCTTTTTCAACAGTCCCTGCAGCAAAGTTATTGACCCTGAGACTCTCGATAATTTGCAAAGAGAAGTGGTTGTTACCCTATGTCAGCTTGAGATGTATTTCCCTCCTTCGTTCTTTGATATCATGGTACATCTTGTTGTCCACTTGACTAGGGAAGTGAAAATCTTGGGCCCGGTTTTATTGCATTGGATGTATCCCTTTGAACGATACATGAGCATTTGTAAAGGTGATGTTCGACACCGTTATCGGCCTGAAGGGAGTATTATTGAAGGTTATGTGGCGAGAGAGGTTATGGATTTCTGCAATGACTTTCTCAGTGGTAATGACACTCCTGATAATGACAAGAATATTGACGAGCTATTTGGCAAAGGAATTTTGGGATCACGTGTGAAAGTAATCAGCCGTGAGCAGTTGGAACAAGCTCACTTGTATATTTTACACAACATGGACGAAGTGAACGTTTATATCGAGGAACATACCAATGTCATCAAAAGACAATATCCTCGAGCCAATACAATGTGGCTTGCTAGAGAGCATAACAAGACTTTTATTAAGTGGTTTGAAGATAAAGTCTTACATCAACTATCTGAAACACCAGATGATATTACTGAAACTATCAAATGCCTCGCCTTTAAACCAAAGTTGACTGTTATGTCTTATGAAGGGTATGACATTAATGGATTCACATATTACACAAAGCGCCAAGATGATAAGAGTGTCGTCCAAAATAGTGGGGTCACCCTTCAAGCATCGACTATGTTTTTTGCAAGTGCAAAGGATAAGAGTCCACGTGAAGCTAAAATGTCATATTACGGTGTCATTGAAGAGATATAGGAATTTGACTACATAGATTTCAGAATTCCACTCTTCAAATGTAATTGGGTTGATAACACCAAAGGAGTTATAGTGGATGAATTGGGTTTCACTATGGTGAACTTTGAAAAGATTGGCGAGAAGGCTGAACCATTCATATTGGCATCACAGGTGAAACAAGTATCTACAAATGATAAATGGTCAGTTGTTCTTCATGGTAAAAGACAGTTCATTGAAGATCCTATAGATGAAGAAGAGTACTATGATAAATATGATGACTCCAGTCCATTCTCAGTTGGGTTGCCAACTCCAGAAAATATTGAAGCTAATGATGACTTATATGTGCACGGAGATCACAATGAAGGATTGTTAATTGATAAAAGATCACAATTTTAGAGGCATGCATGTTTATATTTTTTTATTGAAGCTAAATGTTTACTTTTTAATATCAATATCATTTTCATATTTGATGTTTCATTATCTTCTAGTTAATACAAATGCTAAACATTGTGGGAGGGTGCTAAAGAACTATAGGACCAATCTCACCCGAGATTACATACGCGATGCTGAGAGTAGGTTCTTGATCTATTCCAATTCTAGACATTGATCAGTATTTCACTAACTCTACACTAATAATTTTTGTTTGTATTCTCTTTGAAAAATAAATATAGGAAGAAGGCTATGCAGGACGGACATGACATAGCTATCCAGAATATGCAGGAAGAAGCCTCAATGAAGAGAAGGAGGATACAGATACAATACATAAAGTGCAGCACACACAAGTGGTTCAGATTCATATAACAACATGACAGACTAACACACATATATATATAGTGCATAACAACAGCAGCTCCAAATTTACATACAACACTAACTTAGTACATATATAGTGGACTAAGGTGACGATACCACCTGCTAAAATAGGTTACCGACTACATGTTACGACTGGGAGGTCGTGATTCAGCAACATATGCATTAGCAGGAGGACAAACAGATCACCATATGAGGACAAACATATGGTGATCTATTTGTCCTCCTGCTAATGCATACTGTTGCTGAATCACGACCTCCCAGTCGTAACATGTAGTTGTCGGTAACCTGTTATACCAGGTGGGATCGTCACCTTATAAGTCCCGCTATATATGTACTAAGCTAGTGTTGTATGTAAATTTGACGATGCTGTTGTTATGTACTATATATGTGTTAGTCTGTCATGTTGTATGGACATCGATTGTATTGCTCAGGTATTATATAGTCTCATTAGATAATATGAAATATATCAATCTTATTTATAGCTCATTAATTATATATATACATCATTCTCTTTACATGTGTTTAAAGTTGACCCCACTACAGGAACGGACTTACCAGATGTACATGCTCCCTATACGATGGGAGAATTAAATGAAGTAAGAGAAGAATGGACAACAACCATACAAATAGTGGGGATTTTGTAAATGAATTTCTGAATTATAATATGTGTGAATGTTTCTACATGTCTAGATGTTTCTACATGTGTCTGAGTGAAAATGAATGAAAGTTAGGTTACTATATGAATGTTTCTACATGTGTGAATGTGAATGAATGGAACTACAGATTGCTAGCTACATGAATGCTTCTAAATGTGTGAAAATAAAATGGAACTGCAGGTTGTATTGCTAAATGCATGTGTGAATATTTTTGTTGTTAAATTTGCAGGTTTATGGCTTGTTGTTGGCTGATATCAATGGATGTCGTAAAACCTGCAGTTCAGTTAACTAAACTGCAGGTTTCTCATCCTGCGACCAGCCACAGTAGGTATGCAGGTCTGTAAAAAAAAAAACAATAGGCATCGGTTATTTATAAAAAAACCGACACACAATGATGTAATGTCGGTTTTTTAGTTATAACCGGCGCCTATTTCCTGTGGAGCGAACATATATGGTGTCGGTTTCTTACTACAAACTGACACTGATAGTGCCCAAGCTGGCGCCAATAACAGGCGTCGGTAATTGTAAACAACCGACACGTAACGTTATAGTGTCGGTTAGTTATATGTAACCGACACATATTCTTTTGGCGCGAAGACATATTTCGTCGGTTTTTGGCTTATAACCGACACTGATAGCGCCCAAGATGGCGCCCTTTCTGTGGCGCGAAGGGTTTGGGTGTTGGTTTCTTAACTAAAAACCGACGCCTATAGTCCCCTGATGGCGCGTTTTCGGTCGCGCGCGAAGAGTTTGGGTGTCGGTTCTGGAACCGACGCGTAATGGATGACCTTTTAGTGTCGCCCACATAGGCGTCCCTGAGAAACCGACACTAAAGGCCTTAAATAACCGACACTAAAGGTAGGTTCTGTAGTAGTGAGTACATTTTGACACTCCATGACATCTATATCTATTCATGATCAATCTTATGCACCTTTATGGTCTATGTTTCACCAAATGCATGAATGTGACTCATATAGGTATACATATAACCATGCATGTTATGACTTGATCAAATGTAGTCTTTGATCTCATTTGTGTACCAAGCACCCTTTGATGCTTGAAACGCATAACACCGTGAAAATAAGAGATCCTATTGTCCATGTCTCACTCCATGCTTGGGTTTGATGGCAATTGTGATCTTGTTTTTGTAATGTGACCTATATAACTTGAATGGTAGTTCATGTGCCTTAATGCTTATGTGAATGTTTTTCTCTTACCCTCCCCTCTTGAATCAGGGAAACTTCTATCCCTTTATATCTAGATGTGGATGTCCCTTCCTAATCTCATGTTAGACCTTAATGACATAAATATAATATGTTTATGACTACTTGTTTAATTGAAATATATACCAAACATTGGTTGTTTAATGCCTATACTCTAGGGGAATCCACCTATAGTGGATACGATTCTTATTCCACTAATTTGCATATCTAATCCATCTTTTATGCTTGAGCCTTTTGACTTTATAGACTATGACCCTTCTTGATCTAGTATGTGTCCTTCGACCTTGAAATGCAAGTACTAATTTTTTTTGTTATAATCGTATAAAATGCACAGAACCCCAGAATGACATGCAAGTTGAACCTCACCTTCATGAAGGACTCTAAACCACAATAAGACAATCACATACACCAATAAGCAACCTTGCATCTAACAGGGCCATAAACCCTAAAATGAATCTAGTTAGGGTTAATGATGAGAATCTAATACATGTATGCAATCTTGTGCTTAATCATGTGTGGCTTGTGGCTAGATGATCAAGGATAAGTTAGGGTATGAATCTCTGAATCAGGTACGGGATTAAAATAATTATATGACTATGGCTTTCTTGCTTGAAATGTGATATATATATATATATATATATATATATATATATATATATATGCTTGTTTACTTGCTCAAATATTGTCATGTAGTATTCTAGTATGTACTCAAAGATTGTCTCATATCGTTGTTTTGTAATTTGCAAACATAATATATAGAAACTCCATTATACAAATGTTGAAATAGGGTTAGCTCATGTAAATGGCCTCAAGGTCTCTCACGTATAGAAGGGTTAGCTAATCTTGAGAACCCTTACGGATCCTTCCATTGGGAAGTTGATCAAAGGCCTTGTGATAATGTGTACGAGCTTGCCCCACATATGTGTTGGAAATGATACCTTGGGATGGATGTAAAGCTAAACACGTGATGTTGTTGGTATAATTGGAGTAAATGAAAAAAAATATGGATTTTCATTTTGCTAAATAGTTAACATATATATTCTTACAAGTTTATATGTACGCTCTCTTTTCAAATTATTCAAATATTAAGTATATGTATCTTTCAACCCTGTGCTCAACACCTCATGTGTTAACCCGTTTCTTGTATTTTGTTTTTAGGTTCAAAGATGGCTATAAGTTATGGGCTTGGTGATCTATGTCAGGTGTAATTGTTGTAAGATCCCTAGTACATGAGAAAGCTTGTAAAATTTTACTCTTGAACATGCAATTGAAAGCTTGTAATTAACAATGTTGCTTAATATATCTCGTTGAATGTTGAGATTATGATTGGTGCTTTTATTTGTGATTTGTTCATGTATTCTAATCATTTCATTCTTTCATGTGTTGTCTTTGGTATTCATTTTGTCATGGAGTTGAGATTCTGATTCTGTGACAGATGGTATCATGGCATGAACAGTAACTACACCAAACATGACTCACACGAATCACAAACTAAACTCTCCTTACATCTTAACCCTAGAAACTTCATGAGTGGTCATTTATGGACTAAGTTGACTTAACCTCTAGATTAGAACCTAGATGTTCTAGAACTAGGTGTAGGCTTGTGTAATCCCTAGAATCCTTGTTTTCTCCTCCTTCCATCCTATAGTATGGGTTGTAGGTTCAAGAGGGCGAGAAAAAGGGAGTTCTTACTACAACCCTAGACATATGTTTGTGGAATGTGCTCAAGGTTGTTACACAGGTGTGCACCATGTTCTTGCTATTTCTCTAGGTGTCATGGTACTAGACTGCCTAAGGTGTGTGGTAACTCATTTTGGTTTTGGTTTTGGTTTTATTCGAATGGAGTATGGTGGTTTTCAATAAATGTTTCAACATTGGAGAGAACCTATTTCAAGTATTAGTATATGGACATATGAAAAATGTTACCACATGTAGAAAGGTAGTGAATGTCCATGTAGCCTAATAGGAAGAGATGTAACATCAAGTATATATGAGAGAGTTCATATGATAGATGTAGTCTCTAGAGTTATCTAGAGACATGATAAAGGTTAGGCAAGTGAATATCCTAGATAACCTGAGTTGATGATGATGATGATGATGATGATGATGATGATGATGATGATGATGATGATGATGATGATGATGATGATGATGATGATGATGATGATGATGATGATGATGATGATGATGATGATGATGATGATGATGATGATGATGATAATGATGATGATGATGATGGTGATGATGATGATGATGATGATGATGATGATGATGATGATGATGATGATGATGATGATGATGATGATGATGATGATGATGGTGATGATGATGATGATGATGACGATGACGATGACGATTATAATGGGGATAATGTTGATAATGATGTTGATGTGGATATGACCCAAGTTTGTTTTGAGAGGGTCAAGTATTTTTGACAATATGAGATGAGTTTGACTATGCAACCCTAGCTAATATAGCATCATATTTGATGTATATGACTTGGTTGATGTTCTAAACATAGCTAGTGTGGGTTGGCATGCTTGCTTGTGCCTAGTCTTGTACATGTTGAGATACAATATGTGACATATGGTTTGAGACCGACATGACGCTCAAGCTCTTTACAAAGAGGACCTCTAGAATGGGGCATATGGAAAGGGTGACCTCTTGATACGAGTCGACCCACCATAGGAGAAGGTCAAAGTACCTAATCTCCAAAATATATGTGAAATGTTGAAAAATTTGAACGATGAAATGCACGATGATGAGTCCCTACATAGAGTACTCCAAAGTATATGAGTTGAGTCACCTAGTGTGTGGTTTCCTTGTAATGTTGAACCCCAGATTTCCTATGAAAAGATTTAGTCCTAGAGGAAGAGACATTCGATATATGATGTTTTCTATATAGGTGAGGGATATGTCCCAAGATCCTAAGATGATGTACATGATGTGTGATATCTAAGATAAGCCTCATACTTGGGTTAGTGGTTTGATGTAAAGAAATCTTGGGGTTTCTCTCGTGTGATAGGTTGGGTAAGAGTTTTATATGGGTATTTGTTGGAGGTTAGCATGTTTTCACTACTACAGAACCTACCTTTAGTGTCGGTTATTTAAGGCCTTTAGTGTCGGTTTCTAAGCGACACCTATGTGGGCGACACTAAAAGGTCACACATTACGCGTCGGTTCCAGAACTGACACCCAAACTCTTCGTGTGCGACCGAAAATGTGCCATCAGGGGACTATAGGCGTCGGTTATTAGATAAGAAACCAACACCCAAACCCTTCACGCCACAGAAAGGGTGCCATCTTGGGCACTATCAGTGTTGGTTATAAGCCAAAAACTGACGAAATATGTCTTCGTGCCAAAACAACAGGTGTCGGTTATTTGTAAAAAACCGACATTATAACTTTATGTGTCGGTTTTTTACAATTACCGACGCCTATTTTTGGCGCCAGCTTGGGCCCTATCAGTGTCGGTTGTAAGCCAAAAATCGACGAAATATGTCTTCGTGCCAAAACAACAGGTGTCGGTTATTTGTAAAAAACCGACACTACAAGTTTATGTGTCGGTTTTTTTACAATTACCGACGCCTATTTTTGGCGCCAGCTTGGGCCCTATCAGTGTCGGTTTGTAGTAAGAAACGGAAACCATATATCTTCGCGCCACAGCAAATAGGCGCTGGTTATTTCTATAAAACTGACACTATAACTTTGTGTTTCGGTTTTATACAAATAACCGACGCCTATTGCTTTGGTTTTTTTTTGACAGTCTGCAGACCTGCTGTGGATTTTCGCAGGATGAGAAACTTGCAGTTCAGTTAACTGAACTGTAGGTTTTGTGACATCCATTGATATCAGCCAACAACAGGCCACAAACCTGCAAAATTAACAACAAAAATATATATATTCACACATGCATTTAGCAATGCAACCTACAATTCCATTTTATATCACACATTTAGAAACATTCATGTAGCTAGAAATTTGTAGTTCCATTCATTTCACATTCACACATGTAGAAACATTCATATAGCAACCAACACTTTCATTCATTTTCACTCAGACACATGTAGAAACATCCAGACATGTAGAAACATTCACACATATATTATAATTCAGAAATTCATTTACAAAATATCATTGTTTAGTCATTATTCGCTATCAGCATCCCAATTATATTTTAATTCCCCCACTATTTGTATGGATGTTGCCCATTCTTCTCTTACTTGATTTAATCCTCCCATCGTATAGGGAGCATGTACATCTAGTAAGTCCTTTCCTGTAGTGGGGTCAGTTTTAAACACCTGTAAAGAGAATGATGTATATATATAATTAATGAGCTATAAATAAGATTGATATATTTCGATCATATTATCTAATGAGACTATATAATACCGTAGTAATACACTCGATATCCAGTGTGGCATGTAAGATAATCATGTGCATATATCGCATGACACACTATCTACATGCCCATCCGTTGTCTTGTGTAGCACACTATATATTCAAACATAAAAAATATTAAAAAATACAACTAATTAAGCATTGTTCACATAAATAATATATACATATATTGCAGTCGGGAACTTACTTTCACATTCTTCCAAATTATTGGCTGATTCTTTTTTGTGGGGATCTTTCCTCCAGCCTTTTTGAACTCATGAAAACCCCTACATGTTAATGTAACACATAACATTGCAATTAAATAGTAATGTAATAACATATGTTAACGAATATGAAAATGAAATATTTCTCACCGGAATAATGCCATTTTTATTATGTATCGAAATCTTGTATTCAATTTAGTCCCCTTAGGATCTAGATAATAGACAGTGAACGTCTCGGGGAGAATAACCAGCAACTCCCAATGCTAACCACTAGAGGTAAAAAAGTTAAAAATTAATTACTCAAAATCCACAATAAAAATGTAATTTTCTTAAGTCCAAATTATAATAAGCAAAGTAAACTTACTCTACATTGAATGGAGCCATTATCACCGTCTTCTTATTTACAGCAAAATTTTTAAAAGCCTCACATTAGTATTGTTGAACTGACGTAGGGTCTTTAGCTACTAGACTAATCAAAGATGGAATCAAAAACCCTACATGTTCGAATCCAAAATCTACACATATCTTGTCTAAGTAGCTGCAAAATATGTATTAGTTACACATGCATTAATAAATAAGAAACCAGATCACCAGATCATAGACAAGTTATATGGATGTATAAAGAAGATCTCACCTTATCCATAGCTCTATCACAGATGTATTTAGCCAAGAATATCCAAACAACTCCAAAATATCGTGTATCAATAGTTTGGTTTCATATGCCTGACCTGTAGAATCTGAATCGGAAGAAACAGTTATAGGGCATTTTATATCATGTTCGCCTAACCATATTGCCATACCCCTCCAGTTAGGACCTAACGGGACATGTAGGTCCTATGGAACCCAACTAGGTAATGTAGGAGGTGGAAGTGGAGGCCTAGATGTTGTGGGTGTCTTCTTTTTAACATGTACATATATATATATATATATATATATATATATATATAATTTTATATCAACTGACATCATATACACACACTAACAATATAACATAATGTAAATTTATCATACAGTTCCAGTAAAGACGACATCCTCTTTTCGCCACAATATCACTTCGCCTTCTGCCTCACCAAGTGTTTCACAATCTGGGTGGGCATATGGCAATTGAAGATCCGCCCATCCTTGCAATACATGTACCGGGCTCACACGAAGCCAACCAGCTGGTAATGGAGACCCGTGAAACTATTCCCCGGGTAGGGATGGGTAAGCTGACGCCTCTGCAACGACATATTCATTACTTTTTAGACGACATCGCTTCAACCCCTACAAATTTTTGTGTAAAGAATGTTATATACATATATACATATCATCGTTTTTTTTAAATGACTACATATACATATCATAAAAATACTTACAGCGGATGTGCTAGGTGGGTCTACAGGATTACTCCCAACTTCTACAGTAGGAGTAGAGCCTGCAGTAGGAGCTATAGGTATTGTCTGCTGAGGTACAATCTGAGATGACTGCCAGGTTTTCATTGCTTCTTGGAGTCTCCTCTCAAATATCTTATCGACCTATACATGGATAAAAGAAATGTTAGCTTCTGATTATTGGATTCTCTTTTACAGTAACATTATCAAGAAAGAATATGTTACCTCTTCTTGTGAAAGTCCCACTTTTTGGACATGTTTGCGCTGAGATGGCCCAAAAAAATCTTTGATGCCCACACATGCGCCTGTAGCTGTAACACGTCCAGGATGCTCTGGGTTACCCAGAGCAACTGTCAATTCATCCCTTGTTCCCTCAGGGATGAACTTGCCTTGTTTCCTTAGATCGTGCAGCTCCCGCTAATCGCCAAAACAAAAATTTGTAATTAAGTAAACAACACAAATAATCAATATTCGAATGATTGTTGTAAGAGTTGTATTTTACCATTTTTTCAGCCGCCTCAGCAGTTGCGGCCTTCGTTATTTCTCCCTTCTTATTTTGCCTCCCAGCTATCCAGATATCATGGCGAGGAAGAGGTGTGCTACCTATGGTAGATGACTCCTGAGTAGGAGCAGACTGAGCATCAGCCTCAGACTGTAGTCTTTGGCGAACGCCTGCATATCCTCTTGGACCCATTGTGTGGTCGTGCACATTCATCGCACGCCTTGATCTTTGTGCATCACTGAGGGCCTAGTTAGTATGCACATTAATGATTTGGTTAGTAACACTAAATGTTGATCTCGAATAGGTGAATATTAATAATGAGATTGAGACTGACGCCTAATACCTTGAATTCATCAGTTTGTCTTGAAGCGACGAACGCCTCCCATTCTTCTTTGTCCAGGAAGTTCTATTGTTCAGTGGCTGTCTTCTTCCTCTTGTCAGCTTCTTTTATGTATTCTCGTGTGAGATTTGTCCTATAGTTCCTTAGGACTCTCCCACAGCGTCGCATCATGCATTTATGATGCAACTTTTCATCCAATTCAAATATACTCTGCAAAACAGAATTGCTATTAACTAGTATCCAAAAATTTAGTAATCTACAAAATAGAATTGCAAATTAATAACAACTCACGCATAAATCCCTCCATATTGTGTCTTTCTTCTCCTTAGGAACATTATGCCAAGAATCTAAGCGACAACCGCAATGGCTACGAGTAACAAACCCAAGATATGAAACAAATGAATTACGATTCACACCACATGCATTTCCTGCATTATCAAAATCTACAACAAGTTTGGGTCCATTGCCCTTTTGCGCAATTAACTTCTTCATCATAGTGATGCCCCTTCTCTTGTCAACTTTTTGGTGATGTTGATCAAGTGCATCAAGTGCTCTAGGTGGTACATGTGCATCATCAACCTAAAATTTGACAAAATAAACACATTTACAAGATATAACTATAAATGGACATATAGATATAAATATATGATATTTTTTTTAAACTTACATTGTGAGGCGGCACATTGATGTCCTCACCCTCAGGGTAATCACCAGCATGGTCATCAAGAGAATGGTCAGACATCTGCAAATTCGCATTCAAATTGTAAAGTTCACATTGTAAAATAATTGAAATTGTACAGCTCACATTATAAAGTAATTGAAATTGCAAAGCTCACATTGTAAAGTTCACATTCACATTGTAAAATAATTCACATTATAAATTAAGCTCAAATTTTAAGTAATTCAAATTGTAAAGTTCACATTGTCAAATAATTGAAATTGTACAGCTCACATTGTAAAGTAATTGAAATTGTAAAGCTCACATTGTAAAGTTTACATTCACATTGTAAAGTAATTCACATTATAAATTAAGCTCAAATTTTAAGTAATTCAAATTGTAAAGTTCACATATTCATAAAAATAAACATACCTCTAATATTGCGATTTTTATCAATTAACAATCCTTCATTGTGATCTCCGCGCACATACAAGTCATCATTAGCTTCAATATTTGTTGGTGTTGGCAACCCAACTGAGAATGGATTGGAGTAATCATACTTATCATAGTACTATTCTTCATCTATAGGATCTTCAATGAACTATCTTTTACCATGAAGAACAACCGACCATTTATCACTTGCATATTCATCGATATAAAATACTTGTTTCTCCTGTGATGCCAATATGAATGGTTCAGCCTTCTCGCCAATCTTTTCAAAGTTCATTAAAGTAAAACCCAATTCATCCACTATAACTCCTTTGGTGTTATCAACCCATTTACATTTGAAGAGCAGAATTCTAAAATCTATGTAGTCAAATTCCCATATGTCTTCAATGACACCGTAATATGACAATCTTTGGACTCCCCCGAAGTCATCAATTTATACCGTGACGCACCACATTTTGGACAATCTTTCAAATCTGCATAGTCCTTTTGAAATAATACACAATCATTCGGGCATGCGTGTATCTTCTTGGCATCCATTCCCATTGGGCATAATAATTTCTTTACCTGGTATGTTGAGATTGGCAGCTCGTTTCCTTTAGGAAGCATTTCTTTCAACAAATATAGCAATGACGTGAAGCTTTTGTCGCTCCATCTATTGTTAGCTTTCAACTTATACAATTTCAACACAACGCTAAGCTTCGTAAACATAGTACAACCAGTGTATAATGGCATCTCAACATCATGCACAATGTTTCCAAAAATGGAAGGTGGATCGGTGTGCTCAACCCCACAACTATCCAGCATCGCATCAACGATGTCTACTGGAACTGGTTCATTCACATCTACGTCATCGTAGGCAATTTCTTCTTCCACACAAGCACTGCTATCAACATCCACTGGTTTCGGGTTTGAAATCTATCCATGCCAGTGCCATTCTATATAGCCTTGTATAATCTCGTTGCACATGACATGAGTTTTGATTTTGTCACCAGTGTTGACTTTCAAGTTGTTACCGCAATGCCTACATGGAAAGTAGAACCTATCTCCAGGTTGTTTCCTATGTTCCTCAGTGAATCTAATAAACTGGTCAAGACCAGAAATAAACTCTGGGGTGCAGCAATTGCGAATGGAAATCCATGATCTATCCATTCTATGATCAAAGCGAAAACAAGTATATATTAGGACAAGATTAGGGTATACTATCCAAGATTGTTCACTTTATAGACCAACAAACACATGTGATGTCATTCTTATATATAATAAATGTGTACCACCTATCGCATCCTTGAACATCTAATCTCACTAGTAAGTGTATAATGTGTATTGGGTTTTCAAAAAAATTTCGGCAGCATTTCCCCGCTGTTCTCTAAGTACATATGTACTTAGAGAACAAACGAGGAAATGCTACCGAAATTTTCTCAAAAACCCAATACACATTATACACTTACATCCTAAGTGAGATTAGGTATTCAAAGACAGTCCCAAACCGGGGACTATCCAAGATTTACTCCTAATGAGTAAATCTTGGACGAGTTTCTAAGCCAACAAACATAATAATAGATATGTACATGTTAGGGTTTCATCACAATTGATGTTAGGGTTTCATCAATGTTAGGGTTTAATCAAATCAAACCCTAGAATGGGTCAAGTTCAAATCAAACCCTAGAATGTTTATAGGCATTAGGTACATGAAAAGGATCTAAAATCCAAACCCTAGAATGGGTCAAGTTCAAGTCAAAATGGCTACAAGTGTGCATTTTGGGTTTTCTATGTAAACGATTAGAACATCTATGTAATCACTTGTAATGATGCATTGACTTGAAACTTAGAAGAGAAAAAAGTATTAAGATATGCATGATACAATAACTATTTTGCATCACATTACAACAGACTTATCATTGATACCTTACTAACTTATTGCTACATTTACATATCATCACTTGATCAAAAATTACAGCAGTACATTTAACCAAAGTATGCATTCTAAAATCCATGTAATGATTAGTTACATATAATTTACTTAGATATACAACAGTACCTGATTACTATGTCTTACATACAAAGTATGCATATTAAATTAACTAAGGTTTATCATAGAACATGATTAGAACATTAAGTAGATGATTAAATCATAAAAAATTAGTACATAAATAACCAACAGCAACCACGTTCGTTGGGCTGGCACGGCCGTGGCTGTGTTGGCCAACCACACGGCCATGTTAGGTAGCACAGCCGTGTGGTCGGCCAACACAGCCACGACTGTTCCAGCCCACACGGCCGTGGTTGCTGTTGGTAAGGAGAGGGAGAAGGAAGAAGAAGAAGAAGAAGAAGAAGAAGAAAGGAGGCCTACTGTTGGTAGCAACGTGGAGACGGAGGCACCGACGTCGAGCAGAGAAGGAGAGGGCACCGGCGGCGAGAAGAGAATGAGCGGCGGTGGCGAGAAACTGCACCAACAGGCGGCGCCAGCGAGGAGCGGCGGCGGAAGGGAGAGAAGTAGGCGAGGAGTGGCACCGGCAAAGAGCAGCAGGAGAGCAGCGGAGGCGGAGCACGAAGCAACAACCGGCGGGGGCGAG
This sequence comes from Alisma plantago-aquatica, assembly GCA_963693085.1. NCBI lineage: Eukaryota > Viridiplantae > Streptophyta > Magnoliopsida > Alismatales > Alismataceae > Alisma > Alisma plantago-aquatica. The sequence continues at coordinate 10,227,692 of OY856415.1, read as the reverse complement.
TAAGAAATCGCCGGACCTAACTAGCTGGAATCGGGAATGAAACAGGGAAAGGGGAAGAGTCAGTCGCGCTGGTGAGCTATTAAGTTGATAATAAGTGTCGGTTATTTAAAAAAACCGACAACTAAACCAACAGTGTCGGTTCTTTGCCAAAAACCGACAACTATACTAGATTATAGTCGTCGGTTTATAAATAAAAGACAACCGACAACTATTCCTGTCTCGCACATACCCTTTAGTCTTCGGTTATTTATTAAAGAACCGACAACATATGTCAAATTTTGGAGGTAATTTTTTCACTGGAATTTTGGTTTTGGCGGTTGATTTTAAATGTCAGTTGTTTATTAAATAATCGACACTTATTAAAAGTGGTACCCGTGTCTGGTCGACCTTCACAGATTGGATGTCGGTTTATGTTAAAAACCGACACTGTAGGGTTTATGTGTCAGTTTATGTATACAACCGACACCTTGAAAACCGACTTTATAAGCCATTTCTGTAGTAGTGTTTGCTTTGACTTAGATAGGTCTTAGCTTGAGTGGCACAAACTTGTGAAGCTCTTTCTATATACAAGTGAGATATATGTGAAACATTGACAAGATGATAATGTTGTTCCTCAAATGATGCTTGATACATGTCATATCTCACTTAAATTAAGACATTATACACGTACGAGAGTTCATTCTCATATTCTAGACCTAATATGAAATGACAACTTGCATACAAGATGTAGTTTTAGAAATCATGAACATGATATGATGATGCCTAGAGATCCTATCATGGATAATCAGGGGCAACATGTCGAATCTAATACCCAAACGAAACATGATTAACTAGATATAACGATGCTCTTGGGGTCAGAACTCGAATAAACATGATGAATACATTGCTTAATTTCAGATCCAAAATGAGGCATAATGAACATACTTGGAAATAAATATCATAACTTGTGGAAAACTAAACCATTGATGAAATTTGTAATGATGAGGGACACATTCTATGATAATAATATTTGAAAGCATGTTAATGAATATGTCCGATTGAGGAAAAAAGAGAAAAGGTTGATAACACACTTTTGGCTCGTATGACTACTTGAACAAAAACCCTAATGTAATTTGGAAAATGGTTATGGAACCCTAATGTCAAAACAATGTCATTATATGATAAAACATCAAGAAATATGTATGCTTTCAGGTAGAGTACACCCTTGATAAAAAAATCATATGTGTGCACCCCATGCTGAGAGATGCCTTGACAACTATGGGTGTATATTCTAAACACAGAATATGGACAATGACTTGTGACTATGATCTAGGATGAATTTTGAGGATGAAGTTTTTTTGGAGGGAAGGATGTGACAACCTGACCTTTCTCTCTCCTATCTCATACTCTTTCTCTCTCTCATTAGGCGGTATGATACTCAATATATTATAAAATTTCATATTGAAAGTTGGTGATGCTCTATTTTAGTCACAATCATGATTAATTTCATAATGAGTGACATTAATGAGCTCATTTGATTTAAGTTTCATGCTTTATGAATCACCCTCTTGTAACAAAAAATTAAATGTTTTATATGTGATCTTTTTGTTTCTACCATGTATCATGATATAGACCTTTCAATTCTGAATCCATCAGCACAAAATTCACCTGAATCAAACCTCTATAGCCAAAGTTATGCCCTTTTCATTTCGGCTCAAATTTCATTTGATTTTACACGATTTTTTGCCATTGGGCGCAAACTTGGGTCACGGCCCAGCAGCCGCCACCAACAGGGAGAGGAAAACCCTAACTCTCCCTTTCTTGACTGTTGGATTGCAGATCAAAGATCTGACGATTATGACATCTTCACCTACCTTGGTCCGTACAGTAACTTTTGGAGACCCAGTCACCTTGATTCTCGACGCTTAAGGCGAATTGGAGTAACTTTTTCACTTGGATTCATCACTCCTAGCCTTTCCCCTTCTTTCTGCTCTATTTCGTGCTCTGCGGTGCCTCCCCACTTCTCTTGTTCTTTCGCTTCGTGCCATTGCACCTCCAGCACAAACATAGATCCGGCGAGGTTCGTTCTACCACCTCCGGTTGCATGAGCATGCTTTGGATCTCACCCCTGAGTCTGAGGGGTACTGGCAAGCTCCACCGGTTCCTTTTTTCCCTCCCTCGGGCCTCCGTGCCTCATTTCCTGGTCAGTCCGGCGAGAAGCTTTGCACCCGCCGTCGTGGCCAGGTGGGCGTCGCACGGGCGGGTGCGAGTCAGAGCAGCGGCCCATAGTAGGGACGAGACGCCGTCAACCGAGGTCAAGCGGTGAAGCCAGACCGGGAGCTACGCGCTACAGCTGAGTGAGAGGCAGGTGGCGGGCCCCAACCCCGGCCAGAGATCTCATATAGTTTTGATGTAAAAACTTCAAAAATAGATATCTCCCTCTATCCTTGGTCAAACTAGATGAACCAATATATTAGTTTCATCAGCTCAACCAATCCTACACAATGAGATTGGTCCCAGACTCTAATTCCTTTTCATGTTCCCTAAATTTTGGAAAATATGCTAACTTTGGCTATATTGAATACATTTATTCATCATTTAGATAAAAGCTCAGACCTTTAATGTTTATGCATCTTCACAATCTTGAAATCAGCAATTTGTATACATCTGTTATCTATTTGGGGGTCTTCATTAGCCCATGACTCATGAATGGCCCTTTTTGGTCCTTATGTGACTTGTTTGGACCTTAATGATGTACCTTGACCTAGTAATGCTAGTATTGCTTGCTAATGGTACCAAATTCTTAATGAACCTTGAAATCAGTATGTTTTGACACTCCATGACACCTATATCTATTCATAGTCAATATTATGCACCTTTATGGTTTATGTTGCACCAAATGTATTACTGTGACTCATATAGGTATACATATAACCATGCATGTTATGACTTGATCAAATGTAGTCTTTGATCTCATTTGTGTTCCAAGCTCCCTTCTATGCTTGAAATGTGTAACACCATGATGAGTAGAGATCCTAATGTCCATGTCTCACTCCATGCTTGGGTTTGATGGAAATTGTGATCTTGTTTTTGTAATGTGACCTATATAACTCGAATGGTGGTTATTGTGCCTTAATGATTATGTGGATCTTTTTATCTTGTCCTCCTCTCTTGAATCAGGGAATCTTATATCCCTTTATATATGGATGTAGATGTCCCACCCTATTCTCATGTTAGACCTTAATGACATATGTATAATATGTTGATGACTACCTGTATAATTGAAATATATACCAAATGTTGGTTGTTTGATGCCTATACTCTAGGGGGCATTCCACCTATACTGGATATAATTCTTATTCCACTAATTTTTTGATCTAATCCATCTTTTATTGTTGATCCTTTTGACTTGATGGACTATGACCCTTCCCTAGTATGTGTCCTTTGACCTTGAAATGCAAGTAGTGATAAAAATCTTGATATAATGATATAAAATAAATTGAAACCTCATAATGGCATGCACATTGAACCTCCCCTTCATGAAGGACTCTAAACCACTATAAGACAATCACATACACTGATAAACAAACTGGCACCTAACATGGACATAAACCCTAAAATGAATCCAGTTAGGGTTAATGATGAGAATCTAATACATGTATGCAATCCTATGCTTAATCAGGTGTGGCTTGTGGCTAGATGATCAAGGATAAGTTAGGGTATGAATCTCTAAATCAGGTACGGGCTTTAAATAATTATATGACTATGGCTTTCATTCTTGAAATATGATACATATATATATGCTTGTTTACTTGCTCAAATATTTCCATGTAGTATTCTAGTATGTTCTCGACGATTGTCTCATATCGGTGTTTTGTAACTTGCAAACTTAATATATAGAAACTCCATTATACAAATACTGAAATAGGGTTAGCTCTTGGCAATGGCCTTGAGGTCCCTCACGTATAGAAGGGTTAGCTAATCTTGAGCACCTTTATGGATCCTTCCATTGGGAAGTTGATCAAAGGCCTTATGACACATGATGTTGTTGGTATAATTGGAGTAAATGACGTAAAATATGGATTCTCATTTTTCAAAATAGTTAACGTATTTATTCTTGAAATTTTACTATTACGCTCTCTTTTCAAATTATGCAAATCTTAAGTATATGTATCTTTCAGCCTTGTGCGTAGCACCTCGTATGTTGACCGATTTCTCGTATTTTGTTTTTAGATTTAGAGATGGCTAGAAGTTATGGGCTTGGTGAGCTATATCATGTGTAATTGTTGTAGGACCCGTAGTACATGAGCAGGCTTGTAAAATTGTACTATTGAACATGTAATTGAAAGCTTGTAATAAACAATGTATCTTGTTCAATGTTGAGATTATGATTGGTGCTTTTATCTATGATCTATTCATGTATGCTAAACATTTGACACTTCTGCATGTTGTCTTTGGTATTCATTTTGTTCATGGGATTGGGATTCCGGTTCTGTGACAGGAAGTTCATCCCTCACGACACACGATGAATTAACAAATGTTGTAGGGATGAAAGAATACCGTGGATGTGTTAGGGCTTCTAGAGCTGGGTTTGAGATAAAATATTTTTGACACATCCTAGCAAAAGCAAAAATCTGCAAAGAAAGGGGAAATGGACCAAGAAGATGCGCAAAGATTCATAGCTATAGTCTTCGAAAAGTTTAACGCTTCTCAGGAGGAGCAAGCTCCTCTAGCAGTCATGGATCTTGTACAACGTCACATGCCCATAGAGTGTATTATAAGTAGCACTTCGAACCCGCATGGCATGGCCGGTGCAAGATTCAATTTAATTCAATTATATATAAATTATGATAAAGTAATCCCTCAAGTAAATATATATGTTTCTTAAACAAATTTTAATTTTTCATAAAATTGTTGGTGGACAGATAATGCCATCTTGTCATCTATATTGCAACATACAAAATTGTGGCATATTCCAAGGCTTATTCACTCATTGATATGGTTCAGGATATTCTCCTTCCCGTTGATCATGTTCGTGTGAACGTCATACATGTCTGTTCTGACACAAAAAGACACACCTCTCCCATACGAGCACCTGGATGCCACCATAGTAAGAGTGGTAGAAGGAAGCTTTACGAGATGGCCCAAATGACTCATTGTATTTCTTGAGGTATGACAAATGTATATTAAAATTTATATAAATAATCGAAAGCTAATATGAGAATACATGCATATAGACCAAAACATCTATGAAGCCCCAAGGGTTCTGAAGCCTCTGCCCCCACATTCTATTCCATAGAAGTAGTTTGACTCCTTATGCCCTAACTACAAGGCATTGTAGTATGGTTAGATTATATAGAACAAACATATACCATGGTGATTCACCTTCTAGAGGAGGTCATAGGTATAGATCGTGACATTGTTATAGTATTGACAGATGTTTCTGAGCTATTTCGGTATCAATGAATGAACACATCAGTGATAGAGCTTTGGATACAACGAGTCTAAATACCTCATCATATGTGAACAATACATATTTTATAACACATTTCTATATATTAATGGATTATTGCACATATACATTTTCAAGCATTTATATTACGTTTCTATTGAGTTTAAAATATCAAATGTGGCATTTCTAATGCCATCAATGATTAGTGATGTAGTTAGAGATCCAAGTGGCATCAAAGATTATGTGACTATTGTCATAGAGGTTTTTGGTGCTTCCAGGACCATGATCATAGCTCCATTCAATGTTGTACAAATTTTGTGCTTGTTATATTTCTAACTTATGAATGCAATTGTTTTTAATTTTTATTTTATTTTCTTTCTATTCACTCAGAAATAAGCGTTGGTAGTTTTTAATGATTGTTCTTGAGTACTATAATGTGTTTCTTTGATCCTTCAGGTATAAAACTAACACTAAATTTGGGACACCCAATTAAATTGGAGATCATGCATAAGTATAGGTTTTTCATGCTCAACGTATTTGTTAATGTTTGCATCATATGATAATTTATTAATGCAACTTATATATTAATTTAACTTATAGGGGTGTGAAAGCACTTTGTAGAAGCAAGGAGAAAGTAGATAAAAGAAAACAAATTAGTGTCTTGGAGGAGTGTTGATGTAATCTTCTCATTCCAATGCATATATATCACCAACTCTTTTGAATTATATTTATTAACATAATTGTAAATATGCATTGCCATGTACAAGGCAATGATTGGGTATGCATGTATTACGTGATGTTGTTCATGTAGAAGATTGTCATGCATGTGTCATAGACCAAATGTATAGAGAGGATAATGTTATTAGTCTTGGATCATAAACTAATGAAGTGGTATCATATGATAATACAAACAATCAGATATAACTAAAATTACATCTCATACTGATTGAGTTTTTTTTGACGTTACTAAAGCCTATATATTGGAATCTAGAATTGGTGAAGGTAAATGACCTACGCGAATAGTAGGCAGACTGCTTTATCAAATTTGTGGACTTGTCAGATAATTGGGAGGGTTGATCGATGTTTTTGTAGTTCAAACTTTGGTGTTAGTTTTTTATTTGTTATATTACACTACATTTGTGGACTTAAACTCTATGAGAAATGATGTTGATATTTATTCATGCATATGTGTGTGTGAATTGAATATGAAATGCATGAGCAGGAGAATGATGTGCATTTGAAATTGAATGTGTCGCTGAGAAATGAATCAATGGAGTTGTATGTTCATCCATTTGTATGTGCAATTGAAGTGAAAAATGGATAGAATGTTGAGCTTGTATGGTCTATTTGTGCATATGGTATCAAATGCATATGTATTTGTGTTATATATAATTCTTCTTGTAGGTTTCCTGGCCTGTTGTTAAGCTACGATACTACTAGAGGCATGGAGTTCTGATGAATTTTCAATTCTGATGAACTGCCAGTAGTAGATAGGTCAACAGCTAGGCAGCAGGTCTGTAGACCTTCTATATAAAAACACAGACATTTCTCATCAGTTATTGCAAAATAACCAAATACATACACATACTACGTCAATTACTTGTAGTAAATCAATGGGATATACTTTAGCTTTTACTGTTTATTCCCTGCTAAAACTGAAATCATGCTATTTGTCATTGGTTATTTATCACTAATTAACCAACAATAAACCGTTAGGGGAAACTTTTTTTTTCTATATAATTAGCATTACGTCTTTGGTTCTATTTTAAATAACCAAAAAGGAAAGGTTAAGAGAAACCATAATTCTGTTGCACGATGCGTATTTTTTCATCAGTTTGACTGTAATGTGGAACCAATGATATATGTTAATGTCATGGGTTTTCTAAATTGACAATGTATGTTCTGAGTTTTAGCATCGCCTACTTAGTCGTAGGTTGATAGCTGGCGATATATGCCTAAAATGATCGATGATATATTTGTTTCTTTGGTAGTAAGCTTGATTGGGTGTTACACTTCTAAATATACATTACCCTTGTTGTCATGTAGTGCTTCCATAGAAGGTCTTATGCATGATTCATTTTCAAGATTTACTTCTCAATTAGTGAATTCCTATTATATAATGATGTTTCCTATAGGATCTATACCAAGAATAAGTTTCTCATTTATTCATGCACTATTATTTTTTAAGAAGTTATGGTCATCTATGACCTTATATTAGATTGTCTTCTTCTTATTTAGATGTTGTAACATCCCATGACAGGATAAATGAAAATCTAATCTTAATTGTTCTCTAGTATGTATGGTGTGCAGGTAAATGTTATTGTTTAAGTTGATCATCTGTATCTAAAGCAGGTGACAACTGATCCTTATAGATTAATTATGAGTTGTATTGGTGTATTTCCTTATTTTCTTTTGCATTGCAAATGGTTTTTAGTAAGTATGAAAGATTAACATTCACTTTTAAAAAAAAAGAAAGGAAAAATGATGGCTTAGAATAGTACACTCTCAAAACCATTTTCTAAAAAAATGACTATAAAAATAATCCAGGGTTCTTTGTTTTGTTATTTGATAAGTACTATAACAATCTAGTTTAACTATCTTAAAATATACAAATTGTGAACTCTTTGTAATGTAACGTCAAATATCACATCGTTTGTTGCAAGTACTCAGATAAAAATATAGTTGAAGGTTTACATGTAATGAAGCATATTAGCAATTAACTAAACACCAAGGACCTACTACTAATTATGTACAATTGAAGACATTTTAATGGGGAAAATGTGATGCAAATCAGTGAGTATTATGGGTGTATTTGAACCTCAGTTAGGACAATTCAAACAAGTCTTACAAATGACTCCAACCACAATGTCTATTGTGAAAATTTATACATACATTTTTTTAATTATAATACTTAACCTAAAAATATTAATAACAAAACATAACTTAATATTTTGGGGTCTGTGGCTCCCCTCTAGATCTACCACTGACCACAACATTGGTTTTTATGAAGTGATCTTAGAATGAAGGCCCTTAAATGAGTTGTGTCCAACAAATGATTGAAGAAACAAGACTCCCGTACAAGTAAAAAAAATGGTAAGGACGTCAATAGTTCGGAACAATGAATATAGTGTTTCCTAACAATTGATAAACGATGAATGTCTATATACTTGAAATTGATGCACAAACATCTATCATATTCAATAATTTGTAGTCAATATATATTGATTAACTGCAAGGCATAACATTTGTAATAGCATATACCTCCATCCCAGCCAGATAGCTAGTGTTAGTAAAGAGTTGGTTCAAAACTCAAGCTATATATAAGTGAGTGGACCGTGTATATCGTGACATTGGTTCTATTTAAATTAGCAAGACCAGAACGACAACATTATTAATAATTCAATATAATATAAAACCTCAAGAAATTACATAGTCTTTTCTCCATGTGTCGGTTACCTCAGTACCATTGAAAACATATTCAAGGTATCTTATGAGATAGTGACTTTATTACCAGAAATCATGGAAGTGATAATCACTTGAGTATTAGGAGGGGGTACAAGAGTGTCATAATTTCATGACTGATTGGTGTAAAATTCATGGTCAACCTTACTTATAATGGAATTGTGAAAGCATTGACGTTCAACACTCAAGGATGCAAGGTGATGGTCATAAAGCAACTCGGAAACCTAAAATATCACCTCTTGTTTACATGGACAAGGCTCAATCAAGGAACAAAAGGGAAATGGGTTCCTAGGAAGGAGATTCTTATACCTATTTAGAGCTTTGTTGGAAACAAAGAAGGTGCCATTGAAGGGAATTAGGTGAGAATTAGAGGAACGTGATGGTGCTTCAAAAGGTGCGGCCCTATTCCTTCTATTAGAGGCCATGGAGGCGACATGGAGAAGATTGAGAGACCAAATATGAGAGAAACACCACCAAAGGTTGTCTAACCACCTAGGGAAGATAGGAAGGGTATTAGGTAGGGCAAACAAAGGATGCCTAGGGCTAGGAGAGGGAAGGTCGGGGCTAGGGTGAGAGCTTGAGAGAGGTGGAGTGAGGATCGATCGACTTTTATCTAGTAGAGAGGGAGAATAATCTACCAAAACCTACTAAAGAGTTGGTCCAACTCAGCCATCAGTCGAGTTCTGAGAGAAAGAAACTCGACTGAGTGCCTTTTTAAAAAAGCCATCGACCACCAATCGGTCGAGTTGACAACTCGATCGACAAAAGTTCTATCCCAAACTTACAAAATTTAGTTTCTAGCCATTTTAGTAATAATTAAATTTATTTCTATGGTCTATTTTTCATTTTAAACATACTTAGGCATATACAACTCATCATTGGATACTATTTTGTGATATAACCATCATTTGGGGGAAATACTCAAATCAAGTGAAAAAGAAGGCATAAGAACATGACACTTTTAGCACTTTAGCAAGCAAGGGTGATAAAGACATGAGTAAAGCATATATGATAGATAACAATTAATTAGAAGTCATATCAGATTCATCCAAAGCAGATATGAGCAGTTTAGATCTATTAAAATCAAATTTCTCTCTAGCTAGATGTTTAGTAAAAATGCCTACCAAATAATTTTCCAAGTCCACATGCATGATATAAATATCCTTTTTGGCAATGTGATCATAAATAAAATTATTATGAACCTCTATGTGCTTGGCTCTACTATGAAATATTGTATTCTAAGATAAATCGATTTCACTGGTATCATCACAATAGATAGGTGGTGCGTCATGGCAGAGGTGCACACACTAATCAATTGGTATTTGACTAGATGTGCCCCACGAGATTAGGACAGATGGTGGGATCACTTACAAAATTTACAATGGACCAAAACTCAACAGACCTACATCTACAAAAACACTCCACCTACAAGTCCACAAGGTTGTGTCATAGTATAGGAGGGCGATAAGTATAGGGTCGATCCATAGGGAGAAAAGGGCTACTAGAGCTAGGTTAGTTTTTAGGCTAGGTTCCTACTATGGAGTCTAGGGTTGAAGGGTTTGATGGTTGTTTGTTGATTACACTAAGGTTTGAGCAAACAAGCAAGTATATTAAGGAAAACAAGAACAAAGCCTAAGTTAACCTTAGACAACTAATTCTAATAATAAATAAAAGACAAGGCAAGAAAGGAAAAGAGAAATATACACGAAAGTAGGCAAGAAGAAATATACACTATGCTAAGCTAGAAAACAAGGCAAAGCATTGATTTAAATACCTAAACTAGATAGAGAAAAGCAGGAACAAGGCAAGAAGCTAACTGAGCAAGTAAAGAACTAACTAAGCTAACACTAGTTATGCAAGAATGCAATTAGGGTTTTAAAGAAATAAAGGGATTTGTGTACTGTTTGGGGGATGCACTTATCAATTAGGTTGGGGTGACATGTGAACATTATACTTACATTTAGATTATCAAACCAAACAACAAGGTAAAGTCTAATGAATTATCCTGAACAACTAACTGGCCATGGATATGATAGGTTGTGTATAGGGGAACTAGTCCCTAACACCCCATACTATCCATGCGAGGCTCAATTGGGGTAGGGTTTAGGTGTAATTCAATTAGAGTCTAAAAAATCCTAGGTTTCTAGGTTATATGATATTTGTATGATGAGGGGCTAAGGTTACTAATGGAAGTGGAAGTGAGGTTTTAAGCCTCCCATACCCACACTCTAGCCTTGAGAAAGCTCCATGCTAAGCACACTAAAATCATATAATCTAGATACTTAGATCTATCAACTAGGGTTAGGAGAATAGGTTAGCTTTTAGGAAGATGGATGGTTAGATAGGAATCCATGAATTGGACCTAGGAGCAAATCCCAAAATTCACACCTACAAGCAATTTCCCTAAATTCGTAGGTGATGTGAAACACAAACCAACAAGCAATTCATGAAGAGTGTGATAGAAATAGAACATAATCATTAGCAAAAAAAATTACAATGTATACACATCATTTTCCCACAACATGATATCAAAGTAACATTTTTGACCCCAAACATCCCACCTAAGGGGCCTAGCTACTCATGGAAATGCAAAATACAAAAAAAATGAGAAAGAAGTAGAAGAAACCATGGATCTTGGTGTAGATGGAGCAATCCTCCTGTTCATCTACTGCAAGACATCCTCCTCCTTCCTCCCAAGGTGCAAGTGGCATGGAATGATGGTGGAAGAGGGTGAAAACACTAGGAAACTAGGGTTTTAGTGGTGTAAATGGTGAACTTGAGTTGAATGGAGGTGTAGAAATGGAGTGGAATGAGTGGAATGCAAAAATAGGGTGATAGAATGTATCTAGGGGTGACCTAGAGTTGACAACCTCGAGCTCCAGCCACCCCCAAGGTTTATATAGGGGTCTAGGGTTAAGTGGGGGCAATATGGGTAAACGAGTGCAAAAATAGGCTAGAGTTGTGAAAAGCACGACCACGGTGGGGCACCACAGTTGTGGTGGGTGTAGGGGAACATGGTCGTGATGTATGGGCATGGGTGAGGTGAAAAATGGCTAAAGATCATAGTAAATTGGGTGGTTTTGAATTGAAAGTGGAAAATCCATGGTGGTCAGCACGACTGTGGTGGCTTGGATTTGGCTACCCATTCTCTTCTTCACAACCATTTTGGTTCAACTTTAACACGATCGTGCAAGGTGGCATGGTTCATGCTGGCATGGAAATTCTTCATGACATGGTCATGGTGATCTCGACACTCTTCATGGCTTGAATTTTTTTATTGTGTGGGAGCTATCGCAGACGTTCTGTGATATACCACAACTGTAACAACCCCGCCTCCCGGTAACCCCCAATTAAGGGAGACCAAAAGGTCAGAGCCATTATCCCAATTAACATGATCAATGGTTTGACAAATAATCAATAATAATTATGAAATTGTACCAAACTAAACTAAAATTTGGTATAAAATAAAACTTCACATACCTTTTTAACAAACTTGGATATCTAACTTCTATCCACATATGGACTCTATTCTAACTAATCTTCCTTGCACTTTATTTCTTAATTTCACAATATGCCACTTTACTATTTGTCCTTTTCAATTTGTACCTAAAACACTGACAAACAAAACATCGGTCAGCATAAATGAATATGTCGGTATGTGGGGACAACCAAAATTTCACAAATATGGCTAACAATCTAAATATCACATTCAAGTTAATTAACAAGTCAAATTATGCTTTCAGTGCGACATTCTCCACTGCTTTTGCCCTAACCCTGACATACCCTCCTTAGGGTTTCTCTTTTTCCAATGACTTAAGGCCACCTTCTCAATCCCAAGCTTGGTTCCCGGGGTCACCTCTCATGGTGCCCATGAGTCATGCAATAAAGACCACCTTCTCAATCCTGAGCTTGGTGTCTGGGGTCACCACTCATGGTGTCCATGGGTCTTACTGTTGGGTTTTAGGGGAGACAAAGAAGGCAGCAGAAACAAAAAATTTCTCCTCCCAAACCCAAAATAAAGGAATCGCGTCAACATCTATACAGTAGGAAGGATGGTTTGTAGAAGCGTACCTTGTCCTGAGGCTTGCTCGGTTACGTTACCTCACGGATTGTGCGGTCTTCACCTCTGGTCTTGGATGGTGTCTATGCAACTCCTGGTCTCACTGGGATTATCAGGATTGACAGCTATCCTCTGAGCGGCAGAAGTCTCCCGCCTCTACAGTCATCCACACGGACTGCCTGGAACTCTGATATCCTTGTACCATAAGGAACCGAAAGGAGTCACACCATCCTATCAGTATACTAGTCACCAACACACTCTCCTATAACCAATTGCTTTTCTGACGTACTAGTCGCCAACACACTCTCCTGCCTCCAGTTGCAACTGCAGTTGTCCTTACCTTACTGCACCTCCCTTTTGCGGGAAGCACTTGCTCGGGCTCTCTCTCGGTTACCAAAACCAGAGAGAACGACAACTTTGCAGAGCAACTGGTTGCACTGAGTTGTTCTTTGAGAAGCCCCCAATACCCCTATATATAGGAGGGTCATGGGACAAGGTTCTCCATCCCGGGCAATGTGGGACTAAAAGCAGGAGTAGAAGGGTTCGAGATTTTCCACCAAAAACAACCAACTCGCAACCTGAACCGGTCGGTTGACACCTCAACCGTCTTTCCCTTATTGTGCCTCCCTTATCGGGTAGCACTTGCTCGGGCTCTCTCGGTTACCAAAACTAGATAGAATGACAACTTTGCAGAGCAATTGGTGTTCTGTGTTGTACTTTGAGAAGCCCCCAATACCCCTATATATAGGAGGGTCATAGGACAAGGTTCTCTACCCCGGTAAATGCGAGACTAAACAAGAGTAGAAGGGTTTGAGATTTTCCACAAAACAACTAACTACACCAGCTGAACCGATCATTTCAACCTTGAAACGATCGTTTGGTGACCTCAACCGATCGGTTCAGGTGGTTCACACCTGAACTGATCATTTGGGACCCCTGAGCTGATTTGTGATGACCCAGAATTTAGGATTTCGATACTCAATATAATATTTGAAATCATGTTGGGGTAAAATATTTAATGATGTACCTAGAGGTGTAATGTGGTCATATAATGAAAGTTGCACTTTTTGATCAAGAGTTGATGATGAATCTACTTGTATTTAAGGTCAATACACTTATTTATGAGGTTAATTAAGGAATTTCATTATATGACCAAATGTTGAATTTTGAGTTCGAACTTGGTAACATGGGGATTTATGTGATGATGAATTCATGATTAAAATTTCAAGACTTTTGGGTTAGTCATTTGGAAGGTATTGATGTTTGAACTCTAATTAAATGACTAAGGTTTCAACTGATTTTAAAACCAAGTTTGATTTCCTCTGATGCCACGCAACCAGCCGACTTAATAAAATGGGCACAATTTTAGTTGGGAGTGACCATTGGCCTGCAAATGTGGACTCTCTGTATCCGCTAGATACAAATAGATACCCTTGACTTCGTCTTCAAGCTCCGCTCCTTGTGGATAACTAAGCTTGCCCCACAACTATTACTCGATCCACTACTATCGGAAAGACTGAGCCCATAATAGCTCAACTACCCTCTCCGTAATGCCAGGAGAAGTCCATCGACCCCAAGGATTAAGTGTTTCCCTGGATATATCGAGGGAGAATGAGCCCTCACACCCTCAACTCTCTCCACCTCTCCACTGCAATTCACAGGTAGCAACGGAGACTGGGGATATCTGATAATAGGTCCTAGACATGGGGTACTCAATTGTGCTCCCCCGTGTTTATTCCATACAATAGGCAACTTGTTTCTCCTATGTTTACTGTCTTCATGGCCTCATAGATCGTCCACTGTGGCTGTCGAAGAGAAGGCTTTGAGGTCTCCCATCACAACCGGCAAGACCCATGTGAATAAGGTTCTATCTGACCTCCAAGATCTCTTTGTTGGCCTTGAGGAGGGACGAGCTTTCTTTTCCCCCTTTCTTCTTTTGCTGTGGTGACAATGGAAGTAGCAGTTGTGGGTAGCGTCTCCTTTCTCTCCCACCACCTCTAAATAGCATCATCTAGTTCAGTGAATGCTTGTTGGGGGTTTCAGTAGGACGAGGCAATCACAAGGCAAAGTCCCCAATCCCATCTTGCCTCTGCTCTACCACCTCATGCCTACCGTAGAACTTCAGACCAGATCCATCAAGGGAGACCACTGGCCGGAATCCTTCCTACTGCTATGCTCTGCTGCTACCCTGGACCATCATCAAAGTTGAAGTAGGGGCCACTGGAGGAGGAACCATGCTTCAGAGAAGGCCAACGTCTCTGTCCCCAAGATTCGTCCTTTCCTTGTTTGAGCTCCATTGCATCTCCAAGTAAGAGGTCACCTGAATTGCAGATAAAATCCATACCGAGAGCCACCATGATGGAGGAATAGAGGTTGAGCAGACGGAGATTATGGTGTAGGAATATGTAGAATAGGAGCTACAGATTCTTAGCAAACCCTCCATCGAGTTGCTGTCCTTTGCGTCTGTGTCACACCTCATGGCGGCGTCCCCATCCTCCGGCGGGCGGTGATGCCCTCTTTTGTTAGCGTGCGAGGAAGAGAAGGAGAGGTCGGTTCCAAACTGGCTAAATACTTCCTCACCCATGGTTCAACAGCAGACCGGCTAGTTTGGGCAGGCTGAATGTGCCTGACCTGACTTCCAAGACTCAAAGCATGTGCAAACCATCTGACTCAAGTGACAACATCTCAAGCATCTAAGGCCGGATCTGACGGCTCCAGAAATTCCGAATAAGGTATTTCCCTTCTAATTTCTCAAAAATATACGATATCATAGGAAATGCATAATAAATAGATCCCTTGACCTATAAATTCCCACAAAATATGAGTAGATTAAAAAAAATGCCTACTTTGTTATTAGATCCTAAAATCATACTTTTGAACAACACCATATGGCTGTTTAAAATAAAGATTCTTATGGTCTATTTTAGGGTTAATTTAATTGATATATTTGGCAAATGATTGAGATTAAATCTGAGAAAATTATTGTTGAACTCTAATATTATTTGGAGACCGTAGGTTGACCCTTATTTGAAATATATTACTCAATATTAAGTCTTTTGGGTGTTAAAGTATAATTCTGTGTTTTAGTTCCTTTTTAATTCTAGAAATTAGAACAAATATTAGAAAAATATGAAATCTGGACTAGAACCTGAGAATGACCTCAAGACCAATATAAAAATGTCAGACATAAGTTTAGATTAGTTTGAACGAAGGTTTGGCCTAAACCCTAATATAGACCTAAAATATCAATGACATGATGGACCATGTATTAATGATGATTAATTTGTTATTAATCAGGTGATGACCAGATATGTAGATGATCCAGAATGTAAATAGGAATCTCTGAACTCAGGTACATGGGATTTATTAAGTATAAGACTATTTTTCATGAATGCATAATGATATGATGTACTTTGGATGCTTGTGTTTGCATATAAATTCTTGGATGTGTATTAGTAGCATATGCTCCGCAAAACATTACAGAACATAAAAGAATATAGATGGTTTGTAGCTACTGAGTGGATATATGCTCTCTCTCTCTCAATCCTTTCTCTCTCTCTCTCTTCTTCTAAATATAAGGTCGGCACTCGGTCCCCATAGCCCAAGGGGCGGGGAAAAATGAAGTGCGACATCTCTCTCTCCCATCTGAATATAAGGTCGACACTCGGTCCCCATAGCCCAAGGGGCGGGGAAAAATGAAGTGTGACACCACTTAGTAGTACAAACACATCAAAAGGCATCTAAAAATGTGTTTACCTGATTATCGCTTTAAATAATGTTTTCTTTTACTCTTTCTTTCTCAAGATTATTTCAATTATGCAAGCATATTAGTATGTATCTTTCTACCCACGTACACAACACCTTGTGTGTTGATTCGTTGTTTCACGTATGTTTTAGGTTCTGAGATAGCGTGGGATAAAAGATGTGAAGTGAGCGCTGTTCAGGTTGTACCTATTGTCTAAGATCCTGTTAGCATACATGTTCAGACTTGTAGAATTTTCATTCAATATGTAATTGTAAATCATTGTGTAATAATTCATGTTGTATAAACATACATGTTGAATGTTGAGAAATGTTATGGTTGTATGTTCATGTATGCGTATTATGCTTCTGCATCGCCTTCTGATCTGATTGGATGATGTTTTCGGATTCTGACATCTCATTCCCAATTGGGTTTGGAGAAATCAAAATCCAGGGATGTCACAGTTGGTATCAAAGCATGAACAATAGCTACACCTAACAATTTCTCATCATGAAACATTAAACCTAAATCTCACCTTTCACCTTAAACCTTATAAACTTAGTAAGTTGTTCTATAGGAATAAGGTTTGACTTAGCCTCTAGGTTAGAACCTAGATGTTCGAGAACTAGGTTTAAACAAGTGTCTGAGACCCTTTCCATATAGAGCTCATATGTATTGGGTAGCTACACCAGTCTACACCTTGTTCTCACCATCTCACTAGGTGACATGGCACTAGACTATCTACTGTGTGTGGGACACTCATTTTGCTTGTTTGGTTTTGTTTTCCAATCGGCCCGAGCCTGGATAGTTTTCTCTGCCGTCTGCCTTCTCGGAGAAAAACTATATAATATTTTATTACCTATATGTAAATATGAAAATGTGTCCCTCACACTGTCGAGTAGTTAGTGGTCATGCAACCTAAGTGAAAGGGAGTGACATCAGTCTAGAAGAGAGTAGTCTAGATTAGATGTCTAGAGCCTTATCAAGATATGTGATGCATAGACTAGATGATAGAGTGATAGTTGAGATAATCATGTGAAATGTTATCTATGTTTGATCTCTGATGGTATAAGTTTCCTTATAAAGGTTTAAGTTGTACACTTGTTGAATCCAATTTTGTAGAATTTATGCAAAATCTTGATGATGAAAGTATATTCCCTTTTTCCTACTTAAGATAAGCTAAGTTAAGTTAGAGATGAGTGTGCTTGAGCCTCAAGCTCTTATACAAAGAGGATGTCTAGTGGTAGGATGAGATATGTGGTGAACTCTAGAGAGAGTAAGACCCACAGGGAAAAGGTCATAGGACCTAGCCTCCAATATATGAGATATGTGGTAAAGAAAATGTCCTACACTAGATTACTCTCGAGTGTTGAGTTGAGTCCTTATGCATGATTCAAATATATATATGAGAATTGGGTAAAAGAAAAGGATGGGTAGATGACCCATATGATAAAGTCAATCCTTTGGCTGAGTTAGGTCCTAGCTAGAGTGACATATTTTGTGAATCTCATCATTAGTTGCAAGTGAGGTAATATATGAACTCTAGTTATGAGAGTATGATGCTTTGTGCAAAAGATACTCAAAATACATGTTCTCCCTTCTTCTTCTGTTTCTAAATATATGATGATAGAAACCTCACTTGAACTAAATAGATGATATATATATGAGGAGTCACTCGTATAAGCTTGACCTATTCCATATTCCCCCCCCCCTATATCATACATGTAGCACCCACGATTGAAATCATTATAAGTTTGACAATAAAATATTCTCTTTGCCTTCATATGAAACATGAAAGATATGATGCTGAGATCATGGGATAAACTTAGTATATTCTCTTTTCTACCTTCACATAATACATGCAAAAAAAAAGAAGAACTCATGAACTTGATATAAAGATATTTTTGGATCATAGGATATGTGATCAAAAATATACTTTGTAACTTTGATCTTCTCAATGCATGCTTCTAAGTTGAGTATGAATATCACACCATAGGATGAAACCCTAATGGTCAAGCATGTTATGTAAGCCCTTCTTATGTAGAAAAAAATCCTAATATCAAGGATGAAGATAAATCTCCTCTAATGCTGAAATTATTGTAAGATGTTGATAATAAAACATATTAATGATGTTAGATTTGAACGATCTGAATTTCATGGCATATAAACGAATTCCTCCCAAACATTAAAAGTATGAACAAAACCTGTATCCTTAAGGGAAATGTGATCCTAATATATCATAATGCCATGTTATGGTTAAGACATTAAGTGATGCTTCCACATATATAAGGTGGGGTGGACACACTCAAGAATCTCTAGACCCTAAGCTGACAACTTAGAGTGCATTCAACTATGGTGATCTTAGAACCTAAGCAATGATGATGTATATGAAGTTGAACTCCTAAATAGCCTCTTAAGGATGAGATTAGTTGAATTTCGAGGGCAAAATTCCATATAAGGTGGGGTGAATGTGATGACCCAAAATTTAGGATTTCGATACTCAATATAATATTTGAAATCATGTTGGGGTAAAATATTTAATGATGTACCTAGAGGTGTAATGTGGTCATATAATGAAAGTTGCACTTTTTGATCAAGAGTTGATGATGAGTCGACTTGTATTTAAGGTCAATACACTTATTTATGAGGTTAATTAAGGAATTTCATTATATGACCAAATGTTGAATTTTGAGTTCGAACTTGGGAACATGGGGATTTATGTGATGATGAATTCATGATTAAAATTTCAAGACTTTTGGGTTAGTCGTTTGGAAGGTATTGATGTTTGAACTCTAATTAAATGACTAAGGTTTCAACTAATTTTAAAACCAGGTTTGATTTCCTCTGATGCCACGCAACCAGCCGACTTAACAAAATGGGCACAATTTCAGTTGGGAGTGACCATTGGCCTGCAAATGTGGACTCTCTGTATCCGCTAGATACAAATAGATACCCTTGACTTCGTCTTCAAGCTCCGTTCCTTGAGGATAACTAAGCTTGCCCCACAACTATTACTCGATCCACTACTATCGGAAAGACTGAGCCCATAATAGCTCAACTACCCTCTCCGTAATGCCAGGAGAAGTCCATCGACCCCAAGGATTAAGTGTTTCCCTGGATATATCGAGGGAGAATGAGCCCTCGCACCCTCAACTCTCTCCACCTCTCCACTACAATTCACAGGTAGCAATAGAGACTGGGGATCTCTGATAATAGGTCCTAGACATGGGGTACTCAATTGTGCTCCCCCGTGTTTATTCCATACAATAGGCAACTTGTTTCTCCTATGTTTACTGTCTTCATGGCCTCATAGATCGTCCACTGTGGCTGTCGAAGAGAAGGCTTTGAGGTCTCCCATCACAACCGGAGCCAAGACCCATGTGAATAAGGTTCTATCAGACCTCCAGGATCTCTTCGTTGGCCTTTACGAGGGACAAGCTTTCTTTTCCCCCTTTCTTCTTTTGCTGTGGTGACAATGGAAGCAGCAGTTGTGGGTAGCGTCTCCTTTCTCTCCCACCACCTCTAAATAGCATCATCTAGTTCAGTGAATGCTTATTGGGGGTTTCAGTAGGACGAGGCAATCACAAGGCAAAGTCCCCAATCCCATCTTGCCTCTGCTCTACCACCTCATGCTTACCGTAGAACTTCAGACCAGATCCATCAAGGGAGACCACTGGCCGGAATCCTTCCTACTGCTATGCTCTGCTGCTACCCTGGACCATCATCAACGTTGAAGTAGGGGCCACTGGAGCAGGAACCATGCTTCAGAGAAGGCCAACGTCTCTGTCCCCAAGATTCATCCTTTCCTTGTTTGAGCTCCATTGCGTCTCCAAGTAGGAGGTCACCTGAATTGCAGATAAGATCCCCACCGAGAGCCACCATGATGGAGGAATAGAGGTTGAGCAGACGGAGATTATGGTGTAGGAATATGTAGAGCAGGAGCTACAGATTCTTAGCAAACCCTCCATCGAGCTGCTGTCCTTTGCGTCTGTGTCGCACCTCATGGCGGTGTCCCCATCCTCCGGCGGGCGGTGATGCCCTCTTTTGTTAGCGTGCAAGGACGAGAAGGAGAGGTCGGGTCCAAACCTGGCTAAATACTTCCTCACCCGTGGTTCAACAGCAGACCGGCCAGTTTGGGCAGGCTGAATGTGCCTGACCCGACTTCCAAGACTTAAAGTGTGCAAAAAATTTGACTCAAGCGACAACATCTCAAGCATCTAAGGCCAGATCTGACAGTTCCAGAAATTCCGAATAAGGTATTTCCCTTCTAATTTCTAAGAAATATACCAGATCATAGGAAATGCATAATAAATAGATCCCTTGACCTATAAATTCCCACAAAATATGAGTAGACTCAGAAAAATGCCTACTTTGTTATTAGATCCCAAAATCATACTTTTGAACAACACCATATGGCTGTTTAAAATAAAGATTCTTATGGTCTATTTTAGGGTTAATTTAATTGATATATTTGGAAAATGATTGAGATTAAATCTGAGAAAATTATTGTTCAACTCTAATATTATTTGGAGGCCATAGGTTGACCCTTATTTGAAATATATTACTCAATATTAAGTCTTTTGGGTGTTTAAGTATAATTCTGTGTTTTAGTTCCTTTTTAATTCTAGAAATTAGAACAAATATTAGAAAAATATGAAATCTGGACCAGAACCTGAGAATGACCTCAAGACCAATATAAAAATGTCAGACATAAGTTTAGATCAGTTTGAACCAAGGTTTGGCCTAAACCCTAATATAGACCTAAAATATCAATGACATGATGGACCATGTATTAATGATGATTAATTTGTTATTAATCAGGTGATGACCAGATATGTAGATGATCCAGAATGTAAATAGGAATCTCTGAACTCAGGTACGTGGGATTTATTAAGTATAAGACTAGTTTTCATGAGTGCATAATGATATGATGTACTTTGGATGCTTGTGTTTGCATATAAATTCTTGGATGTGTATTAGTAGCATATGCTCCGCAAAACATTACAGAACATAAAAGAATATAGATGGTTTGTAGCTATTGAGTGGATATATGCTCTCTCTCTGTCTCTCAATCCTCTCTCTCTCTCTCTCTTCTTCTAAATATAAGGTCGGCACTCGGTCCCCATAGCCCAAGGGGCAGGGAAAAATGAAGTGCGACATCTCTCTCTCGCCTCTGAATATAAGGTCGACACTCGGTCCCCATAGCCCAAGGGGCGGGGAAAAATGAAGTGTGACACCACTTAGTAGTACAAACGCATCAAAAGGCATCTAAAAATGTGTTTACCTGATTATCGCTTTAAATAATGTTTTCTTTTACTCTTTCTTTCTCAAGATTATTTCAATTATGCAAGCATATTAGTGTGTATCTTTCTACCCACGTACACAACACCTTGTGTGTTGATTCATTGTTTCACGTATGTTTTAGGTTCAGAGATAGCGTGGGATAAAAGATGTGAAGTGAGCGCTGTTCAGGTTGTACCTATTGTCTAAGTTCCTGTTAGCATACATGTTCAGGCTTGTAGAATTTTCATTCAATATGTAACTGTAAATCATGTTGTAATAATTCATTTTGTATAAATATACATGTTGAATGTTGAGTATGTTATGGTTGTACGTTCATGTATGCGTATTATGCTTCCACATCGCTTTCTGATATGATTGGATGATGTTCTCAGATTCTGACCTCTCATTCCCAATAGGGTTTGGAGGAGTCAAAATCCGGGGACGTCACATGATTGGTTCATCACATGAGCCGATCGGTTCGTGGTCCTGGTCCAACTCAAAATGACTTTCATATTTGTTTATGATTAATCAAATATTAATCCTTGTCCAAATTGAATTTGTACAAGTGAAACAATTGTATTTGGAAAATTGACTTTCCAAACGATCTCTGTTGGTGACATGAGCCGACCGGTTCAATAATTGAGTCGATCAGTTCACCAACCTAAGCCAATCCGTTCATTTCATGAGCCAATCAGTTGGAAGTACAGATTGGGCAAAATTAGTCAATCGTAGTTTCAATCAATCTAATACTCTAATCAATTGGTCCAACACCTTGAACACTATAATTTTGAGCTATCAATCAACTGAGTGTTTAATTGAACTACTAAACTCCTTTAGTAATCAATCTAAACATCATCTGTTAAAAAACTCCCTTTCCAGGTTAAATCCTATGTTTGTGACCCTGCAGGTCCATTTCAGATTGGCAGTGAAAGTCCATAACACTTATGACTTCACAAGCAAAGAGCGGTGCCTAGTCACACATCAGTGCTACTCAAGTGAAATAGAAAGTTTGAGAACAACTTTTAATCCTACAATCTATGAATGGTGTTACAATGAATGTATAATTCCTTTGTCACTAATGTCCTAAATGAACTCAAAGCATGGTACGTTCATCCTTTCAACATTCATCCATTTCCTTAATCTCAGAGCAGACTGAGTGAGATGTGAGTGACATCAATATCACATATTGATTCACACATGCATGTGCATGCCTTTCTCAATCCTAGTCATCAAGTGGCCATGGACAATAAACTCCCTTAGGAGGGACAAATACCATATCTATCACTCACCACTCAAAAGCCCCATGTGTCAAAGCCACCCAATCATCACCTTTATAACAACCCATGTTTCAGGACTGCGTTTGATGATGTCAAAGTGTACCCAACGACATGTGTTGAGTGTAGTGATTTCAGGTTGAAGAATCACATTCACCACCATCATTGTGAGAGCTAACTGTGACTACCAATTCATGGTTCCATGTGTCACTCTCATGGTGGGTCTGTCTGGTACACTTGTTCTCTAACAAGTACGTATGTGCTTGGTTTGATATCACTATATCATGACTAATGAGATTCTGTCATCAACCAACACACAATCTAGTCTTTAGTGTTATTGATGTCTATGGTTATTTCCATAATAACAACCGACTAGGGACAAAACAAGAAAGTATACTATTAACATCTGTATGATCTCATCGTTTAGGTCTTGAACCTAAAAGCATACGTCATTGAGTAAACAATTCTTTAGACATCTATCATGTTGCACTATCATCTCAGAAACAATTAAAACATATAGATTGGAAATTGCCTTTACGATTATTCAAATCATTTACAAAGTATCCCATTACAATCATCACATGAATTTCTCTATGGGCATACATACCAACACTTCCCTCGTGGGCTTGACCTTTTGGCATCATCCATCAGGGTGGCATGTAGGTGTGAGAATACACACTTATATTATTATTGTGGTAATGATAGTGACTTTATGATTTGCAAGTATGAACATCAAAATTGATAGGTTCCATTCCATGCGATGAATCATCCAAAAAACCTTCGAGAAACTAATGTGATTAACCATAATTAACCACATACCTGTCAGACTGACTTGAGTGTAGAAATAATCCAACTAAGCAAGAAATATAGTAAACAAGCAAGCATACATGAAGATCCTGAAATATACATCCAATTTTCCTACCGTTGATCAGGCCTTCAAGGTTTATTAAGCCTAGTTGCTTCCTAGGGTTACTAGCCCTTTTTAGGGTTTCCATTGCAATTAGTGTTTCACTTCATTTATACTATTTTAAACCCTAATTTAAAATTAAAGGCACAATTAAATGTCCATTAAGTCAATTATGCCTCTTTTACATTAAAACTACCATTTTATCCTTTTAAGTCATGATACGATCATTAGGCCCAATTATCATCTTTGGTTTCTTCCGAATTAAAAACTCATAGTTCATTATGGTCTAATTCACATATTTGAACCATTTTATCACTAATTCCACATTTATCCATTAGAAAACCTTAATTACCATATCAAGGGTTTTTATGCACAATTAGGAACTTTTATACTCAAAATAGCTTAGAACCATTATATCTTAGCTTTATTCATGAATTTGAATAATTAAAGCCATTAAGAGTCATAATTACTAACATAAGGGTTTCATGGCCCATTAAAGCATATTTATGCACATGGAACCCTAAATTAATCCAATTACGTGTAAATTTCATCCTTTTAGATCTTGATGTGTCTTTTTATAATAACCAGGCTAATATCAACTTTAATCATCCATATAACCCTTTTCAATACATTAATCATCTCAAATTAGGGTTTCTTAATCATTAATGCATTAAAGTTGACAACTTCCACTACTTTTCGAATTGCAAAAGGTATTAGATTCTAAATCTATTTTTACTGGATTTCTCGCATTTTTCTGAGCAAAATTGATATATTACATTTATTGATCCGAGCTACCACTAAAAAGATACAAATTTCACAAGATATACTTACTTGGACCAATCACCAAGCACCACATCATCTCTTCCATGCAAAGTAGCCCAATTTAGAAACATAACACAATGATGCTATTTCCCTTGTGTAAGTAGTTGATTCTCCAACCCACGAAGGGGCAAAATGGTCCAATGCCCGTATGTCTTCTTCTTTCTTGCACGCCCTAGCGATGTCGCTGTAGCAAGGATCAGGTGCGGCCCTGCCGCTGCTTCCCGGACCTCGACGACCACCAGGAGTGGTTCCCCTGCCTCCGTCGTGCCTCTACGCATGTGAGGATGCTACTGGATCATAGCCATGATGTCTGGTTTAGCATGCCAAGCCTGCAACGCGTGGCCGGCCTTGCAGCCATGGTGCCTCTTCTACGCATGGGCTAGGGCATAAGGATCATCACTCATCCATCATGACGACTCCACGATTCCTCTCTGCCCCATGGTTAGAGCTATTCTCTTAGGTTAGGGTTTGCATGAAATGAAGGAGGAGAAGAGAGAGAGGGTTGTGTGTGGAACTCTCTTGAACTCAAACCATAGGTTCTACCCATTATATAGGGGAGGGTATCAATGCCCTAAGATGTTCATCAATGAGGAAACAAGTCCATCTCCCAAAAGGAAACCTATTCCTTCATTGAGAAGCAATCTTCTATCTCCTAATTATCTTTCTTAATAAACGATATTCATTAGATATTTAGGAATTCTAAAATTCTCTCTCTTATTCTCTTTATGCTTGACTGGTAATCCATTGGCACAAAATTATACTTTCTTATAGTAGAAAATACCTCTTTTTAACAATACAACAAAATTCATTAATTATATATCACATTATCCTCTTATTTTGTATTATTTGTATTTCCTCTTTCCTTTTCTCCATTGGGGCTCCTTGGACCCCAAGAAACTCTAATATTTCGGAATTCTTTTTAGTGGATACTCATTATCCTTCTAGATGCATCTATATCCATTATTTCTCATTATCTTGTTTATTTCTTTATTAAAATATCTCTTTTCGAGGATTTCTCTTTATCTCTCTTTTATTTTCCTTATTGGAATTCCTTCTAACATTAGAAACCTTATGGATACGAAAATCCACCAAAGATGACTCAATCATACCTCTTTCCACTTATTTTCCATATTTTATCATTGTCTCCAATTTTCTTCTTAATAAAGAAATATTTATTTGATCTTTTCTTTTTTTGTTGCATTATCTTTGAAACTTTGGACTCCTTGGAACCCAAGGAACCCAAGAGGCATGAAATGTACCTTTAGATAATATTCCCTTGCCTTCTAGAGGTTTCTACATCTTTCTTTTCTCCATTTCTTATTTACTCCTTTAATAATGGAGTTTCCTTTGTCTTTTCCTTGTTATTAGGCCTATAGCCAATAAAGCCAAAAAACAACTAACAAAGCTATTGTAAACGAAATCCTTTTATTCAAAACAAATCATATCATTATTTGTTCAAATATCTTTAATAGGAGAAATTACATTTCTCACCAAAATAGCCCAAAAATTTGGGTTGTAACACAGTTGTGATAGTCTTTGTATCAACACTTTTAGTTGAAACTTGGTGTTTTCTTGGACATTTTTGCTTCAATGGCGCTTTGGCCACTAGGGGTAGGTTGAGAGAACCCCAAACTTCACTTTTGGCCTCTATAAGGTAGAGAAACCATATGATCACTCGTTCTCTCTCTCTTCCATCCAAGCTTGGTTTAAATGTCTGAAAAACATACAAATAATGTCCATAAGTGCATTTTACACGGATATGCATATTAGGGGAAATAACATGTATTCTAACAGGTATAGATGTGATTGAAATGCTATATGAAACAAGATGAAGCCCCGAAAT
Source organism: Alisma plantago-aquatica (assembly GCA_963693085.1). Lineage (NCBI taxonomy): Eukaryota > Viridiplantae > Streptophyta > Magnoliopsida > Alismatales > Alismataceae > Alisma > Alisma plantago-aquatica. The sequence continues at coordinate 10,200,868 of OY856415.1, read as the reverse complement.
ATGGCTGCATCACCAACCCAAACTTTAAACATATTGGTCCACAAGCATCCTCTAACTCAATCTCTCTGTAATTTTTCCACAATTAAGAAATGACAAATGCAATGTAGTAGTTGAATATTGACTAGATGGGCTCAAAGATGACTATTTGCATGCATTCCACCTCTCTCCTATCCCCTTTCACAAACCAATCATGATTAGAGCACTGATCCAACAAACTTCAAATATAGAGCATAGAAAACATAATCAATCCATATAGTTGTCATCTCACTCTGGGTAAATTGTTTCATGGTAGTAAAGGTAAAAATGACTAATTTTGATGTTTTACATTCATGCATTCAATCTCATGTGTCCATCCACACTAAGTAACCAACGTGGGACTTAAAAAGAGAAAAATGATCTAGGTTTGACATTTCTTAGCTCCATGGAAATGCAAAAGAAAGAAAGGGTTGCGATAAGAATTTGGAGTGCTTTTAGACACTCATCTTTTCTTTATTTAGATGATCTTAAATAGGAGCATCTTTTATTTACCTTTTCTGCATTTTTCTTTTCCCTAGGTGTGGGTAGGGCGTATGGTGATGAGAGTGAAGCGGGGAGATATAGATGTGGCCACCCCAAACTTTTAGAGGTGGCTACGACTGAATATGTGTACTTTGGCATTGAATCATGAGGGGTAGACATAAAAAGATGGTAGAAGAAGAGTGAGTCAAAGAGGGGTTAGTAGTTTGGAAATCAACCTGATATCTCTTGCATGAAAGTTACTTTAACAATTTCAATAAGCAATGATACACCGCATGAATGCGCAATATTAAAACGACATTTCTATCATGAGATTCTACAAAACTTTAAGCATTTTCAACTTGCTTCAATCATAATTCAACCAAATATTTCACAAGCATTAGAGACGTGGTTCACATGTAAAAGTCAAGATTGATGCCATTTAGCAATAAACCATGATAATTCACTTGCATTTGTCAAAGGTCATCATTTTCAATCCAAAAGGTAGAGATTGGGTCAAAACACACTTTTAGGCAAGAAGTTCTAAATTTGGGAAAAATTGGCCAAAACGATGCCAAATCACTTTCAGTCACATCTAAGCCTTCATTATTGAAAACAAAGTAGGAAACAAGAAAATCCTACATAAAACATACACAAATTACCAAAAATCTACATGATGTGCAATGCATGGCAAAAAGAGAAATTTTTTAATTTTTTTTTCAAAATTTGGTAGAATGTAGACTACATGACATGCAAACATGCAAAACATGTAAAATCTAATCTAGATATCTAGAACAAGAAAACAAAAGAAGAAAACAAAACTAAATGGTAGGTGAAATGCAAAATGAGTGAAATGATAAAAAGGGCATACTGCCCTACAAACCCAAACTTTTGAATCATCTTGTACTCAGCATGACACTAAAGTCTAGGAGTGATAGGGTAGATGATCACTACGGTGGCTCTGGTGGTGATCCTCCTTGTGGTGGATGATGTTGGTAGTAGGTTCCTCAGTAGTCTGAATATGGAGGCGGGTAGGAATATTGAAATTCAAACAATACACCCCACCAATCTTCACCCCACAGAGGGTTCCACTTTGCCTGGGATTGTTGAAACTGATGTATGTGGTTTATCTGATAGTGCATCCATTGATGACCCAACCACATTGAATCATGTGTGCACAGATATCCCTCCTTTTCCCTCAAAATCCTATCTTGTGTGCTCTAAATACTCTCTAGGTGCACATGTATAGTCAACATGTCATATGCGTATGCTAAAGGCTATTGTGGTTGTTGTGATGTCATTGCCTCACCCTACGTGACTCTTTCCTCAGATGTCCTCCTCCTCTCAGTATGTGCATGTGACTCTCCAAGTCCTTCAGGAAGATCTCTAGGTTGTTGCTGCCATGTGTCTCTAGGATGCTCCTCTTCCCACCTACTCAAGATATCCAGAAAATTCAGAGATGGACCACACCCCTCTAGGAGATATGTGGCATGGTAGGGGAGCTCCAGTGAAACTCTTGCATAGGAGGATTAACCCGGTAGAAGATATTCTAATCAATCACTAAAATCATGGATGAAAGTGTTACGACCCCACCTCCCGATAACCCCCAATTAAGGGAAACCGAGAGGTTGAGCCGCACCCATTAATCCCGGATCAAAGGTTCGACATATAACCATAAACAATTATTAAATTCTAACAGACTATACTGAAAATGGTAATAAAAATTTTCTTTACATACCTTTTGAAAACTGGGATCTCTATTCCTCTATCCATACTGATACTAATATATCTAATCCTCCTTTACACTTTAATTCTCATTTAGTGTCACATATGCCACTTTACTGTTTGTTCTTTTCATTGTACCTAAAACGCCGACAAACAAAACGTCGGTCAGCCGTAGCTGGTATGTGGGGGAAACAGATAATCATGCAACTATGATAACCATGTAATCATTCAATTAATCATTTAACAACCAAGATTACGTTTTAAGCCAAACTACTCAATCCATCTTTTCACAACTCTGTGTTGTCCCTTTAGGACTTACATGGTACCTCTATAAGGTGACTTGATGGACCTGCCCTCTAGGCAGCCAAAGTCATTCATGACCCTACCCTCTAGGCAGTTAAAGTCATTCATGACCCTACCCTCTAGGTAGTCAAAGTCATTCATGACCTGATGTACCTACCCTCTAGATAGTCTTTTATCAGGTCAACCATTACGACACAGAGGGAATCAAGGATTGAGCTAGAGGGCATATACATTATGTGATAGTCATAGTCGCTTTATACTTTGCATGAAAGAAATAAACATTCAACAGTTTAGTTGCATTCAACGCGATTAAACATCCGGGAATCTATCGGAAAACCTAAAGCGGTTATTCATAATCGTAACCACATACCTGATCCTTAGTAACTTGATGTCCATGCATTAACATTCAACACAATAAACAGGCAATCAACAATATCCTGAAAATAATGCATAACATTCAAGTGTCATTGTTTTATTCAAACATCCTTAAGATCAACTTTGATTTCTCCTTATGATTTCTAGGCCAACTTTAGGGTGTTATCAGGGTTTTAGCCTTCATTATGCATTTATCACTTTTAATGCTCTTTTAGTTCACAAACCCTAATTTCTGCATCATATGCACAATTGCATGTCAATTAAACCTAATATGTTTCTTTTATACTAAAATTATTACCTTTATCCTTTTAGGTCGTATCCACAACATTAAGGCTAATTATCACCTTCGGTTTCTTTCAAATTGACAAATCGTATTTCATTGTAGTTCAATTCACATATATAAACCTTACTTATCACTATTTCCACTTTTATACACTAGGAACACTAATTATCCAAATAATTCACATTAAAGATCTTTGGTACTCAAATTGGATTTGTAACAACATAACTTTGTCCTATTCATGGATTTGCACAATTAAATCATTAAAAGGAATATCTTCCTAAATTAGGGTTTCTAAGCCCATTAATGCAAACTTAGATATATGAAACCCTAATTTAAGCCAATTGTGTGCAATTATCATCCTTTTATTATCAACTTGTTAATATTCGTTCTAAACATTCAGAGAACATCACTATATTTAACTATCATCAATTTCAAGGGTTTTTCACTAATTAAACCAGTAAATATGTTAACTTGATGTACTTTTCCAATTTCAAGCATATAAACTCTAAACTAACTAATTATAGGCCAATTCCATCCTTTTTCTTCCAAATATCCATTTTTATCATTAACAGGCTAATATCAACTTTAATCATTAATTAAACCTTACTAATCACTTTAATCATACCCACATAGGGTTCTTTAAACAATTAACACATTAAAGTTGATATCTTCCATTATTTTTCGAATTGCATAAGGAATCATGATTCAAACATAATTTATTTGGATTCCTCTCATTCTGAGGATCAAGTTTCATATATAACTTGTATTTATCCGAGCTACTATGAAGGAGTTATGAATTTAGCAAAATTACCTATTTTGGGCCAATCCGGGAGCGCCACGTAGCCATCTCCATGCAACGTTGGATTGTTTGGGAAACATAACGGAAAGACCGTTATGCCCTTGGTTAAGTCGCGCGCGCTTTAGCCCACGGAGGGGTAGTTTCGTCCACACGTCTCTCTCTCTCCATCTTCAACCTTGGGCAGCACGACGGCTGCTGCCCTAGCCGCCGATCTGCAGCAAACAGGAGTGCGCCTCCTCCTCTCCAGAGCTCGGCGACCCCCAGGGACTCCTCCCATGCCTCCACCATGATCATGCGCACGTGGGGCACCTCATTTTTGCCGCCAAAACAGTCTGTGTGTGTTGCCAAGCCCGCAGATCTGCGGATGGTCGTGGACCTGCTGCAGGCGTCCCGCCGCGGTCTGGGATAGTCGGACTCCTCTTCTATCGGTGGGGGAGCGTCGTGCCTCCCTCACAGGATGGCTCTCCTTCGTTCCGAGGATCATGCCACTCTCCTAACGTAAGGATTGAGGGAAAAAGATGAAGAAGAGGTAGAAGAGAGGGAGGGATACAAGGATCTCCTTGGGCTCGACCCAGGGGTTCTAACCTTATATAGAGGGAATATCCATGCCCTAGTAGGCTTTCCCTCAAGCAACCACGCCCTCTTCTAATAGGAAAGTGCTTACTTCACTACTAAGCAAGTTTCCTCTTTCTCTCTCTCCTAAACATCTCTTTGATATTCCTTATTTAAAAAAAATACGAAAATCTTCACCATTATCCTCATTTATACTTGCCTTTCAATTATTTGTCATGAAAACATGTTTTTTTTGCTTTTAAAAGAAAATACTTTTCTTTTCACAATATTAATTATTATATGTATCATATTATCCTCTTATTTGGCAATTTTAGTATTTTCTCTTTCTTTCCTTTTTATTGGGACTCCTTGGATCCCAAGGCACTCTATATTTCGAAATTCATTTTATTGGAATGCTCATTATCTTTCTTAATGCACCTATATGCATTATTTTGCATTATCATGTTTATTTCTCATTAAGATATCTCTTGTTGAGAATTTCTCTTTATTTCTCTTTTATTTCCCTCATTGGCATTCCTTTTATTATTAGAAACCTCATGGATACGAAATCTCACCAAGAAATCTCATTTATGTCTCTTTTCATTCATTTCCCACATTATATCATTATTTCCCAATTTCTTTCTTCATAAAGAAATACATAATTAATCTTTTCTTTTTCTTATTTCTTTTCTTTGCAACTTTAGACTCCTTGGAACCCAAGGAATCCAAGAGGCACGAAATCCTCTTTGGATTTGCCTTCTAGAGGTTTCCATTATTCCTTTTCTCAAATATTCAATTATCCATTTACTAATTGAATTTCCTTTGTTATTTTCCCTTTTTATTGGGCCCAATAGCCAATAAAGCCCACAAATCAATAACAATGCTATTTTAAACGAAATCCAATTATTCAAAACAAATCACATCATTATTTGTTCAATCATCTTTAATATGAGAAATTATATTTCTCACTACTTGAACCCAAAAATTGGGGTTATAACATCCTTCCCCTCTTATAGGAATTTTGTCCTCAAAATTCAAACAAGCAACAAACAATTCAGGATAAGACTTCTCCATGTCCATCATTGGCCCCTATGTGGCTTTACCGTACTCATGGCATTTTCAAAGAACCTTTATCATCACATATTCTTTTCTCTGAGTTCTTTCACCCTGGCGTCTATAAACTACACAGGTGACTCAGGCCATTTCAGCCTCCCTTGGGGCTCACTAGGTTCATTTCTCAGCACATGGTCGGGGTACCTCACATAGTGCTCTAAATTGGACACATGGCAAACATCTCCTATTACTTTATCCTGAGGGGTAGGGTCAAACCTAACCTTCTCCACCCATCCATCTCTAATGGACTCATGTATCGGGTACTCAGCTCTCTTAGTTATAACTTAGAGGGGTCGGATTTTCATGTCATATTTTCTCCCATAGTAACTTGTATGTCAGTCTACTTTGCATCTGCTCACGACTCTCATCGTCTCTAGGCTCCTTTCAGCCCTTACGCAACCAAAGTGACTTCATCTACACGTACTGGGGTCCCTTTTTCTAACCATCATGTGGTACTTTTCTAACCATCATGTGGTCCTTTCACCAACATTACCTTACTAAAGTGGTGACCGACACAACCTCCCTTACAGAGCTTCATATACAACCCGATACTGGCTATGGTGGTTATTGTCACATCTTTCATAGGACAAGAACTGTCTCTAGATATCACCCTGAATGAGCACACATGCCCTCATCAGACCCTTTAGTCTGGATTATACTAACCAAAGTTAGGGGTGATAAACTATACTATCATTGAGTTCTTCATGTACCTATTTCCACTTTATGGAAGTGAACCTTTAGGTCAAACTCAATCACCTTTGAACTCGCTTCATGGTGTAGTTGAACCGTCTCTCTCTCATGGGTAGTTCAACTGGATCTGTCCCTTAACAGAACTCTTCCTTATCTAGGTAAGGCCACCTACCATAACCCACATTGTATCTCGACCTTCCTCGATCCAGGGAAGACCTATCACAACATCCCTAGTGTTGAGCTCTCATTCCCTCTCAAGGGTTCTTTTGTCCTCTATATCGATACACTGGGTTACTGGGGTTCGTCCTTTACCTCTTGGCTTGCATGGCCATACACCACATGCAACTTCATCTTAAGCATCCAAAGTGCTATTTCCATTTTCCACGGTGTATGATGATCTCCAACTAGGACTCCCTGTATGTCATGATTCTTTCAGGATCAACTCCTCGAAACCCTAAACCACTCTAGTCGGGGTTTCATCACCTTCCCTTCGAAAGAAGTACATCTGAGGTTTTACCATCATCCTTTCATTGCATCAAGAACTAGGCTGGCTAACCAAACAACCCTTAACTTTTCAACGCATCTTGTTTCATCTGAGTGTTATCCAAACACCTCTCTTTTTCAAACTTAGGGTTGGCCAAACAAACTCTTCTAACTTCTAGTCAACCAAGTCTTAATCAGATCATTCATTATCACTTCACATCCTTAGGTAACATTACACTTCCATGTATTTTGCTTATCATGTCACCTTACACTATATGTTCATCTTCATAAGAACACTCTCTGATTCCATCATCATGGTGATCAAACTCAACCTGGTATAACTCGTAAGCTCCACATCCTCATAAGGTGATCACCTCATTCCTATTAGTGTTTGCAAGCCATCCATCATTCATTCACTTTACCATGGTAAGATATCTTCTCTATCCCCATTTCTCGTGGCAACACTCCAACCTACATCATCTCTTATCCTTGGTGTATGACATGTATAATGTCCTATCTCTCACCCCCATAACAAGAGGAAATAAGCATTTGGCTGCAGTCCAAATACAGAGTTCCGCCTATTCCAAGAGTAGAGATGGTACATCCCACCTTGCCAGTACACCTTTAAATCTAAGTTGCAACATGCCACATGTGTCTCTTCATCACAACCATCATGATATCAAAACTAGTCTTGAACCTACTGAGGTTTATATCCTTAGTCAACTCCTCTAGGTCCATAGGGTACCGACTCTTTTGGGGTCATCCCTCTTTCCTCATGCATCAAGAGAGTGTCATACTCATCTGCCCTTTGGGTCCCATGAGTTCATGAAGGTGATCAATCTCCTAACCCATGGCCCTCAGACAATGATAGCTGTTACCTCCCGACCCTATGGTCATGTGCAACTGAGGAATTAGGCAACTCCTGCTTTCATCGGTCTTATACCTACCTGACCCTAGGATAGACTTAGGATTATTCATTATAGTACATGTTCACTTAGAACCTTACCCAAGTCTTCATCATCTCTCTTTCTGCAATCATGGGCTGACTCTCATCCGTTCGATCATAGGTATTATGGCAACCTGCCTACCTTGGTCAAGCCCCATACCTGTGACCTCCATGGTAACACATTCACATGCAATAGAGATGGATACCTACGGGTCTACGGGTTCATTCTCATACCATGTACTTTTCTCTTAACTTCTCAAGATCCTACGAGACCTCTTTAGGTTACCTTGAACCAACAAACTGATATACATCCTTCCAAAGGGGTTCCTCTCCCAGGATGGAAGGAAAACTATCTCTAAGGTCACAAAAGCTCTTAGGTCTAGGGTTTACATCCACACGAGCCTACTTAACCCTAGCAAACCATTAAGGCATAAGAAGCCCACTCACTCTACCATGCTAGGTCATACTTATCCTTCCTTCCTTGATGTTGGATCAAGATAAAACTTTCCCCTTTATCATCAACCTAGTTGTAAGGGGGGTTCACCCAACATGCCTTAAACTTAAGGGGCTTCCCTTTTCCTTTATTCATGAGGCGTACCAAAACTATAGAAACTTAATTCTCATCATGAACATTAGGTATACCACTTCCCCTCTTAGGCCTAGGAACCCTAGGTTCACTTTTAGGTGTCCAATGCACGCTCTATCTCTGAACCATGAATCAAGCTTGCAAAAGGCATCTCGTGCACTTCTTGTCATCCTTCTTCTCGATCAACACTTAGGGTTGGGTCCTCCTTAAGGACAACTAACAGGGTACAAGGCCTCATAGCCTGCTACCACACCTTTCTAGGTCTAAGGAACTCTTCTTCCTACCGTAACCACATAGGCACCAGATACTTCATCTTCTATCTCTAGGGTTTGGTCCTTCTAAAGGCAACCAAGATATCATCAACTTTTAGGGATCGATCATGAGGCAACCCATATCATCCATTGTTTAGGGTTTTAGGCTTCCAATCTTCTTGCGGGGTTTCCTGCTTTCTCTAGGGCTAACCCTACATTCAACCTCACCATTAGAGGTCCTCTCTTCATGAAGGTTCATCCTCAAAAGGATGCTCTACATGGCGAAGCCTAGGTTCGAACTTAGGGTTGCTCAAGATTATCCATAACCCTTTATGCTCTATCATAATTCCTTGTCCAGGGTTTCACCCTACTGTCAGCACTAAGACATGCCCCAGGTGCCAACTATACCCTACTAGCACAAGCCCATAGGGTTTCTAAGGTCCTTCACTAACCTCATCATCTAAGGAGTTATCCTTTACCCTGACATGCACGATCCTTCCCAGGGTTGGGTTGCCCAAGGTGTTAGGTCATCCATGGATCATATGGCATCCCAAAGGCATGTCCCTTCAAACACCTGGTCCAACTCATCTCTCTCTAACCATCACTTAGGGTTAGGGTTAGCATCATCCTCATAGGATGTGCCAGGTCTCAACTAGCAATGGAGATCTCTATCTCCAAGACTGACTTATCCTCCTGACAAGAAGGTCTAGCCTCAGGTCTCTCCTGAGGACATGACATCCTATGTCATACGACCTAAGCATGTATCTATTATTTATTTTGCGCTTAATCTATTAAGCTTATGTCCATGACATCTTATTTACATGCTTTTCATTAATTCAGTGGAGGATTCCTTAAACCTTATTGATCTTACACATACCTTGAGAAGGTGAGGAGAAGTAAGAAAACCCTAATCCTTTAGGTCCTTATCAGAAATTTTATGATGAGAAGAGATGAATAAGATGAGAAGTCCTAGAGGTATCTTATTTCGATTCATACCCTAAGACTTTGGCCAGGCGGTCACACGGGTCCGGGAGTCCTCGTATTCCGACTAGCGGTGCGGAGGAAAATCTTGCCAGCCCCCAGTCGTGATCCCTTTCTAGACACCTCCGTCTTTCGGGTACTCCTCTAATAACTCCCTTGGGTTCTATGGAGTTTGTAAAATTTAATAATTATTAATGGTTAAATGAGGAACCTAGGCTCTGATACCAAATGTTACGACCCCACCTCCCGATAACCCCCAATTAAGGGAAACCGAGAGGTTGAGCCGCACCCATTAATCCCGGATCAAAGGTTCGACATATAACCATAAACAATTATTAAATTCTAACAGACTATACTGAAAATGGTAATAAAAATTTTCTTTACATACCTTTTGAAAACTGGGATCTCTATTCCTCTATCCATACTGATACTAATATATCTAATCCTCCTTTACACTTTAATTCTCATTTAGTGTCACATGTGCCACTTTACTGTTTGTTCTTTTCATTGTACCTAAAATGCCGACAAACAAAACGTCGGTCAGCCGTAGCTGGTATGTGGGGGAAACAGATAATCATGCAACTATGATAACCATGTAATCATTCAATTAATCATTTAACAACCAAGATTACGTTTTAAGCCAAACTACTCAATCCATCTTTTCACAACTCTGTGTTGTCCCTTTAGGACTTACATGGTACCTCTATAAGGTGACTTGATGGACCTGCCCTCTAGGCAGCCAAAGTCATTCATGACCCTACCCTCTAGGCAGTTAAAGTCATTCATGACCCTACCCTCTAGGTAGTCAAAGTCATTCATGACCTGATGTACCTACCCTCTAGATAGTCTTTTATCAGGTCAACCATTACGACACAGAGGGAATCAAGGATTGAGCTAGAGGGCATATACATTATGTGATAGTCATAGTCGCTTTATACTTTGCATGAAAGAAATAAACATTCAACAGTTTAGTTGCATTCAACGCGATTAAACATCCGGGAATCTATCGGAAAACCTAAAGCGGTTATTCATAATCGTAACCACATACCTGATCCTTAGTAACTTGATGTCCATGCATTAACATTCAACACAATAAACAGGCAATCAACAATATCCTGAAAATAATGCATAACATTCAAGTGTCATTGTTTTATTCAAACATCCTTAAGATCAACTTTGATTTCTCCTTGTGATTTCTAGGCCAACTTTAGGGTGTTATCAGGGTTTTAGCCTTCATTATGCATTTATCACTTTTAATGCTCTTTTAGTTCACAAACCCTAATTTCTGCATCATATGCACAATTGCATGTCAATTAAACCTAATATGTTTCTTTTATACTAAAATTATTACCTTTATCCTTTTAGGTCGTATCCACAACATTAAGGCTAATTATCACCTTCGGTTTCTTTCAAATTGACAAATCGTATTTCATTGTAGTTCAATTCACATATATAAACCTTACTTATCACTATTTCCACTTTTATACACTAGGAACACTAATTATCCAAATAATTCACATTAAAGATCTTTGGTACTCAAATTGGATTTGTAACAACATAACTTTGTCCTATTCATGGATTTGCACAATTAAATCATTAAAAGGAATATCTTCCTAAATTAGGGTTTCTAAGCCCATTAATGCAAACTTAGATATATGAAACCCTAATTTAAGCCAATTGTGTGCAATTATCATCCTTTTATTATCAACTTGTTAATATTCGTTCTAAACATTCAGAGAACATCACTATATTTAACTATCATCAATTTCAAGGGTTTTTCACTAATTAAACCAGTAAATATGTTAACTTGATGTACTTTTCCAATTTCAAGCATATAAACTCTAAACTAACTAATTATAGGCCAATTCCATCCTTTTTCTTCCAAATATCCATTTTTATCATTAACAGGCTAATATCAACTTTAATCATTAATTAAACCTTACTAATCACTTTAATCATACCCACATAGGGTTCTTTAAACAATTAACACATTAAAGTTGATATCTTCCATTATTTTTCGAATTGCATAAGGAATCATGATTCAAACATAATTTATTTGGATTCCTCTCGTTCTGAGGATCAAGTTTCATATATAACTTGTATTTATCCGAGCTACTATGAAGGAGTTATGAATTTAGCAAAATTACCTATTTTGGGCCAATCCGGGAGCGCCACGTAGCCATCTCCATGCAACGTTGGATTGTTTGGGAAACATAACGGAAAGACCGTTATGCCCTTGGTTAAGTCGCGCGCGCTTTAGCCCACGGAGGGGTAGTTTCGTCCACACGTCTCTCTCTCCATCTTCAACCTTGGGCAGCACGACGGCTGCTGCCCTAGCCGCCGATCTGCAGCAAACAGGAGTGCGCCTCCTCCTCTCCAGAGCTCGGCGACCCCCAGGGACTCCTCCCATGCCTCCGCCATGATCATGCGCACGTGGGGCACCTCATTTTTGCCGCCAAAACAGTCTGTGTGTGTTGCCAAGCCCGCAGATCTGCGGATGGTCGTGGACCTGCTGCAGGCGTCCCGCCGCGGTCTGGGATAGTCGGACTCCTCTTCTATCGGTGGGGGAGCGTCGTGCCTCCCTCACAGGATGGCTCTCCTTCGTTCCGAGGATCATGCCACTCTCCTAACGTAAGGATTGAGGGAAAAAGATGAAGAAGAGGTAGAAGAGAGGGAGGGATACAAGGATCTCCTTGGGCTCGACCCAGGGGTTCTAACCTTATATAGAGGGAATATCCATGCCCTAGTAGGCTTTCCCTCAAGCAACCACGCCCTCTTCTAATAGGAAAGTGCTTACTTCACTACTAAGCAAGTTTCCTCTTTCTCTCTCTCCTAAACATCTCTTTGATATTCCTTATTTAAAAAAAATACGAAAATCTTCACCATTATCCTCATTTATACTTGCCTTTCAATTATTTGTCATGAAAACATGTTTTTTTTGCTTTTAAAAGAAAATACTTTTCTTTTCACAATATTAATTATTATATGTATCATATTATCCTCTTATTTGGCAATTTTAGTATTTTCTCTTTCTTTCCTTTTTATTGGGACTCCTTGGATCCCAAGGCACTCTATATTTCGAAATTCATTTTATTGGAATGCTCATTATCTTTCTTAATGCACCTATATGCATTATTTTGCATTATCATGTTTATTTCTCATTAAGATATCTCTTGTTGAGAATTTCTCTTTATTTCTCTTTTATTTCCCTCATTGGCATTCCTTTTATTATTAGAAACCTCATGGATACGAAATCTCACCAAGAAATCTCATTTATGTCTCTTTTCATTCATTTCCCACATTATATCATTATTTCCCAATTTCTTTCTTCATAAAGAAATACATAATTAATCTTTTCTTTTTCTTATTTCTTTTCTTTGCAACTTTAGACTCCTTGGAACCCAAGGAATCCAAGAGGCACGAAATCCTCTTTGGATTTGCCTTCTAGAGGTTTCCATTATTCCTTTTCTCGAATATTCAATTATCCATTTACTAATTGAATTTCCTTTGTTATTTTCCCTTTTTATTGGGCCCAATAGCCAATAAAGCCCACAAATCAATAACAATGCTATTTTAAACGAAATCCAATTATTCAAAACAAATCACATCATTATTTGTTCAATCATCTTTAATATGAGAAATTATATTTCTCACTACTTGAACCCAAAAATTGGGGTTATAACATCCTTCCCCTCTTATAGGAATTTTGTCCTCAAAATTCAAACAAGCAACAAACAATTCAGGATAAGACTTCTCCATGTCCATCATTGGCCCCTATGTGGCTTTACCGTACTCATGGCATTTTCAAAGAACCTTTATCATCACATATTCTTTTCTCTGAGTTCTTTCACCCTGGCGTCTATAAACTACACAGGTGACTCAGGCCATTTCAGCCTCCCTTGGGGCTCACTAGGTTCATTTCTCAGCACATGGTCGGGGTACCTCACATAGTGCTCTAAATTGGACACATGGCAAACATCTCCTATTACTTTATCCTGAGGGGTAGGGTCAAACCTAACCTTCTCCACCCATCCATCTCTAATGGACTCATGTATCGGGTACTCAGCTCTCTTAGTTATAACTTAGAGGGGTCGGATTTTCATGTCATATTTTCTCCCATAGTAACTTGTATGTCAGTCTACTTTGCATCTGCTCATGACTCTCATCGTCTCTAGGCTCCTTTCAGCCCTTACGCAACCAAAGTGACTTCATCTACACGTACTGGGGTCCCTTTTTCTAACCATCATGTGGTACTTTTCTAACCATCATGTGGTCCTTTCACCAACATTACCTTACTAAAGTGGTGACCGACACAACCTCCCTTACAGAGCTTCATATACAACCCGATACTGGCTATGGTGGTTATTGTCACATCTTTCATAGGACAAGAACTGTCTCTAGATATCACCCTGAATGAGCACACATGCCCTCATCAGACCCTTTAGTCTGGATTATACTAACCAAAGTTAGGGGTGATAAACTATACTATCATTGAGTTCTTCATGTACCTATTTCCACTTTATGGAAGTGAACCTTTAGGTCAAACTCAATCACCTTTGAACTCGCTTCATGGTGTAGTTGAACCGTCTCTCTCTCATGGGTAGTTCAACTGGATCTGTCCCTTAACAGAACTCTTCCTTATCTAGGTAAGGCCACCTACCATAACCCACATTGTATCTCGACCTTCCTCGATCCAGGGAAGACCTATCACAACATCCCTAGTGTTGAGCTCTCATTCCCTCTCAAGGATTCTTTTGTCCTCTATATCGATACACTGGGTTACTGGGGTTCGTCCTTTACCTCTTGGCTTGCATGGCCATACACCACATGCAACTTCATCTTAAGCATCCAAAGTGCTATTTCCATTTTCCACGGTGTATGATGATCTCCAACTAGGACTCCCTGTATGTCATGATTCTTTCAGGATCAACTCCTCGAAACCCTAAACCACTCTAGTCGGGGTTTCATCACCTTCCCTTCGAAAGAAGTACATCTGAGGTTTTACCATCATCCTTTCATTGCATCAAGAACTAGGCTGGCTAACCAAACAACCCTTAACTTTTCAACGCATCTTGTTTCATCTGAGTGTTATCCAAACACCTCTCTTTTTCAAACTTAGGGTTGGCCAAACAAACTCTTCTAACTTCTAGTCAACCAAGTCTTAATCAGATCATTCATTATCACTTCACATCCTTAGGTAACATTACACTTCCATGTATTTTGCTTATCATGTCACCTTACACTATATGTTCATCTTCATAAGAACACTCTCTGATTCCATCATCATGGTGATCAAACTCAACCTGGTATAACTCGTAAGCTCCACATCCTCATAAGGTGATCACCTCATTCCTCTTAGTGTTTGCAAGCCATCCATCATTCATTCACTTTACCATGGTAAGATATCTTCTCTATCCCCATTTCTCGTGGCAACACTCCAACCTACATCATCTCTTATCCTTGGTGTATGACATGTATAATGTCCTATCTCTCACCCCCATAACAAGAGGAAATAAGCATTTGGCTGCAGTCCAAATACAGAGTTCCGCCTATTCCAAGAGTAGAGATGGTACATCCCACCTTGCCAGTACACCTTTAAATCTAAGTTGCAACATGCCACATGTGTCTCTTCATCACAACCATCATGATATCAAAACTAGTCTTGAACCTACTGAGGTTTATATCCTTAGTCAACTCCTCTAGGTCCATAGGGTACCGACTCTTTTGGGGTCATCCCTCTTTCCTCATGCATCAAGAGAGTGTCATACTCATCTGCCCTTTGGGTCCCATGAGTTCATGAAGGTGATCAATCTCCTAACCCATGGCCCTCAGACAATGATAGCTGTTACCTCCCGACCCTATGGTCATGTGCAACTGAGGAATTAGGCAACTCCTGCTTTCATCGGTCTTATACCTACCTGACCCTAGGATAGACTTAGGATTATTCATTATAGTACATGTTCACTTAGAACCTTACCCAAGTCTTCATCATCTCTCTTTCTGCAATCATGGGCTGACTCTCATCCGTTCGATCATAGGTATTATGGCAACCTGCCTACCTTGGTCAAGCCCCATACCTGTGACCTCCATGGTAACACATTCACATGCAATAGAGATGGATACCTACGGGTCTACGGGTTCATTCTCATACCATGTACTTTTCTCTTAACTTCTCAAGATCCTACGAGACCTCTTTAGGTTACCTTGAACCAACAAACTGATATACATCCTTCCAAAGGGGTTCCTCTCCCAGGATGGAAGGAAAACTATCTCTAAGGTCACAAAAGCTCTTAGGTCTAGGGTTTACATCCACACGAGCCTACTTAACCCTAGCAAACCATTAAGGCATAAGAAGCCCACTCACTCTACCATGCTAGGTCATACTTATCCTTCCTTCCTTGATGTTGGATCAAGATAAAACTTTCCCCTTTATCATCAACCTAGTTGTAAGGGGGGTTCACCCAACATGCCTTAAACTTAAGGGGCTTCCCTTTTCCTTTATTCATGAGGCGTACCAAAACTATAGAAACTTAATTCTCATCATGAACATTAGGTATACCACTTCCCCTCTTAGGCCTAGGAACCCTAGGTTCACTTTTAGGTGTCCAATGCACGCTCTATCTCTGAACCATGAATCAAGCTTGCAAAAGGCATCTCGTGCACTTCTTGTCATCCTTCTTCTCGATCAACACTTAGGGTTGGGTCCTCCTTAAGGACAACTAACAGGGTACAAGGCCTCATAGCCTGCTACCACACCTTTCTAGGTCTAAGGAACTCTTCTTCCTACCGTAACCACATAGGCACCAGATACTTCATCTTCTATCTCTAGGGTTTGGTCCTTCTAAAGGCAACCAAGATATCATCAACTTTTAGGGATCGATCATGAGGCAACCCATATCATCCATTGTTTAGGGTTTTAGGCTTCCAATCTTCTTGCGGGGTTTCCTGCTTTCTCTAGGGCTAACCCTACATTCAACCTCACCATTAGAGGTCCTCTCTTCATGAAGGTTCATCCTCAAAAGGATGCTCTACATGGCGAAGCCTAGGTTCGAACTTAGGGTTGCTCAAGATTATCCATAACCCTTTATGCTCTATCATAATTCCTTGTCCAGGGTTTCACCCTACTGTCAGCACTAAGACATGCCCCAGGTGCCAACTATACCCTACTAGCACAAGCCCATAGGGTTTCTAAGGTCCTTCACTAACCTCATCATCTAAGGAGTTATCCTTTACCCTGACATGCACGATCCTTCCCAGGGTTGGGTTGCCCAAGGTGTTAGGTCATCCATGGATCATATGGCATCCCAAAGGCATGTCCCTTCAAACACCTGGTCCAACTCATCTCTCTCTAACCATCACTTAGGGTTAGGGTTAGCATCATCCTCATAGGATGTGCCAGGTCTCAACTAGCAATGGAGATCTCTATCTCCAAGACTGACTTATCCTCCTGACAAGAAGGTCTAGCCTCAGGTCTCTCCTGAGGACATGACATCCTATGTCATACGACCTAAGCATGTATCTATTATTTATTTTGCGCTTAATCTATTAAGCTTATGTCCATGACATCTTATTTACATGCTTTTCATTAATTCAGTGGAGGATTCCTTAAACCTTATTGATCTTACACATACCTTGAGAAGGTGAGGAGAAGTAAGAAAACCCTAATCCTTTAGGTCCTTATCAGAAATTTTATGATGAGAAGAGATGAATAAGATGAGAAGTCCTAGAGGTATCTTATTTCGATTCATACCCTAAGACTTTGGCCAGGCGGTCACACGGGTCCGGGAGTCCTCGTATTCCGACTAGCGGTGCGGAGGAAAATCTTGCCAGCCCCCAGTCGTGATCCCTTTCTAGACACCTCCGTCTTTCGGGTACTCCTCTAATAACTCCCTTGGGTTCTATGGAGTTTGTAAAATTTAATAATTATTAATGGTTAAATGAGGAACCTAGGCTCTGATACCAAATGTTACGACCCCACCTCCCGATAACCCCCAATTAAGGGAAACCGAGAGGTTGAGCCGCACCCATTAATCCCGGATCAAAGGTTCGACATATAACCATAAACAATTATTAAATTCTAACAGACTATACTGAAAATGGTAATAAAAATTTTCTTTACATACCTTTTGAAAACTGGGATCTCTATTCCTCTATCCATACTGATACTAATATATCTAATCCTCCTTTACACTTTAATTCTCATTTAGTGTCACATGTGCCACTTTACTGTTTGTTCTTTTCATTGTACCTAAAACGCCGACAAACAAAACGTCGGTCAGCCGTAGCTGGTATGTGGGGGAAACAGATAATCATGCAACTATGATAACCATGTAATCATTCAATTAATCATTTAACAACCAAGATTACGTTTTAAGCCAAACTACTCAATCCATCTTTTCACAACTCTGTGTTGTCCCTTTAGGACTTACATGGTACCTCTATAAGGTGACTTGATGGACCTGCCCTCTAGGCAGCCAAAGTCATTCATGACCCTACCCTCTAGGCAGTTAAAGTCATTCATGACCCTACCCTCTAGGTAGTCAAAGTCATTCATGACCTGATGTACCTACCGTCTAGATAGTCTTTTATCAGGTCAACCATTACGACACAGAGGGAATCAAGGATTGAGCTAGAGGGCATATACATTATGTGATAGTCATAGTCGCTTTATACTTTGCATGAAAGAAATAAACATTCAACAGTTTAGTTGCATTCAACGCGATTAAACATCCGGGAATCTATCGGAAAACCTAAAGCGGTTATTCATAATCGTAACCACATACCTGATCCTTAGTAACTTGATGTCCATGCATTAACATTCAACACAATAAACAGGCAATCAACAATATCCTGAAAATAATGCATAACATTCAAGTGTCATTGTTTTATTCAAACATCCTTAAGATCAACTTTGATTTCTCCTTATGATTTCTAGGCCAACTTTAGGGTGTTATCAGGGTTTTAGCCTTCATTATGCATTTATCACTTTTAATGCTCTTTTAGTTCACAAACCCTAATTTCTGCATCATATGCACAATTGCATGTCAATTAAACCTAATATGTTTCTTTTATACTAAAATTATTACCTTTATCCTTTTAGGTCGTATCCACAACATTAAGGCTAATTATCACCTTCGGTTTCTTTCAAATTGACAAATCGTATTTCATTGTAGTTCAATTCACATATATAAACCTTACTTATCACTATTTCCACTTTTATACACTAGGAACACTAATTATCCAAATAATTCACATTAAAGATCTTTGGTACTCAAATTGGATTTGTAACAACATAATTTTGTCCTATTCATGGATTTGCACAATTAAATCATTAAAAGGAATATCTTCCTAAATTAGGGTTTCTAAGCCCATTAATGCAAACTTAGATATATGAAACCCTAATTTAAGCCAATTGTGTGCAATTATCATCCTTTTATTATCAACTTGTTAATATTCGTTCTAAACATTCAGAGAACATCACTATATTTAACTATCATCAATTTCAAGGGTTTTTCACTAATTAAACCAGTAAATATGTTAACTTGATGTACTTTTCCAAATTCAAGCATATAAACTCTAAACTAACTAATTATAGGCCAATTCCATCCTTTTTCTTCCAAATATCCATTTTTATCATTAATAGGCTAATATCAACTTTAATCATTAATTAAACCTTACTAATCACTTTAATCATACCCACATAGGGTTCTTTAAACAATTAACACATTAAAGTTGATATCTTCCATTATTTTTCGAATTGCATAAGGAATCATGATTCAAACATAATTTATTTGGATTCCTCTCGTTCTGAGGATCAAGTTTCATATATAACTTGTATTTATCCGAGCTACTATGAAGGAGTTATGAATTTAGCAAAATTACCTATTTTGGGCCAATCCGGGAGCGCCACGTAGCCATCTCCATGCAACGTTGGATTGTTTGGGAAACATAACGGAAAGACCGTTATGCCCTTGGTTAAGTCGCGCGCGCTTTAGCCCACGGAGGGGTAGTTTCGTCCACACGTCTCTCTCTCCATCTTCAACCTTGGGCAGCACGACGGCTGCTGCCCTAGCCGCCGATCTGCAGCAAACAGGAGTGCGCCTCCTCCTCTCCAGAGCTCGGCGACCCCCAGGGACTCCTCCCATGCCTCCGCCATGATCATGCGCACGTGGGGCACCTCATTTTTGCCGCCAAAACAGTCTGTGTGTGTTGCCAAGCCCGCAGATCTGTGGATGGTCGTGGACCTGCTGCAGGCGTCCCGCCGCGGTCTGGGATAGTCGGACTCCTCTTCTATCGGTGGGGGAGCGTCGTGCCTCCCTCACAGGATGGCTCTCCTTCGTTCCGAGGATCATGCCACTCTCCTAACGTAAGGATTGAGGGAAAAAGATGAAGAAGAGGTAGAAGAGAGGGAGGGATACAAGGATCTCCTTGGGCTCGACCCAGGGGTTCTAACCTTATATAGAGGGAATATCCATGCCCTAGTAGGCTTTCCCTCAAGCAACCACGCCCTCTTCTAATAGGAAAGTGCTTACTTCACTACTAAGCAAGTTTCCTCTTTCTCTCTCTCCTAAACATCTCTTTGATATTCCTTATTTAAAAAAAATACGAAAATCTTCACCATTATCCTCATTTATACTTGCCTTTCAATTATTTGTCATGAAAACATGTTTTTTTTGCTTTTAAAAGAAAATACTTTTCTTTTCACAATATTAATTATTATATGTATCATATTATCCTCTTATTTGGCAATTTTAGTATTTTCTCTTTCTTTCCTTTTTATTGGGACTCCTTGGATCCCAAGGCACTCTATATTTCGAAATTCATTTTATTGGAATGCTCATTATCTTTCTTAATGCACCTATATGCATTATTTTGCATTATCATGTTTATTTCTCATTAAGATATCTCTTGTTGAGAATTTCTCTTTATTTCTCTTTTATTTCCCTCATTGGCATTCCTTTTATTATTAGAAACCTCATGGATACGAAATCTCACCAAGAAATCTCATTTATGTCTCTTTTCATTCATTTCCCACATTATATCATTATTTCCCAATTTCTTTCTTCATAAAGAAATACATAATTAATCTTTTCTTTTTCTTATTTCTTTTCTTTGCAACTTTAGACTCCTTGGAACCCAAGGAATCCAAGAGGCACGAAATCCTCTTTGGATTTGCCTTCTAGAGGTTTCCATTATTCCTTTTCTCGAATATTCAATTATCCATTTACTAATTGAATTTCCTTTGTTATTTTCCCTTTTTATTGGGCCCAATAGCCAATAAAGCCCACAAATCAATAACAATGCTATTTTAAACGAAATCCAATTATTCAAAACAAATCACATCATTATTTGTTCAATCATCTTTAATATGAGAAATTATATTTCTCACTACTTGAACCCAAAAATTGGGGTTATAACATCCTTCCCCTCTTATAGGAATTTTGTCCTCAAAATTCAAACAAGCAACAAACAATTCAGGATAAGACTTCTCCATGTCCATCATTGGCCCCTATGTGGCTTTACCGTACTCATGGCATTTTCAAAGAACCTTTATCATCACATATTCTTTTCTCTGAGTTCTTTCACCCTGGCGTCTATAAACTACACAGGTGACTCAGGCCATTTCAGCCTCCCTTGGGGCTCACTAGGTTCATTTCTCAGCACATGGTCGGGGTACCTCACATAGTGCTCTAAATTGGACACATGGCAAACATCTCCTATTACTTTATCCTGAGGGGTAGGGTCAAACCTAACCTTCTCCACCCATCCATCTCTAATGGACTCATGTATCGGGTACTCAGCTCTCTTAGTTATAACTTAGAGGGGTCGGATTTTCATGTCATATTTTCTCCCATAGTAACTTGTATGTCAGTCTACTTTGCATCTGCTCACGACTCTCATCGTCTCTAGGCTCCTTTCAGCCCTTACGCAACCAAAGTGACTTCATCTACACGTACTGGGGTCCCTTTTTCTAACCATCATGTGGTACTTTTCTAACCATCATGTGGTCCTTTCACCAACATTACCTTACTAAAGTGGTGACCGACACAACCTCCCTTACAGAGCTTCATATACAACCCGATACTGGCTATGGTGGTTATTGTCACATCTTTCATAGGACAAGAACTGTCTCTAGATATCACCCTGAATGAGCACACATGCCCTCATCAGACCCTTTAGTCTGGATTATACTAACCAAAGTTAGGGGTGATAAACTATACTATCATTGAGTTCTTCATGTACCTATTTCCACTTTATGGAAGTGAACCTTTAGGTCAAACTCAATCACCTTTGAACTTGCTTCATGGTGTAGTTGAACCGTCTCTCTCTCATGGGTAGTTCAACTGAATCTGTCCCTTAACAGAACTCTTCCTTATCTAGGTAAGGCCACCTACCATAACCCACATTGTATCTCGACCTTCCTCGATCCAGGGAAGACCTATCACAACATCCCTAGTGTTGAGCTCTCATTCCCTCTCAAGGATTCTTTTGTCCTCTATATCGATACACTGGGTTACTGGGGTTCGTCCTTTACCTCTTGGCTTGCATGGCCATACACCACATGCAACTTCATCTTAAGCATCCAAAGTGCTATTTCCATTTTCCACGGTGTATGATGATCTCCAACTAGGACTCCCTGTATGTCATGATTCTTTCAGGATCAACTCCTCGAAACCCTAAACCACTCTAGTCGGGGTTTCATCACCTTCCCTTCGAAAGAAGTACATCTGAGGTTTTACCATCATCCTTTCATTGCATCAAGAACTAGGCTGGCTAACCAAACAACCCTTAACTTTTCAACGCATCTTGTTTCATCTGAGTGTTATCCAAACACCTCTCTTTTTCAAACTTAGGGTTGGCCAAACAAACTCTTCTAACTTCTAGTCAACCAAGTCTTAATCAGATCATTCATTATCACTTCACATCCTTAGGTAACATTACACTTCCATGTATTTTGCTTATCATGTCACCTTACACTATATGTTCATCTTCATAAGAACACTCTCTGATTCCATCATCATGGTGATCAAACTCAACCTGGTATAACTCGTAAGCTCCACATCCTCATAAGGTGATCACCTCATTCCTCTTAGTGTTTGCAAGCCATCCATCATTCATTCACTTTACCATGGTAAGATATCTTCTCTATCCCCATTTCTCGTGGCAACACTCCAACCTACATCATCTCTTATCCTTGGTGTATGACATGTATAATGTCCTATCTCTCACCCCCATAACAAGAGGAAATAAGCATTTGGCTGCAGTCCAAATACAGAGTTCCGCCTATTCCAAGAGTAGAGATGGTACATCCCACCTTGCCAGTACACCTTTAAATCTAAGTTGCAACATGCCACATGTGTCTCTTCATCACAACCATCATGATATCAAAACTAGTCTTGAACC
The DNA here is from genome assembly GCA_963693085.1 of Alisma plantago-aquatica. Classification (NCBI taxonomy): domain Eukaryota; kingdom Viridiplantae; phylum Streptophyta; class Magnoliopsida; order Alismatales; family Alismataceae; genus Alisma; species Alisma plantago-aquatica. Next base: position 10,177,882 of record OY856415.1, on the reverse strand, counting down.
TACTGAGGTTTATATCCTTAGTCAACTCCTCTAGGTCCATAGGGTACCGACTCTTTTGGGGTCATCCCTCTTTCCTCATGCATCAAGAGAGTGTCATACTCATCTGCCCTTTGGGTCCCATGAGTTCATGAAGGTGATCAATCTCCTAACCCATGGCCCTCAGACAATGATAGCTGTTACCTCCCGACCCTATGGTCATGTGCAACTGAGGAATTAGGCAACTCCTGCTTTCATCGGTCTTATACCTACCTGACCCTAGGATAGACTTAGGATTATTCATTATAGTACATGTTCACTTAGAACCTTACCCAAGTCTTCATCATCTCTCTTTCTGCAATCATGGGCTGACTCTCATCCGTTCGATCATAGGTATTATGGCAACCTGCCTACCTTGGTCAAGCCCCATACCTGTGACCTCCATGGTAACACATTCACATGCAATAGAGATGGATACCTACGGGTCTACGGGTTCATTCTCATACCATGTACTTTTCTCTTAACTTCTCAAGATCCTACGAGACCTCTTTAGGTTACCTTGAACCAACAAACTGATATACATCCTTCCAAAGGGGTTCCTCTCCCAGGATGGAAGGAAAACTATATCTAAGGTCACAAAAGCTCTTAGGTCTAGGGTTTACATCCACACGAGCCTACTTAACCCTAGCAAACCATTAAGGCATAAGAAGCCCACTCACTCTACCATGCTAGGTCATACTTATCCTTCCTTCCTTGATGTTGGATCAAGATAAAACTTTCCCCTTTATCATCAACCTAGTTGTAAGGGGGGTTCACCCAACATGCCTTAAACTTAAGGGGCTTCCCTTTTCCTTTATTCATGAGGCGTACCAAAACTATAGAAACTTAATTCTCATCATGAACATTAGGTATACCACTTCCCCTCTTAGGCCTAGGAACCCTAGGTTCACTTTTAGGTGTCCAATGCACGCTCTATCTCTGAACCATGAATCAAGCTTGCAAAAGGCATCTCGTGCACTTCTTGTCATCCTTCTTCTCGATCAACACTTAGGGTTGGGTCCTCCTTAAGGACAACTAACAGGGTACAAGGCCTCATAGCCTGCTACCACACCTTTCTAGGTCTAAGGAACTCTTCTTCCTACCGTAACCACATAGGCACCAGATACTTCATCTTCTATCTCTAGGGTTTGGTCCTTCTAAAGGCAACCAAGATATCATCAACTTTTAGGGATCGATCATGAGGCAACCCATATCATCCATTGTTTAGGGTTTTAGGCTTCCAATCTTCTTGCGGGGTTTCCTGCTTTCTCTAGGGCTAACCCTACATTCAACCTCACCATTAGAGGTCCTCTCTTCATGAAGGTTCATCCTCAAAAGGATGCTCTACATGGCGAAGCCTAGGTTCGAACTTAGGGTTGCTCAAGATTATCCATAACCCTTTATGCTCTATCATAATTCCTTGTCCAGGGTTTCACCCTACTGTCAGCACTAAGACATGCCCCAGGTGCCAACTATACCCTACTAGCACAAGCCCATAGGGTTTCTAAGGTCCTTCACTAACCTCATCATCTAAGGAGTTATCCTTTACCCTGACATGCACGATCCTTCCCAGGGTTGGGTTGCCCAAGGTGTTAGGTCATCCATGGATCATATGGCATCCCAAAGGCATGTCCCTTCAAACACCTGGTCCAACTCATCTCTCTCTAACCATCACTTAGGGTTAGGGTTAGCATCATCCTCATAGGATGTGCCAGGTCTCAACTAGCAATGGAGATCTCTATCTCCAAGACTGACTTATCCTCCTGACAAGAAGGTCTAGCCTCAGGTCTCTCCTGAGGACATGACATCCTATGTCATACGACCTAAGCATGTATCTATTATTTATTTTGCGCTTAATCTATTAAGCTTATGTCCATGACATCTTATTTACATGCTTTTCATTAATTCAGTGGAGGATTCCTTAAACCTTATTGATCTTACACATACCTTGAGAAGGTGAGGAGAAGTAAGAAAACCCTAATCCTTTAGGTCCTTATCAGAAATTTTATGATGAGAAGAGATGAATAAGATGAGAAGTCCTAGAGGTATCTTATTTCGATTCATACCCTAAGACTTTGGCCAGGCGGTCACACGGGTCCGGGAGTCCTCGTATTCCGACTAGCGGTGCGGAGGAAAATCTTGCCAGCCCCCAGTCGTGATCCCTTTCTAGACACCTCCGTCTTTCGGGTACTCCTCTAATAACTCCCTTGGGTTCTATGGAGTTTGTAAAATTTAATAATTATTAATGGTTAAATGAGGAACCTAGGCTCTGATACCAAATGTTACGACCCCACCTCCCGATAACCCCCAATTAAGGGAAACCGAGAGGTTGAGCCGCACCCATTAATCCCGGATCAAAGGTTCGACATATAACCATAAACAATTATTAAATTCTAACAGACTATACTGAAAATGGTAATAAAAATTTTCTTTACATACCTTTTGAAAACTGGGATCTCTATTCCTCTATCCATACTGATACTAATATATCTAATCCTCCTTTACACTTTAATTCTCATTTAGTGTCACATGTGCCACTTTACTGTTTGTTCTTTTCATTGTACCTAAAACGCCGACAAACAAAACGTCGGTCAGCCGTAGCTGGTATGTGGGGGAAACAGATAATCATGCAACTATGATAACCATGTAATCATTCAATTAATCATTTAACAACCAAGATTACGTTTTAAGCCAAACTACTCAATCCATCTTTTCACAACTCTGTGTTGTCCCTTTAGGACTTACATGGTACCTCTATAAGGTGACTTGATGGACCTGCCCTCTAGGCAGCCAAAGTCATTCATGACCCTACCCTCTAGGCAGTTAAAGTCATTCATGACCCTACCCTCTAGGTAGTCAAAGTCATTCATGACCTGATGTACCTACCCTCTAGATAGTCTTTTATCAGGTCAACCATTACGACACAGAGGGAATCAAGGATTGAGCTAGAGGGCATATACATTATGTGATAGTCATAGTCGCTTTATACTTTGCATGAAAGAAATAAACATTCAACAGTTTAGTTGCATTCAACGCGATTAAACATCCGGGAATCTATCGGAAAACCTAAAGCGGTTATTCATAATCGTAACCACATACCTGATCCTTAGTAACTTGATGTCCATGCATTAACATTCAACACAATAAACAGGCAATCAACAATATCCTGAAAATAATGCATAACATTCAAGTGTCATTGTTTTATTCAAACATCCTTAAGATCAACTTTGATTTCTCCTTATGATTTCTAGGCCAACTTTAGGGTGTTATCAGGGTTTTAGCCTTCATTATGCATTTATCACTTTTAATGCTCTTTTAGTTCACAAACCCTAATTTCTGCATCATATGCACAATTGCATGTCAATTAAACCTAATATGTTTCTTTTATACTAAAATTATTACCTTTATCCTTTTAGGTCGTATCCACAACATTAAGGCTAATTATCACCTTCGGTTTCTTTCAAATTGACAAATCGTATTTCATTGTAGTTCAATTCACATATATAAACCTTACTTATCACTATTTCCACTTTTATACACTAGGAACACTAATTATCCAAATAATTCACATTAAAGATCTTTGGTACTCAAATTGGATTTGTAACAACATAACTTTGTCCTATTCATGGATTTGCACAATTAAATCATTAAAAGGAATATCTTCCTAAATTAGGGTTTCTAAGCCCATTAATGCAAACTTAGATATATGAAACCCTAATTTAAGCCAATTGTGTGCAATTATCATCCTTTTATTATCAACTTGTTAATATTCGTTCTAAACATTCAGAGAACATCACTATATTTAACTATCATCAATTTCAAGGGTTTTTCACTAATTAAACCAGTAAATATGTTAACTTGATGTACTTTTCCAATTTCAAGCATATAAACTCTAAACTAACTAATTATAGGCCAATTCCATCCTTTTTCTTCCAAATATCCATTTTTATCATTAACAGGCTAATATCAACTTTAATCATTAATTAAACCTTACTAATCACTTTAATCATACCCACATAGGGTTCTTTAAACAATTAACACATTAAAGTTGATATCTTCCATTATTTTTCGAATTGCATAAGGAATCATGATTCAAACATAATTTATTTGGATTCCTCTCGTTCTGAGGATCAAGTTTCATATATAACTTGTATTTATCCGAGCTACTATGAAGGAGTTATGAATTTAGCAAAATTACCTATTTTGGGCCAATCCGGGAGCGCCACGTAGCCATCTCCATGCAACGTTGGATTGTTTGGGAAAAATAACGGAAAGACCGTTATGCCCTTGGTTAAGTCGCGCGCGCTTTAGCCCACGGAGGGGTAGTTTCGTCCACACGTCTCTCTCTCCATCTTCAACCTTGGGCAGCACGACGGCTGCTGCCCTAGCCGCCGATCTGCAGCAAACAGGAGTGCGCCTCCTCCTCTCCAGAGCTCGGCGACCCCCAGGGACTCCTCCCATGCCACCGCCATGATCATGCACACGTGGGGCACCTCATTTTTGCCGCCAAAACAGTCTGTGTGTGTTGCCAAGCCCGCAGATCTGCGGATGGTCGTGGACCTGCTGCAGGCGTCCCGCCGCGGTCTGGGATAGTCGGACTCCTCTTCTATCGGTGGGGGAGCGTCGTGCCTCCCTCACAGGATGGCTCTCCTTCGTTCCGAGGATCATGCCACTCTCCTAACGTAAGGATTGAGGGAAAAAGATGAAGAAGAGGTAGAAGAGAGGGAGGGATACAAGGATCTCCTTGGGCTCGACCCAGGGGTTCTAACCTTATATAGAGGGAATATCCATGCCCTAGTAGGCTTTCCCTCAAGCAACCACGCCCTCTTCTAATAGGAAAGTGCTTACTTCACTACTAAGCAAGTTTCCTCTTTCTCTCTCTCCTAAACATCTCTTTGATATTCCTTATTTAAAAAAAATACGAAAATCTTCACCATTATCCTCATTTATACTTGCCTTTCAATTATTTGTCATGAAAACATGTTTTTTTTGCTTTTAAAAGAAAATACTTTTCTTTTCACAATATTAATTATTATATGTATCATATTATCCTCTTATTTGGCAATTTTAGTATTTTCTCTTTCTTTCCTTTTTATTGGGACTCCTTGGATCCCAAGGCACTCTATATTTCGAAATTCATTTTATTGGAATGCTCATTATCTTTCTTAATGCACCTATATGCATTATTTTGCATTATCATGTTTATTTCTCATTAAGATATCTCTTGTTGAGAATTTCTCTTTATTTCTCTTTTATTTCCCTCATTGGCATTCCTTTTATTATTAGAAACCTCATGGATACGAAATCTCACCAAGAAATCTCATTTATGTCTCTTTTCATTCATTTCCCACATTATATCATTATTTCCCAATTTCTTTCTTCATAAAGAAATACATAATTAATCTTTTCTTTTTCTTATTTCTTTTCTTTGCAACTTTAGACTCCTTGGAACCCAAGGAATCCAAGAGGCACGAAATCCTCTTTGGATTTGCCTTCTAGAGGTTTCCATTATTCCTTTTCTCGAATATTCAATTATCCATTTACTAATTGAATTTCCTTTGTTATTTTCCCTTTTTATTGGGCCCAATAGCCAATAAAGCCCACAAATCAATAACAATGCTATTTTAAACGAAATCCAATTATTCAAAACAAATCACATCATTATTTGTTCAATCATCTTTAATATGAGAAATTATATTTCTCACTACTTGAACCCAAAAATTGGGGTTATAACAGAAAGAGTCAAGTAATGCAGGTCCACAAGCTTCCCTCCTTCCGCCTTGGTGTAACCAGATACATCATGCTCCAGGGCCAAAGTAATTGAAGTCAAAATCCCTCCCATAATAAAAGGATTCTTACTGTTGGATGGGATTGTCTTCATGTGATCAATGATGAGCAACCCCAAATTTACATGCTTTCCCTACACCATCCATCCCAATACAAATAGTGTTGGATCCTGGATGGGTGACTTAGGTGCTCTAGAGGGGGGGGGGGTGAATAGAGCTGAAAGCACTTAAACAAAACTCATTAAACCTTCAAATTATATGACAAGATAAGGTTGCTAAATAGGTAATTTGAGTGCAACTAAATCATGCATAACAAGGATAAGAGAGATTGAACATACACATGTAGACAAGCTATTTAGAGTGGTTCCACACTATAAACTAGAAGTGTGTCAGTCCACTTGCCTAGAGAGGTCAACCTCTAGGACTTCAACCAATTGCACTCTTATATTCATTCATAAGACATACAATACATGACCCAACAAAGGACTTACCTATCCAATACAAAGAGTCTTCAACCTTACCAAGGACTTACCCACTTTGCAAGAGTCTTCGGCCTTCTCCAAGGACTTACCCACTCTTGCACAAGTCTTCGGCCTTGCAGGAATTACCCACTCTTCTTGGATATTCCTCCTTTGACTTCACCTTCACTCGGAGAAGCTTTCCACCAAGGACTTACCCACTTGAGCTTGAGTCTTCTGCCTTCTCCAAGGGCTTACCCACTCTAGCTCCAAGTCTTCATCCTTGATCTTCACCAAGGGACTCCTTCCCTTGTTCTTCTTCACCTCTCTTGGCTAAGAGAGGACCTTCATCTTCAAGATTGGAAATGGATAGATGGGGAGGTTGTGGAAGTTAGAGCTTCACAAGATATACAAATAACACTAGCTCTCTTACAGATTTCCTACTCACTCTAAAGGATGTAGCAAGTGATTAAGCTTAGAGAGAGAGAGGAGGCTGTAGGATCACTCAACTATAGAATAGGAACCTTCATAGTGAATGCTCAACCTTGGAATGAAGCCCAAGGGGTCCTATTTATAGTTGGGGATGCCTCTTAGCCTTTGGGAACACTTGAGAATGAAAACTAGCCGTTTTGTGGCTTGCAACAAATCTATTTTCACTTGTTGCAACTTCCACAACGGCTAGTTAGCACTTTTCTGCATTCCAGTACAGTCTGATCGGCTGAGTTTATATTAAGGTAATTCGGCCGAACCACTAAAAGACAAGGCTGAAAGCTAGACTATCGGCTGAGTTCCTTTGGAGAAACTCGGCCGATCAGTCGACTTTCATCTTGGACCGATCAGTGGATCGACCGAGTTTCCTAGCTAGAAACTCGACCGAACGGGAATCGGCTGAGTTTGTAACTCGGCCGATTGCAACAAAAATTCCAGAATATATGGATCGGCCGAGTTTGGAATTCGGCCGACAAAATCCCTGTTATGGGTATTTTGGAATTTTCGTTTGACTATACAAATGATGAATTTTTGTGTCCCAATAATTTTTCTAAGCTTAATTACAAGTCATACAATCATAACAAGTGATTACAAAGCAATTCTAAGGTCATTTACATAGAGATCCCAAATTGCACACTTGTAGCTATTTTGACTTGTCTTTTCTCCAATTTGATATGCGCAAGTTAGGGCGTTTGGAGTGTGTCTAAACCTAATTGAAATCACTCAATGTAGAAGCATTAGACACCAATATGTGGAATGGTTAGTCATCATAAAAACAAGGGTTTAGTCAATTTAGACGTGAGTCAACATTGACCTAATTGACCTTGAGTCAACATTCTCCCCCTTTTTGAAGATGACAAACCATTCCATAAATGTATTGAAAGCTTGTACGTAAAATCATACCTTCGGAGAAACGTAGGGGTTTCAATAGGATTGAGCTCATATGCTCCCCCTCAATTGATGCGCATGGAGTTCTCATACTCCCCCTCAATTGATGCTATTTCTCCTGCATGGTTAGCTTTCATAACATTTATAGAAACTATGTCTTCTACTCATATATGTTCTACACATATATGTCTTCTCCCATTTACCTTCTCCCCTTTACATGGACACGCTTCTTTGCTTCATGTAAGACATGCCTTCTCCCTGTTGTCAAAAGAAGACATATCTTTCTCCCCCTTTGTCATTTCAAAAAGGTGGGGGTGTGAAGAAACTAAGAAACACCACTTGTTAAGAGAAAGAAGATAACAAAAGTTATATAAGGAGAGTAGAAGAGCACAGATAGGGGCTTGTCCAAGCATAGAAAGAAAAGCAAGTTAAAGCATATACTTGAACAACCCAAGATGCAAGATGAAGTGCTGTAGAAAAACAATAAATCACAATTTTGACCCTCAAGATGATGGAATTTGACCAAAAACCATCAGAGCTCATGGAAAAGCGATGAGTCTTGCTTAGAAGGTCGTTTCTGCATGAAAAACACTATACTTGTAGCAAAAACTGAAATTGGAGCAAAAGCTGCATAAAAACCAAAAAATACTCCAATTTCTACATATCATGTAGATCTATGTACCCTGCATCACAATGTTATGCAAGTAACTCAAGATAGTAGATAAGCAATTTAAAGAACAATCTTGAGCATGTATGAGACAAGATACAAGCATAACATATAGATGATCAAGTATACCACTTATTGATAGGGTTAGAACTACATGTATGCGAACTACTAGTAGATGATATCACAAGTTAGGACTACTAGTAGGATCTAGATCATAGCAAGAGATACCAAAAGATACACAAGTCAAAGATCAAGCTATGAGTAGATGTAGAGATATATCCAAACAAAGAGATATGCAAATATAGAAGCATGGGAGGATATAACTCACTAAATATGCATCCTTACCATAAGATGATTACCCCTATGAACCTCAAGGTTGTATCAACACAAGATATACACCTAGATAGATGTAGCAATTTAGAGTACAACAGAAGCGATTTTAGACACAACCAAGAGATCCAAAGAGATCATCATCAAAACCTGCAAAACAACTCAAAGCAAGTAATTGCAACATATAGATATACCAATTTAGAGAAATTAGAGAGATAGAGTTGTAAGCAAGATAGGCAATTTAGAACATGGCAATATGCATATATAAAAGATACCAAATGAGAGTGCCAAAGAATAAGGCTATTGGTTGAGAAAATCTAGTTGAGAGGGAAATTCTCACTCAATAAGCCAACTGTATATTCTGTGCTTACCATTGCTTTTTCCACTTGTTGTTGCCCTCTACACATCTCACCTTTCTTCTTCATGTGGATTGAGAAGTCAATTTGCAATTTAATAGCTCAAGTCAATCCATTTGCAAGTACCTACAAGAAGAAAGATGAAATGGTCCCCAATCATATTTTTGGGTCCGGAGGGGTTAGTTTAGCAACCCAAGTCCACTTGCTCTTGGGTGCTTTCCTAAAAGGACAACAAGTAGAATAATGACCAATTTCATTGCAATAATTACATGTGCCCATAGTCTTGGAACTAGAGGATTCTCCATGGAATATTGGAGGTCCTTTGTCTTTGTTGTTCCTTGACTACTATCATACCCTAAACCATGCCTACCAATTTGTTTAGTAGTATGGTCTAGGATTTGATTAAGAATCTTTTTACCAACTAAAAATCTTTGCAAAGAAGATCTTAAACTATCATTATCATGCTTAAGAGAAGCAATAGTAGAAGACAATTGATTAATGTTATCTCTAGCATGTAGGAGATCATTTTCTAGGCAAAGAGCTTTAGTTGAATAAGAATCTCTATCAATATGAAGAGCAGCAACATCATTCTCTCTATTTGTAGAACTAGAACAAGGTCATGCCCATTGATTTTAGCAAGCAAGGAGGCATTTTCAGATTTAAGCACCACTAATTCTCTTTGATAAGAATATATTTCTTTTCTCCTAGCATCATCAATAAGCTTGAGTTCTACGTTATCAGTTTTAAGAGTATCAAGCTTATGCATGAGAGAATCATCAATTAAAGTATGCTCTTCATTAGAACTAGGCATGAGAGGTTGAGCTTCTAGAAATTTAATCTTATCAAGTAAACTAGCATTTTCAAGTTTAAGAGAGTCTACTTGGATAAGATAATCATTTTTATCAATAAGCAAGCAAGAATTTGCATGTTCAAGATCATTTAATTCTACATACAAATTATCAACAATTTTAGCAAGCTTTTTCTTTTTCTTTTGAGAAGACTTAAGAGATGCACAAATATCATGAATGAGATCAATCAAGGATTCTTTATCTAAAGAGTCTAGATTTACCTCATTTGAGTCTTCACTTGTGCTTGTCATGAGGACACAATGGCATCTTCCATCTTCACATTCACTAGATCTTCCACTAGTCCTTTCATTTGTTGATGGAGCCTTTGTGATCCCTTTTTCTCTCTTTGAAGGTTGCTTTTGTTCATAATCACCCATATTCTCCTACTTGTGGAAGTATTCTTGGAGAAAACCCACTCTGATACCACTTGTTGGATCCTGGATGGGCGACTTAGGTTCTCTAGAGGGGGGGGGGGTGAATAGAGCTGAAAGCACTTTAACAAAACTCATTAAACCTTCAAATTATATGACAAGATAAGGTTGCTAAATAGGTAATTTGAGTGCAACTAAATCATTAATAGCAAGGATAAGAGAGATTGAACATACACATGTAGACAAGCTATTTAGAGTGGCTCCACACTTCAAACTAGAAGTGTGTCAGTCCACTTGCCTAGAGAGGTCAACCTCTAGGACTTCAACCAATTGCACTCTTATATTCATTCATAAGACATACAATACATGACCCAACAAAGGACTTACCTATCCAATACAAAGAGTCTTCAACCTTACCAAGGACTTACCCACTTTGCAAGAGTCTTCGGCCTTCTCCAAGGACTTACCCACTCTTGCACAAGTCTTCGGCCTTGCAGGAATTACCCACTCTTCTTGGATCTTCCGCCTTTGACTTCACCTTCACTCGGAGAAGCTTTCCACCAAGGACTTACCCACTTGAGCTTGAGTCTTCTGCCTTCTCCAAGGGCTTACCCACTCTAGCTCCAAGTCTTCAGCCTTGATCTTCACCAAGGGACTCCTTCCCTTGTTCTTCTTCACCTCTCTTGGCTAAGAGAGGACCTTCATCTTCAAGATTGGAAATGGATAGATGGGGAGGTTGTGGAAGTGAGAGCTTCACAAGATATACAAATAACACTAGCTCTCTTACAGATTTCCTACTCACTCTAAAGGATGTAGCAAGTGATTAAGCTTAGAGAGAGAGAGGAGGCTGTAGGATCACTCAACTATAGAATAGGAACCTTCATAGTGAATGCTCAACCTTGGAATGAAGCCCAAGGGGTCCTATTTATAGTTGGGGATGCCTCTTAGCCTTTGGGAACACTTGAAAATGAAAACTAGCCGTTTTGTGGCTTGCAACAGATCTATTTTCACTTGTTGCAACTTCCACAACGGCTAGTTAGCACTTTTCTGCATTCTAGTACAGTCTGATCGGCCGAGTTTATATAAAGGTAATTCGGCCGAACCACTAAAAGACAAGGCTGAAAGCTAGACTGTCGGCCGAGTTCCTTTGGAGAAACTCGGCCGATCGGTCGACTTTCATCTTGGACCGATCAGTGGATCGGCCGAGTTTCCTAGCTAGAAACTCGACCGAACGGGAATCGGCTGAGTTTGTAACTCGGCCTATTGCAACAAAAATTCCAGAATATATGGATCGGCTGAGTTTGGAATTCGGCCGACAAAATCCCTGTTATGGGTATTTTGGAATTTTCGTTTGACTATACAAATGATGGATTTTTGTGTCCCAATAATTTTTCTAAGCTTAATTACAAGTCATACAATCATTACAAGTGATTACAAAGCAATTCTAAGGTCATTTACATAGAGATCCCAAATTGCACACTTGTAGCTATTTTGACTTGTCTTTTCTCCAATTTGATATGCACAAGTTAGGGCATTTGGAGTGTGTCTAAACCTAATATGAAATCACTCAATGTAGAAGCATTAGACACCAATATGTGGAATGGTTAGTCATCATCAAAACAAGGGTTTAGTCAATTTAGACGTGAGTCAACATTGACCTAATTGACCTTGAGTCAACAAATAGGTCTTTCTTTGTACAACTACCTCGATTCTCATACTGGGTGAAGATGGTGTTCACCAAGACCTTTTGAATGTGTCTTAAGATGGGATTGTGAATCAAACTTGTCTTTGATTTTCCCACCACAAATATGCTTTTCCCTGTAATCCTCTTCCACATGGTTGCATAGTTCATAGCGGTTTCCCTATCTATGCTCCCTTGATCAAGTAATTATACTGCATCAGGGGAGGGAGCGAAAACACCATTAAGAAAGGGTGTAGTGACAAAATAAGTTCCATTCCCCAATGTGACATTTATGGAATCTTGTGAGACTTCCTCCATGGTTGCAAAGAATGGTTGTGTAAGGTCATCATAAGTCTCATGGCCTATGGTCAACACCTCAAATAACCCAAAGGGTTCCAAGATATCCTGAATATAATCAAAGATGTTCAAATTATCCATCTTCTCTGGGCAAGCGTAGTGAGTGACAATCACTTGGCGTCTTCACCTTCTTACTCTTATCCTTGGGTGTTGTCTCATGATGTGCATCAAGTGAATCCTCCAATCGTGCATTAGGAATTGCTTCATCTTCATCATCTAAAAGAAGCTATCGTCGTGCTCATGACTATGGTTGTGGTGCTGCAAATGTCGAAGGATGGGTTAAAGTTGATGCCTAAGCCGCTAAAGTAGATGGCCGAGGTGGTGATGGAGGTGGTGTTGCTCTAGAGGAAATGGATTGTCTAGCTTCTATCCCACCTCCTCTAGGTAATATATAGGACTCCTCCATCAAGAGATCCACCGACTCCACCATATGGGGTGATTCTCCATGTGAATCAGAGGCATCCGGTGGTGGTGGAGGGGTAGAGGATGCTGAAAGAGCTGAAGATGAGTTGTTCTTGGGTCGAATGTAATAGAACCGAAATCCCAATCCCATGAACCAAACATATATCAAAGGCGAAATGCGGAAGCGTAAAGCTTAGCACACATGAACAAATAACAAGATAAAGGCACCAACATAGTCTCAAAATTCAACAAGTATAAATTATACAAAATGCATTATATTCATGAATTCAATTACATATTTCTAGAGTCAAGGTACAAGTCATTCATGTGCACTAAATTTGGATCTTACAACAAGTACGCCTAGCATATCTCACTGAGCCCATCAACCTTCTATCCATCTCTAAACCTAAAAACAAAATATGGGAAATGGGTCAACACACGAGGTGTTGAGTATGGGACAGAAATATATATATATATGTATAAGATTTGCATAATTTTAAAATGATTTCAAGACTAAACGAACAAGAATAAACATGTTAATTGTTTAACAAATGCAAAACCATATTTTATGTCATTTCACTCCATTATACCAACAATATCAAGCATGTTTAAGGCCTTTGACCATCTTCCCATCGGAAGGGTCCATAAGGGTGCTCAAGATTAGCTAACCCTTTTATATGAGAGGGACCTCAAGGCCATAGCTAAGAGCTAACCCTTTATCAAAAATATTATAATTGAGTTTGATCTATATATGTGTTCAAGTTATAAAACTGATGAGGCAAACATCGAGTAAGGCATATCAATAATACATGGCAATATTTGAGTAAGTAAACAAAAAAGCATGCAATATATGTCTTTTCAAGCAAGAAAGAGATAGTCATATAACTAGATAAGGCCCATACCTGATTCAGGGATTCTTAACTTAACACGTCCATTTCCATCTAGATCATAAGCCAACCTGATTAAGAACAAATTGCATATACACATTAGATTCTTATCATTAACCCTAATTAGGTAAATTTTAGAGTTTTGGCCAAGTTAGGTTACAAGTTACTTATTAGTACATTTTATGACCTTATAGTGATTTAGAGTCCATCATGTGGGTGTGGTTCAAGTTTCATGCGATTATGACATTCCATGCACTTTCTATGATCATATTAAGGTTTAAGGCATTTACTTGCATTCGAGGGTCAAAAGACTCACAATAAGCCACCCTAGATCATGATTCATCACGTCAAGAGGTCTCGATCTAAAATATGATTTAGATCAACAATATTAAGTCATCAGAAACATATACTAAGATTGGATGGTTGTCCATTAGAAGGAAGATTCAATTTGGGGTAACGTTCATCATTAAAGTCCAAAATAAGCACAAATGTATAAAGAGGGTCATTGATGAACAAATAGGGAGAGTAGGACTTTCATTTAGTTCAAGCATACATCACCAGTACTGATTTAAGGATCATAGAGTAGATTGAGTAATCAAGATCCAAGTTTTCTTCAAAAACATAAATCCACTATGCTTTAAAGTATGCATCTTTTTGGGAAAAGAGAGAACAAACGATCGAATTGGGGTCTGAAACATAGTCCACGTTGTAGATCTCATTGAGATGATGAATTTTCATATATTAAACACTAAATTTGACCCAAGGGTTGAAACGTTATCATATTTGAAAGAATTCATCTTGAAAAGGGGAACAATACCTTATTTTAGCTAGGATTTGGTTTGTTCATTGACTGGGCCTTGGCCGCCCATGGGTGCTGGGCCTCTGGACTGGCTGATACAAGCCCAAGCGATCTGTGATCCCACTCAACGGCTTTAGGGCTGGGCCTACTCCTTCAGGACCCGCGGATTCCATATCCAACGGCCAGTCGATCCCACAAGTCTCCCTCACCCCTTCATCGTCCCCGCGACCTCTGTTCCTTCTGTCGGAACAAAGCAAGAACAGAGGGTGGTGCTCCATCCTACCGATGGTTTCTGCACCTGTGAAGGCCTACAAGGAATTGAGTACAAGGTGTGACTGAGGCTCTAGAGCATTACGACCATGACCCAACTGCTTGGCGGTCTTGTCCCTGCCCTTCATCAACTCCCATGGTGGCGAGATAGCAGCAGGTAGGTGGGTTCATCAACACTGGTAATTGGGGAGGCAAAGAAGAAGAGGGATAGGAAAGAATAGTAAGGAGAAAGGTGAAACGAGGGGGGAGGGCTAGGGTTAGATGAGAGGGTTTTATATTTGGCAAGTTAGGGTTGTGAGATATGGTTCCCCTCCATTACTCAAACTTGGTGGAGATAGAGAACCCTTTCTTTTTCCAACTGCCTCACTGGATTCCTAAAGAGGAAAGGGAGGAGGAAAAATGAAATTGGGCCACACTGTTGATTTGGGCCTATGTAGGCCATCCCAACAGAGAAAAGGGTATAGAATTGAGCTAAAACAAGGTATAAATAGTTGAATTTCAAGGTGTCATAACTTGGACTCTGAAGGTCCAATCGATGTGATTCTTGAGTCGTTAGATTCTTATTCTAAAGGTATACCACTTGGCATATAATAGAGAGAAAGTGTATCACATTGAATAGGTTCAAAAATTTCTTACAAAAAGTGATATGTTAAGAGCTAAAAACTTAGGTCCATGAGCAAATTATGTTACAAAGGTGAAAATCAAGCATATAGTAATAAAAAATGGGTCATCAAAAAGTTGAGTCATGGAATTAAACTCATGTTGAGTGATCTGAGTTAATAATAGAGAGAGAAATAGTATAATGGAGGAGAGAGAAAATTGAGGTTGTCACATCCTTCCCTCCTTACAAGGAATTTTGTCCCCGAAATTCAGCCAAGATCATAGTTAAGAGTCAAGCCAATATCCATCGAGTCTAGGTATCCAACCATGGTTATGAAGGCATTTCACATGATGGATGCACACTAGGTTATCTTCATCAAGGGTGTACTCATATTTACTATATACATATTACTTATTGCTCCATCATAATGTGACGTCATCTTGGAATTAGGGGTTACCCATCCTTTAGCATCCATATATCAGGGTTTTTGTACTAATCTTCATACACGACCAGGGTGTATTATCAAAATCTATGTTATCACTTCTCAAAAGAATTATGTTTATGGACATGACATAAAACAAGACTATCAATGAGTGGGTATCCCATCTTTACTCTAGATTTCATGCATGGTTTTGTTTTCCCCCAAATTTCCACCAACTCTAATCAATTATGTTCATTATTTTTCCTTTTAAATATAAAATTAAACAATTTATTCATCATGTTCATCTGAGTTATGACTCCAATAGTATTGTTGTATCAAGTTGATCATTTGAGTATGAGATTAGGCATGCTACCCCTGCTTATTCAAGCTAAAATTTCATGACATCCTCATATTATTTTCATAATTTCAAGGCTATATCTTTTATGTATAGTATGATTTCATATTAGGTCTAGATTATGAGAGTGGCTTACGATGCATATTCAAGTTTGTAAACATAAGTGAGATTTTTTTTTCATACATAATACTTTACCTCGAGAAACAACAATATTATCACATCGATCTTTCATAGTCATCCCACTTGTGTCTCAAAGGATCTCCATGCCACTCAATATAAGACAGATATATGTCAAGGCAAAAAATGCTAACCACAACATTCAACCTTTAACAAAAATTTCTACCCATCTTTCAAGTAACAAGGGTAACCACTAGATTCCTTTACATCAACCCACTAACCCAAGTATAAGGCTCATCATGGTTATCATACATCTTGCACATCATCTTAGGGTCTTGGGACATCTCCCTCACCTATATAGAAAGCATCAAATTTTCAAATGTCTCTTTCTCTAAGGTTAGATATTTTCATAGGAAGTCTAGGGTTCAAGCCACTTGTGCCCACAGAGGAGTGTAGGCCTCCGCTTCCTCTTCATCCTCGTCGTCATTATTGTGGTCGTCGTCGTTGCCGCCGTCTTCATCGGAGTCAGCAATGGCTATGATAGGCCATCAAAAATGTTGCACCCCTTCGATATGGAAGATCATATCAGGAAGCGAGAAGTGATTGTGTCGATACCATCGACATGACCGTCAAATGGTTTCGACATAACTGAGACGATTTCTTTTGAATATCTCTAGAGATCTCGCAAGTTTTGACACCCTTGTCGATACTATTGACCTCTGCTTGCGATCAACCTGTTGGTGTGTTGATACCATCGAAGAGGCCGTCGATGGTATCGACGCAGTGCAATTTTTACAGTCGCCAACCTGTACCCAAGTCGATACCATCGACATAAGGGTTGATAGTATATACTCTGCCTCAGTCCTGCACATGTAGCAAGTGATCACGGTATCTTTTTTACACTAAAAACAAAGTCAAAACAAATCAAACTACGAATGTGAAAGAACTAAGATAAACTACTGATGGTTGGGTTGCCTCCCAACAAGCACCCTTATTTAACGTCTTAGGCTAGATGAAATGAAGCTCCTCATCAACTTGGACTTTTGGAGAGTGTGCCTATGGGATTCGGGTGGCAGTTTGAATTCAACCCGATCTTGGCCAATTCCCAAGGTCAATGTACCTCTCCCAATTGTAGTGACAACATCAACCGTTGCTTGAAACGGCCTACCCAATAACATCTCGCAACTTTGAAGTTGTGGCATGTCCATGACGAAAAAATCCATCAGAAAGATGAACCTGTCTACCTTGACGAGCACATCCTCGCACACTCCGTATGGCCTTACAATGGACCCATCCGCCAACTCAATCGTTGCCGCTGATTTCTTTATTTCCTTCAACCCAAGCTTTCGAAATGTGGACAATGGCATAAGATTAATGCTCGCACCCGAATCACACTGTGCTTTTGGAAAATGCTGATCACCTATAGAACATGGAATATATAATCTTCCTGGGTCTTTCCTCTTTTGTGGTAAACTCCCGTGGATAATTGAGCTTACCACCTCATTCACCCAACAAATGTCTGTATCTTTGATCCACCTTTTCTTGGTGATGATTTCTTTGATAAACCTCTTATATGCGGGAATCAGCTCTATCATTTCCACTAAGGGAATGTTGATATGAAGTTTTCTGAACATCTCCAAGAACCTCCTGTAGTGTCGATGCTCTTTCTTCAGCCTCGGCCTATCCAGACACGACACCACTGCCTCCTTTAGACGCTTATGAGGTGGCACATATGGGCTATTCGGGGCAAGCTCCCCTAACCTTGCTTCAATGAATCCCTCTGGCATAGACTGTGGTAGATCATCTTCAACCCGTTCAACTTGTAGTGGCTGCTCATCTTTCTCAGTAGTTGCAGCTTCAACATGACCTATGGCCTTCACCTGCTCTTCGTGCCTAGGTGCGGGCACAACTGTAATAGGCTCTTGGCGAGTTTTTTTGAATGGAACGTACCCACCTGGTAGTCCATAATGACTGCGAGGATACAATATTGCCGGTGTAGTCTCCGTATCAAACATCATTTTACCTTTAGCCTGGGTTTCTACCAATGGGGATTCTACCTCATTAATAACAGGCATATACTTTACTTGATGATGTGCTTGAACAACATCTACATTCCCAACCTGTCTCTGCTAATTGGCATGCTTTATGGCCTCCACTTCATTTGAAATTTGGGTCACGATTGTCTCTAGAGCCCTCATTTGTGCTCCATGACTTTGCAGTGTTTGCCCAAACTTGGTCAAGATATCACCCTGGGACTGCAACTGCTTTCTAAACATACTCATCATCTCTTGATTTTGTTGCACCACTTGACTAAATAGCTCGGTGCTTTTTTCCTCTACCCTTGGTTGTGGCTTCACATATAAATCGTGTAGGAAGTTGTTTGGATCCTTCCATGAAAACTTCCTGTCCTTTCTCCAAGCCCTGTTGTTGCATAAATTTGACCTGGGCTTCCTCATCAGATGATGCATCTTCCTTGGCAAGCAATTTCTTGGCTAGAAGATCTAATTTGTCATTCAGCTCCTTGATGGACCTGGACTCACCAATGACTTTGACTTGTTCTGATGCATCCCTATCTCCCCATAACTGCTTCCTTGCCATGTTTTTCAAAATCTCCCAACATCTTGTGTCTGAGTTGTTCAAAAAGAATCATGAGCCTGCTGAATCTAGGTTACTTCTATCATGCTCGGAGAGAGAAAAAAAGAAGATCTTGACCTGTGTTTCCTTGTCAAACCCGTGATGCGGGCACCACCTGAGCATGATCTGAAACCTTTCCCAGGTCTCAGAGTAGGTCTCTCCTACTTTCTGAGTGAAGTTATGGATCTTCCTGATCATGTCATTGGTCTTCTCGGGCGGGAAGAACCTTTCAAAGAAAACCTCCACTATGTGGTTCCAGGATTCCACATACTCATCATCTAGATTGTGCAACCACTCACGTGCATTTCCTACTAGAGAACTCGGGAACAACTTTAGGTAGAGCACATCCTGCGGGAACCTGTCAATTTTTACTATGTCGCAATTTTCCACGAATTGACTTATATGTGTGACTAGATCTTCGTTCTTGAGCCCATGGAATGCGTTTGACTTGACTAAATTAATTAATGCAGGATCAATCTTGTATGTCAGAATATTGATCGCCTGCTACTTGATCGACCCCTTCGACGCAGATGAAGAAGACGCCTTTATCTTCTCTAATATTGTCTATTCCTCCGCCACCTCTTATTGTTTGGATTCAAAGTCTATTTCTTCTAGATGGTCTTGATTGTACTCCTCTTCATCCTCCGGTCCCAGCAATGGAACCTCTGGTGCGCGCCGCGTGTAGTCAGTGCTATGCGTCTGCACCATGCACAGTACCTGAAAAATGAAAATTGAAGTTCAGTACTGTGGTTGACGATTATAAAAATTGGAAATTAGACTATGAATTTTTGAAATGAAAAAATAAATAAAAATGTGGCCTAGAGTGGCCTCTTGCAGCACTCGTAGTGTCGAAAATTGCCGTGTCCCCGACAATGATGCCAAAAACTTGTCACGATTTTACCGTGCGTAGAAATGCAAGTGAACGCGTCGAAGTAATATGGGCCTATGTGAGGCCCGAGTCGAACTCAGGGACACATGAATTAACAGAGACTACTACTAACTATGCACAATCAGCTAGACCAATTAAAAAGTTGGAAGTTGTTGTGAAATTAAAAGAAAAGAAAATAAAATAGAACAAAACAATCGATTAAATGTTTAGTTTAATCAATTCAAGATGAGATCTTTAGGATTGCGGTTTCACCATGGGTTTTCATTGTATTAAATTCTATATAATTACTCAGATTTATCTCTCTATCCGGGTAGTGTCCTGAAATCAGAATTTCCCACTGTCGTGGTACAATTCACTACCTATGTCTAGGTCGGTTCCACCGTCGTAGTAACCTATACCCTAAACTAGGTGCATAAAAATCAATCTCTCAGTATCCACCATTAACCTTACACCACCTTGTTCAAGGGATTTGTCAATTAAAGTAAATTTCATCTCTTTTCAACCATTAATCCTTATTTCAAAGTAATTAAGGGCATTATATTATTATAATGGTAATCAAGCATAACAATATAATTGAGAAAATGTAATTATACCACAGATTTAAGAGATAAAAGATGAATTATTATGATAAAATTGTCATACAATGAATTCCCAAGCTACTCCCAGTCCTAAAGACAAAGCGGATTAGCCCCACATGTTCATCTCAGAGCGAAACATGGTAGAGAAAAAGGGAAACATGGAGAAAAACATGATTGAGTGGTGAAACCCCAGAACAAAGAAGATCCAAGCGCTCCTTGGAATAGAATACACATTTTCCCACCTTTCGGTGGTGGAAATTGTCTACTTCGGTGTCCGGATAGGCTGGGGCGTGCTTCTGGGCTCCGTTCTTCTCTCCACACCTTCTCGGGATGTGTGCATCAGCTAATGACGTGATGATCTCCTCTTGGCTGCCGTCATTAGGTATAATCACCGAGTTAGGTCGCCAATTAATCACAGCCGTCAGATTTAGATCAATCTAAAGCAAACTTGTATCTAAAAATGTCGATACCATCGACGCGGGTCGATGGTATCGACCTTGCGCAATATCGACAGTTCTTATTTCCCTATGTCCTTGCGCCTGATGCTATCTCGATACCAATGGCACGGGTCGATGGTATCGACAAACCTGTAGCGATAGTTTTGTCTTTTTGTGTCACTATAGCTCCTCTTGTCGATAGTATCGACATATGCATCGATAGTATCAACTCACTTCTCGCCAGCAACCTGATGGTAACTCGGTACCATCGACATCCCTATCGCTAGTATCGACTTTCTTATGGTCCTTGCAGCTGGCAACCTGTGGTCCGGTCGATGGTATCGACCACTGTTGATGGTATCGACAGAAGCAAATACTTGTTTTTCCTGAAATTTCAACACGAAACCACATAAGCCGAAACAAAATATATTCTTGTGATAATTTATACTCAAAATAATGAAATAAGAGAGATTTGACATAGAGAAGTATCATAGACCAAAGAAGATGAATTATGCAACGTTAACCATAGAAATGACTAATAAATGCATAAAACACATATAAAACAAGTCTATAAATGCGAATCAAAATCATCACATCACTTATGAACATGGACATCATCATCAACCTATATCATGGCTCTAGACAACTCTATCGACTATCAATATCATCTAAACTCTCTCATCTAGACTTGATGTTACATATCTTTCTCCTAGGTTGCATGGAAACTCACTACCTTTCTATGTGTAGTAACATTTTTCATATGTACATATAATAATACTTGAAATGTGTTTTCTCCAATGTTTAAACAGGAAATGAAAACCAACATACTCCATCCGAATAAAACCAAAACCAAAATCAGTTACCACACTCATTAGGCAGTCTAGTATCATGACACCTAGAGAACTAGAAAGAACATGGTGCACACTTGTGTAGACATCCTAAGCACATGTGAAGAATCATGTCTAGGGAGGTAATTTACATAAGTCTACACCTAGTTATAGAACATCTAGGTTCTAACCTAGAGGCTAAGTCAACCTAGTCCAGAAAGGACATCTTATTAAGTTTATAGGGTTGAGATGTAAGGTGAGTTTAGTTTGTGTTTCATGTGAGCAATGTTTGGTGTAGTTATTGTTCATGCTCTGATACCATATGTCACAGAACCGGAATCGCAGTCCCATGAACAAAACATATATTAAAGGCAAATTGTGGAAGCGTAAATCTTAGCACACTTGAACAGATAACAAGATAAAGGCACCAACACAGTATCAACATTCAACAAGCATAAATTATACAAAATGCATTATATTCATGAATTCAATTACATATTTCCAGAGTCATATTGTGAATTCATGCTCGGTAACCCTTAGGGCTCCGGGCGATTGCTTTCCGCATGCGTGGAGGTGCCTCCGGTGGCCGTGGAGGCCGCGGTGCTGGGCGAGGATCGTTCCAAAGTGCTCAACATGCGGACCAAGGATGGTTTAACGCTGATGTCCCTGATCCGTCGGTGTCGCTGGGCGGTGAGGGCAACCAAGAAGACGGGAATGCCATGGATGAAGGAGAGTCGATGGCGGGGCACAACGCAGGTGGAGTTTCCTTCCATGACGCCGTTACTGGTGGGGTCACACCGCCGGTGATCAAACCTGCTTCGCATGATGCCCGAAAAGCGTCGGATATACAAGTTGATAAGAGAGGAGTCCTGCCTAACATCTGTATCAACCCTACCGCGCTGACGCTGCTGCTGGAACCATGGAGGTTCATAGTAGTGGTGAAGGTTGTTGGAATGTCTGTTGGATTCACAATGCTAGTCAACCGTGTTATGGCCTTGTGGCAACTCACTGAACAATTCCGAGAAATTGACTTGGAGATGGGGTACTTCATCTTCCAACTCAGTAGCAAGGCGGCGTACGAGCGAGCCTAGACCGAAGGGCCATGAACGATCTTTGGGAACTATCTTGCTGTTCAGTCTTGGTCAGCGGATTTCTGCCCGGTCGACCACATCCCCAAGAAACTGGTAGTATGGATTCGCATCCCAAAACTCCCAGTATATCTTTATCAATATCAGGTCCTAGCAAGTGTCGGCGCTGCCGTTGGGAAAACAATTAAAGTCGACACCACCACGCTATCAGGCCACCATGGTAAGTTTGCACGGCTTGCAGTTGAAGTCGACACGCTCAAGCCATTGCTACCGGCAGTCTACCTTAACAGGGAGTACTTCCGTTTGGAATATGAGAATATACCCGCTATTTTCATGAAGTGCGGTAGAGTGGGACACGAGGAAGGGACTTGCAACTTCAGTAAGACCTTCTCCCCTACTAGAGCACCCTCATCATCAGAGCCCCCACTCCTTAAAGAGGTGCAGCACACGCCTCAAATTCATGCCAAGAAGCCAGAGAAGCGTGCAGCCCCTCAAAAGAAGGGAGGAGCAACGCCGGCTACTAATAAAACTATGGAGGAGCCAGCCACTGCTGAAGGTGAGGACGTGACCAAAGAACAGCATCCCCAGCCCACCAATGAAGTCCAGGAAGCAACCAGAGAGGAGTGGCAAACTGTCCAATCCAGGAAGCACAAGAAGAAGGCTAAGTCGAAACTACATGTACAATCCGGAGCAGGACAAGATCTCCCGCCTAAGGGCCCGCCTACTGGGAGTACTGTAACCAATCTGAGCAACACAAGCGTCATCCTTCTGAACGATGACACCTGTGAGGGTCGGACGCAGGAGACGGGGGACACCACGTCGTTCCAATTCACAACCATCAATAATGCAAAGGATGTTTCCCAATGTTCGTTCCACTGGGGGGACAAAGGTGGAAGCAGCGGAGTATTACTTAGAAACAGGAAAGTCATCTATCAAACGGTCAGCCCTGGTAGAGAAAGGAAGAAAGGCAGGCTTGCCCAGTTCATCGACAATCTTGAGCAAGGCTCGGTGGCTAAGCGCGCCATTGACTTCACCAACGCCACCGAACCTCCTGATGATACTATGGTCGATGATGAGCAATCCGTCAGCCTCCGTGCGGCAATTGTTTGAGTTGCCCACACCCCTTCTCTCTATTAGTGTTTTTATGCTGAACATCCTCTGCTGGAATATTCAAAGTGCTTGTTTCAAGAAGAAAATTCATCTTCTTAAGTATCTCCGAAGAATACATAGGCTTCATATTATGGCTATTATTGAACCACAAATTAGTGGGTCCAAGGCTGATGGCGTCATTAAGCAATTGGGTTTTCCTTCTTCTCATAGGGTTGAGGATGTTGGCTTTTCGGGTGGCATTTGGGTGTTATGGGATGATGCTCGCTGCTCCATCAAGTTCGTCCTCAACCACAGATAGTTCATCCACTGCTGCATCAATGACTCCTGGCACTTAACGTTCATCTATGGTGCTCCTAATCCGGGTAGAAGGGACCTTCTGTGGACTCGCCTGCATGACATCTCCAATTCCATTCATGGTGCAAGGGCTGTCATCAGTGATTTCAATACCGTGTTGGACATCTCTGAAAAACAAAACGGACGTTCCTTTGACCGCCGCTTGAGTAGGAAATTCAATTCCCTTCTCATGCACACAGGCTTAGCTGACATCAAGGTCAATGGCCCCTTCTATACCTTCAAGCGACTCCAACTCTTAGAGAGGCTGGATTGAGTCATCTCCAACGATGAGTGGCTGTCTATGGCTTCCTCGGCTTCCGTGACTATCCTTCCTCGGTGTGACCATAGTCTGTTGCTTATTCATGACTCCACACAACGCCTAGCTCGCCATAAGTCTTTCCGTACTAAAGAGTCTTGGTCGCTAGCCTCTGGATTTAAAGATGTCATTCTGCGTTCTTGGGATCCAACGAAGAGCTTCCTTGATGCTCTTCCCACCTTCCATGAGGCGGCATCTGCATGGGACTCCAAGGTTCACAATTCCAACAACAAACAAAAAACCAAAATCATGCGGCGGATAAACAACATCCAGGTATCCTCTACCACCTTGTCTCATACTTCTTCTGACCCCACTCTGGAATGCTTGCAAGATGAATATAGCAATATTCTCCTTCAAGAGGAGGCTGATTGGAGGTAGCGAGCTAATATTAACTGGCTCCATCTTGGCGATGCCAACACAAAATTCTTTCATACATATGTCAAGGCACGCCGCCTCTTCAACAAGATTACAAGGCTCAAGGACAGTGCGGACAATTGGGTGGATGATCCCGCTTCCCTTAAGTTGCACGTGCGAAGTTTCTTTCTTGAGTTGATGACTGCCCCGCCTCCCAGTGCTCGCAATACTGTTGCTGTTGCTAGCTTCGTTGGCACCTTCAAGCAGCCATGCGAGGCCACTAGGCGCAACCTTAGCGCCCTCCCTACTGCCGCTGAAATTAAGCACACCATGTTCATGATGGCGCCCAACAAAGCTCCCGGGCCCGATGGAATTTGTAATTCTTTCGTCCAAAAGCACTGGGACACAGTTGGCTCTTCTTTTATTCGCACAGTGCAAGACACCTTCACATCGGGGACCATTGAAGATAGGCTTGCGGACTCCTTTATGTGTCTGATTCTGAAGACACGACAACCCCAAACTTGCAGTGACCTCCGTCATATCTCGCTTAATAACACATGCTTCAAGTTGATATCCAAGATCATTGTGGAACGCATCAAGCCGCTACTACAAGGATGGATTTCTGAAACTCAATCCAGTTTCCTACTGGGCCGACGCATCACTGATAATATTATTCTTGTCCAGGAGGTTATCCACACCATGCGTACGAGGACTACTGGCAAGGCACTTGTTTGCATCAAGATAGATCTTGCTAAAGCCTTTGATAAGATGAGTTGGGCATTCATCCACGACACCATCAAGAGGACTGGTATTCCAACTGTTTTGGTTAATCTTATTATGCAAAACCTCGCAAGGAGTCTGTCAAGGTGACCCGATCAGCCCCTACATATTTGTTCTATGTATGGAGAGACTCAGTCAAGCCATCTTGCAATCCATAAACCGAGGAACATGGAAGCCTATTCGTCTTTCTAGATAGGGCCCGATGTTATCACATGTTCTCTTTGCCGATGATATACTCTTGCTGGAGGAAGCTTCTGAAGGGAAAGCTAAAAGCATTAACAAAGTTCTCCAAGATTTTGGGCGTGCATCTAGGCAACGGGTGTCTAAGGCCAAGTCACGTTGCTTCTTCTCTCCTAATACCCCACGCCAAGTCCGGGATGGTTTCTACAGGCACCTTGGTATTCCACACACCAGTGACTTGGGTCGTTACCTTGGTGTCCCCATTCTACATCACCGGGTCAAAATATTCAACTCATGCTGCAATTGTTGATACTATGAAGGACCGTATGACGAGCTGGTCAGCAAGACAACTGTCTTTAGCTGGTAGAGTCACTCTTGTAAAATCCACTCTTCAAGCTATTCCCAGTTACACTATGCAATCGGTGCAACTCTCACCAGCGCTTTGTGATGATATTAACAAGCACGTCAAGATATTTCTTTGGTCTGGCAGCCGATCCCACCACAGTCTCTCTCTGGTCTTGTGGAAGAAGGTTTCTATGGCTAAAGCCGATGGCAGCTTGGGCATCAAGGATGCAAGGCCTCAGAATCAAGCTCTTATGCTTGGTAATGTGTGGCGTTTCTTAAACAATAGAGATGTTCTTTGGGTTCGTGTTATCCGTACATGTGCAATGACACACCTATTAAGAAACCATGTTCCTCGGTGTGGGCTTTTATTAGGAGGCACATGCCAGCCATCCTTCAGGACTCGGCCGTAACTATCAATAACGGTGAATCTGCAAACATTTGGAGTGACAAATGGCTTCATGGACTATCTATTAAAGGTATTGATCCTTATCTTGAGCCGCCGCCTGACCTTGCTGATCTTACTGTCTCAGCCATGGGCATGGATGGCAATGGCTGGGACTGGGATTTCATCCATGGCTATCTTCCGAGTAGTGCTTGGCTTCATATTCAGCACGTCTATCCGCCTTCTCCATCTGCTGGCCACGATACTCGCCATTGGCCTGGAGCACCTACTGGCCTTCTTACTACAAAGTCTGCATACAAATGGCTCCGCACAGACATTGAGTTACCCCTGCCTGGGAAATGGGATACTATTTGGAGACTGCCGGTTCCGCCCCGTGTCCGCACTTTTCTTTGGCTTCTGGTCCACATGGCGTTGCTCACCAATGTGGAGAAGTCCCGCCGCCATATCCCGGTCGACAACCACTGCCCAGTTTGTGCAAATGCGAGTGACACCCTGGTGCATGCTCTCAGCGAGTGCAATTTCAGTAGGGAAGTGTGGGTAGCCTATCATATGGACCCATCCTTCTTCCTTCTTCCTGAGGATGAGTGGATTGATGCGATCATCTCCTGTAAAGGCACCGACGCTCCATCCATGTTGCCTCTAGTGGCCTGCTGGGCAATCTGGTCACAGAGAAATGAGTTTGTGTACACCAGGAAGCAAAAACCTCTTCAACTGCGGGTATCCTTCATCAAGGACCGAGTTCGAGCCATCTTGGCAACCCCGACGTTGTTCTCGACACACACGCCGGGATGCGGCCAAGTCAGAGTTCCCCCTATTCTCAGTGACGTCGTTCTTTTTGTTGATGCCTCTCATCACGCTGAATCCTCTCGCACTGGGATTGGTATTCATGCTGTGGATAGACGTGGAGGCTTCCTTCTGGGCCACAGACTGCCCAGCCATGCCACCTCGGCATTGGAGGCGGAGATACAAGGCATCATCTGGGCCTTGGAACTCTGCAAAATTACAGGATGGCGTGCACCCACCATTCTGTCTAATGCTACCTCTGCGGTATCCATTACCACCAAGGCGGCACCCGCAACAACCATGTTCCTTCCTCACATGCACCGTCTTCAGCAACTCCAGGATGAAGTCGGCCTCACTTCCATAGCTCACGTTCCTAGAGTGCACAATAATGTAGCAGACTGTATTGCTCGCTTTTCAGTTTCTACTAGTACTGCTTTTACTTTCCAAAATGTGGTGCCCCCGTGGCTCACAAGTAATCTAGATGTGACTTTCTCTAACATTTGGCCTGCAGTAGAGAGCAGGATGAATATAATCTGATCTCTACGGTTTTCCAAAAAACAAATTACATATTGCCAGAGTCAAGGTACAACTCATTCATGTGCACTAAATCTGGGTCTTACAACAAATTATGTAATGTCCCCGGATTTTCACCTTCTTAAAACCCCATGGAGATGAGAAGACAAAATCCAAAAACATTAGCAATTATATCAGGGAGCGATGCGGAAGCATAATTCGCATACATGAACATACAACCATAACATTTCTCAACAATAACATGCACATTTATAACATGAATTATTACAGCTTGGATTACATCTACATATTGAAAAAAAGAAAAATACACAGTCTAAATGATGCGATGATTTTGAGTCGCATTTATAGACCTCTTTGATATGTGTTTTATGCTTTCATTAGTCATTTTTATGGTTAATATTGCATAATTCATCCATTTTGGTCTTTGCCATTATTTTATGTCAAATCCCCTTTATTTCATTGTTTTGAGCATTAATTGTCACATTATTATTATTTGTGTGAATTTATGTGATCTTGTCTTTCAATTTCAGGACAAACGAGTATTTTCTTCCGTCGATACCATCGACGGAAGTCGATACCATCGACATGGTCACATGTTGCCAGCCGAAAGGAGCAACAAAGAGTCGATACCATCGACTCTGATGTCGATGGTATCGAGACACCTTCAGGTTGCTGGCAAAGAAGTTTTCGATAGTATCGACCCCAAGTCAATACCATCGACGCATGGAGGCTATAGCGACACAAAACGACAAAACTGTTGCTAGAGAGTAGTCGATACCATCGACCCAAGTCGATGGTATCGAGATTACTTCAGGCACTTGGACGGAAAGACAAGAAGGGCTGCCACTACTACACTGGGTCGATACCATCGATCCGAGTCGATGGTATCGACACCGTCAGACATGCATTAGATTTAGATTGATCTCTATCGGACGGATGGAGTTAATTAACGACCTAATTAGGGACTTATACCTAATGACGGCCGCCGAAACCAGGGTATCATCTCATTAGCCATTGCACAAGTGCCGAGGAGTAGGAAAAAGGAGAACGGAGGCCAGAAGTTCATACCAGTCGATCCGAACGCTGCAGAAGACGGATTTCACCACCGAGAGGTGGGAAAGTACGTGTTCTACGCAAAGGATCAATCGGTTCTTCTCCGTTCAGGGGGTTTTCCCTTTTCAATTCACATTTTTCATATGATTTCCCCTATTTCTACTATGTACTTGTGTGAGATGAACATGCAGGGCTAATCCCCTTCATCTTTAGGATTGGGAGTAGCCCGGGAATTCATTGTATGACAATTTTACAATAGTAATTCATATTTTCTCTCTTAAATCCGTGGTATAGTTTTGTTTTCTCCATATATTGTTATGCTTGATCACCATAACAATAACCTAATGCCCTTAAATCACTTTGAAAGAAGGATTAACGGCTGAAAAGAGACGAAACCTACGTTAATCGATAAATCCCTTGACCAAGGTGGTGTAAAATTAATGGTGGATACTGAGAGATCGTTCATAATGCACTTAGTTTAGGGGATAGGTTACTACGACGGTGGAACCGACCTAAACCTAAGTAGTGAATTGCACCATGACAGTGGGTGATTCTGTTTTCAGGCCACTACCCGGATAGAGAGAGAAGATTGAGGCATTATATAAAACCTAATACAATGAAAACCTGCGGTGAAATCGCAATCCTAAAGATACCTTTTTGAATTGATTAAATTAACCCTTAATCGATTGTTTGCTTTGTTTTATTTTTATTTTCTTTTAATTTTGACAACAAACCCCAATTTGTTATTCGGCTTAGCTGATCGCGAATAGTTAGTAGGAGTCTCCAATAATTCCGAGTATCCCTGTGTTCGACTCGGGCCTCACAGAGGTCTGTACTACTCGACGCGTATACTTGCATTTTTAGCGCGTAGTAAAATACACGTCAAGTTTTTGGCACCGTTGCCGGGGATACGGCAAAATTGTTGGCACTTCGAGTGCTACGAGTGGCCACTCTAGGCCACAATTTTTTTTTTATAATTTTCATTCAATTTTAAATATTTTTACATTGTGCTATAATTTGTATACTCGTCTAAGCATAGTACTGAACTCGAATTTTCTCATTTCAGGTACGTTGCATGGTGTAGACACGTAGTACGGACTACGACAATCACACACCCGAGGTTCCACTTCCGGGACCTGAGGAAGAGGAGTATTACGAGCAAGAGCACCAAGAAGAGATAGATTCTGAATTTGAACAGGCAAAGATGGCCGAGCCACATACCATATGGGAGAAGATCCAGGCTTCTTCTGCATCAGCTTCCAAGGGGCCTATAAAGAAGCAGGCAATCAATATACCGACATATAAGATTGATCCAGCGTTGATGAATTTGGTGAAATCAAATGTGTTTCATGGGCTGAAGAATGAGGATCCTGTTGCACACATCAGCCAGTTTGTTGAGAATTGTGACATGGTAAACATTGATAGGTTTCCACAGGATGCATTGTATCTCAAGCTTTTCCCAAGTTCATTGGCGGGAGCAGCACGAGAGTGGTTACATAATCTAGACGATGAGTTCGTGGAGTCCTAGGACCATATGGTGGAGGTCTTCTTTGAGAGGTTCTTCCCTCCTGAGAAGACTAACGACATGATCCAGAAGATTCATAATTTCACCCAACAGGCCGGTGAAACATATTCTGAGACCTGGGAGCGGTTTCAGGTTATGCTGAGGAGGTGTCCGCATCACGGGCTGGATAAAGAGACGCAGGTGAAAATCTTCTATTTTGCTCTCTCCGAGCATGATAGGAGTAATCTGGATTCAGCCAGGTCGGGATTTTTTCTGAACAATACAGACACCAGATGCTGGGAAATACTCAAGAACATGGCTAGAAAGCAGTCATGGGGTGAGAGAGAAAGAGGCCCGGCAGAGGAAGCGTGAGTCGTCAGTGAATTCAAGGCAATGAGAGAGCTGAATGAGAAGATGGATCTTCTCACAAAGAAGCTAATGCAAAAGGAGGATAATGAGTCCGAGGATGAGGCTCAAGTCAAATACATGAGACAACAACAAGGTTATAGGAATAATGACCATTCCTGGAGAAAAGACAAAAAGTTCTCATGAAAGGATCTGAACAATTTTCTGCAGGATCTGACGGCCAAGCCCTCGCCGGTTGTAGAAGACAAGAGCACGAAGTTGCTCAATCAGGTCATCAAGCAAAATCAAGAGCTAATGAATACATTCGGGCAGCAAATCAAGCAGCAAGGAGAATACATGAATCAATTCGGGCAGACATTGCACAACCATGGGGCTCAAATGAGGACCATTGAGACATCCACAACACAGATGGCAGCCAAAATAGCTAGTTTGAAGAAACCGACACATCCAGATTTTCTGGGGAATACCAATGTTCCCGGGGGAAACTAGCAAGCTAAGGCTATTCTGCTTAGAAGCGGTAAGAAAGTGTTGAATCCAAGAACTAATGAAACAAGCACACCGCGAGATGAAGTTGAAGGTGAAACCAATGCGGAGCAGCCCACGCCAGTCACAGGGCAAGTTGAAGACATAGCCGTGGATGGTACTGAAGAACAGGTTGCAGAGGAGGAACCTCAGAAGAAGACGCCTTATGTGCCACCTCATCAAAGGGCACAAGATGTTCCAGTCCCGTATCCAAATAGCGTGAAGGAAAGGAAGGCAGATGCACAATTCAAGAAGTTCTTGGACAGTTTTAGGAAGCTTTCAATCAATATTCCTTTACTGGAAGCCATTGAGCAAATTCCTTCATATGGGAAGTTTCTAAAAGATGTCATTACCAAGAAGAGGAAAATACCGGATACTGAGGTCGTCGTGCTAAAGGAGCAAGTGCGTGCCTTCATCATGGGCACTTTGCCGCCAAAGAGACTGGATCCAGGGTGTTTCAACATTTCTTGCTATATCGGGAAGGTTAAATTTGGCGAAGCATTGTGTGATTCAGGGGAAAGCATCAACCTGATGCCCCTTTCGACATTTAAAAAGCTGGGATTGAAGGAGTCACGGTCGAGCAATATGACGATCCAATTTGCAGACAACTTTGTGGTGAAGCCTTATGGAATCTGTGAAGATGTCTTAGTAAAGGTGGATAAATTTGTCTTTCCGGATGATTTTGTGGTTATGGAGATGCAGGATGAACATGGCAACGAGCTGTTACTTGGACATCCCTTCCAAGCTACAACCGACATGATCTTAGAGATGGGGAGAGGTCGCTTGACCTTGGGCATAGACGACGACCGCTTTGAGATGGTCATGCCTTCTAGCACTACGTCATCTAAAGCAAAAGAACAATGCAATATGGTGAAACATCTGGATTGTAGTATTTCACTCTGCCTTGGAAAACCATTTCTGGACATGGCTCATGTGATGAGCAAGGTGGACAATGGAACCTTAGCTGTGGATATCATGGAGCAGACTAAGGTAGTTTCTTTGTGTAAAGCTGTGGGATTTCCAAATGATGAGAATGAGGACATTCCGCCTTCTCTGGAGGATGATGTGATTGCTATTTCTATTTCTGATGCATATCCAGAATTACCATTGGAGGCTTGTTTGTTGAATATTACATATGATTGGATGCGGAGTAAATCACTCAAGGAGTGAGCTAAAATGCTTTAGATGCTTCCATGCTTCTATGCGAGGCATTATGAAGATTTAGGTGCACTTCCCTTGCCGCTTCAATCATCTCTTATCATCCCACCGGAGTTGGAATTAAAGCCGCTGCCCCCACATCTCAAATATGACTTTCTAGCTGAGGAAGACAAGTTACTGGTGATCATTTCTGCTTATTTGTGTGCGGAAGAGGAGGAGCAATTGCTGATAGTGCTGAAGAACCACCGAGGAGCTTTTGGGTGGTCCATTGCAGACATCAAGGGGATCTCCCCTACTCTATGTCAGCACAAGATTCGGCTCGAGGAGGGAGCCAAGCCCGTGATTCAACCTCAAAGATGTCTAAATCCGAGCATGATGGAGGTTGTGAAGAAGGAGGTCATTAAACTTCTTGCTGCAGGTATTATCTATGCCATATCAGACTCGACATGGGTGAGCCCCACACAGGTAGTCCCCAAGAAGGGGGGAATTACTGTCACTAAAAATTTGTTGAATGAACCTGTTACCACCCGATTGGTAACTGGGTGGCGAGTTTGTATTGACTATCGTTGTTTGAATGTTTCCACACTTAAGGATCACTTTCCTTTACCGTTCATTGATCAAATTTTAGAGCGTCTTGCCGGTCGATCGCACTTTTGTTTTCTAGACGGGTACTCGGGGTACAACCAGATCTCAATTGATCCGTTGGATCAAGAGAAATCTACGTTCACTTGTCCGTATGGGACTTTTGCTTACCGCCGAATGCCGTTTGGTTTATATAATGCACCGACGACGTTTCAACGCTGTATGCTCGCCATATTTTCTGACATGGTACACCGTTGTCTCGAGGTTTTTATGGATGACTTTTAGGTGTATGGTGCATCGTTTGATGAATGTCTCTATAACCTAGACAAAGTGTTACAACATTGTGAGGACACACACTTGGTCCTTAACTGGGAAAAATGTCACATGATGGTGACTGAGGGGATAGTGCTAGGACACAAGGTGTCTAGCAAAGGTCTAGAAGTGGATCCGGTGAAAATTGAGGTCATTTCCAAGTTTCTCCCACCAAATTTTGTAAAAGGGGTGAGAAGTTTTCTCGGACACGTCGGGTTCTATCGGCGATTCATAAAGGATTTTTCTAAAATTGCAAAACCTCTATCCGAGCTTTTGGAGAAAGATGCGGTTTTCGATTTCAATGATAAGTGTCTACATGCATTCGATGTTTTGAAAGAAAAACTGATTTCTGCACCGGTTGTTCAAACGTCGGATTGGACAAAACCTTTCGAATTAATGTGTGACGCTTCGGACTTTGCGGTAGGAGCCGTATTAGGGCAGCGGGTAGACAATAAGCCTGCCGTGATTTTCTACGCTTCAAAAACCCTGAATGATGCCCAATTGAATTATACAACTACTGAAAAATAATTACTTGCCATTGTGTTTGCTTTCGAAAAATTTCGGCAGTATTTAGTTGGATCTAAAGTAGTTGTATGGACTGACCATGCTGCAATAAAATACTTGATGGAGAAAAAAGACGCAAAGCCTAGACTCATTAGGTGGATTTGCTCTTACAAGAATTTGACATTGAAATCAAGGATAAATCTGGGATTGAAAATGTAGTGGCTGATCATTTGTCTAGGTTAGATAGGGTGGATGAAAAAGATTTACATATACCCATAACCAAGACGTTTCCGGATGAACAACTTTTGAAAATTAACTCTAAAGAGCCTTGGTTTGCTGAAATCGTAAATTATTTGGCTTGCGGGATCATCCCGGAAGATTGGTCATATCAGGAGAAGAAGAAATTTTTTCATTCTTTAAGATACTATTTTTGGGATGACCCAATTCTTCTTAAGCAATGCAGGGACGGTATTTTACGCAGGTGTGTGCCTGAAGTGGAGTACGAGAGTGTTCTCCATCATTGCCATGCATCACCTACGGGAGGACACCACGCCAGCTCGTGAATGACAGCTAAGGTTTTGGAAAGCGGCCTTTATTGGCCAACCTTGTTTCGGGATGCCTACGATTTTGTGAGGCAATGTGACCCTTGTCAGCGAGCAGGTAATATCTCAAAGAGACAGGAGATGCCCCTGAACGTATTTCAGGAAGTTGAGGTATTTGATTTGTTTGGCATAGATTTCATGGGACCCTTTGTGTCCTCGAACTCCAATTTATATATTTTTTTAGCAGTTGATTATGTGTCAAAATGGGTGGAAGCAATCCCCACAAGGACTAACGATTCTACTGTAGTATGCAAATTCGTGAAGGAGAATATTTTCTACAGGTTTGGGATACCCTGAATGATAATCAGTGATGGGGGTACACATTTTAGGAATAAAAAATTCTCGACATTATTGAAGAAATATGGGGTCAAGCACAACATTGGCACCCCATATCATCCGCAGACTCAAGGCCAAGTGGAGGCCTCCAACTGTGAAATTAAGAAAATTCTAGAGCGAACGGTGGCATCCACGAGGAAGAACTGGAGTGCCCTACTACCGGATGCACTATGGGCGTACAGAACGGCTTACAAAACACCTATAGGAACCACGCCTTTTAGGTTGGCATATGGTCGGGCTTGTCACCTACCAGTGGAGTTGGAGCACAAGGCCCATTGGGCGCTTAGAAGGCTAAATCTGAGTTATGATGAAGCTGGGAGAAAGAGAATGTTTGAATTGAATGAGCTGGATGAGTTACGGATGACAGCATATGAGAATGCAAGGATATACAAGGAGCGCACAAAACTGATCCATGATCGCCACATCGAGTTGCACACGTTCAATAAAGGAGATAGTGTTTTGTTGTTCAACTCACGACTCAAGTTGCATCCTGGGAAGTTCAAATCCCGGTGGAGTGGACCGTTCGTGGTTGAAGAGGTCAAACCACATGGCACAATTTTAGTGCGTGATGGTGATACCACGTTCTTGGTAAATGGACAGAGGTTCAAGCTCTACTTTGGTGAGAATTACAAGAGGAAGGTGAATGAGGTTAAACTCATTGCACTTTCGGATAAATGAGATGCACGAAAGCCGTCTAGCCTAAGACGTTAAATAAGGGCGCTTGTTGGGAGGCAACCCAACCATCAGTACACTAGGATAGTTTATTAACAATCATAGGTTGCTTTATTTTCGTTCAATTTTTAGTATAAAGAAGATACCTTGATCCGTTTATTCATTGTGCAGGCTGAGGCAGAGTCGATACCATCGACACACAGGTCGATGGTATCGACAAGGATACAGGCTGATGACTGCAGATTTCGTTCTGAGTCGATACCATCGACGGCCTTGTCGATGGTATCGACACACCTACAGGAAGGTCGCCAAGCAAAAGTTGATACTATCGACAAGGGTGTTGATACCATCAAGATCTCTGGAGAAGTTTAGACCGATTTGTCTCAGTCAACTCGATACCATCGACGACCTCATCGATGGTATAGACATGGTTACAGGTTGAAATGCACAGTGGCGGTGTCGCAATGAAGACAAGTCGATACCATCGACTCCTGTCGATGGTATCGACCATCCATGTCACCGATCCGCGCAAAGAAATCGAGGGCGATCGTAGCTTCCACATCATCAATCCGGGTGCAACGTCGATACCATCGACCTATGTCGATGGTATCGACACGACAGCGATCCGGGTTACAAGATCCAGCAATCGACGACCGTCGATACCAGTGAGGGGCAAATAGCATCGACCAATGTTGATACCATCGACTCGCATCGATGGTATCGATGAGACAACAATAGCGCCGACCAAGTCTATTTAAGGAGAACCATTACATCATTTGACGTCACACCTTCAGAGTGATCTCCTCCCTTTGCGCCGAGCACTCCCCCGAGCCATCCAAGAGTGAAGAGCAGCATCACCGAGCGACGATCTTCACTGAGTGGAGATTCATATCTCCATTCTTCACCGAGCTCCCCTTCTAATCCCTTTCTCTTTGCAATCATGGTGCGTACCGCTGGAGCTTCTTCCTCGCGTGCTCGTCAAGAGGACATTCCTGAGTTTGTGCCACCACCGCCATCATCGGTAGCACATCCTCGACTCGTCCACCCTTCCATGGAGGTGAAGAAGATCTTCGACGAAATCATGAAGTGCAAGATCGAGCCAACCCAGTATGTGGACCCGGAGATGCTCCATGATCTTGGCTTCAAGGCAAATCTGGACTACGTGTTGAAAGGACAAGCCCACTAAACGGGCCGTGGACACGATGAGATTGAGTGTCACGAAGACGGTCAGCCTTTCTTCTGTGAGTGGCCGATGTACAAAGATCTGGTGGTAGAATTCATGGCGTCCCTTGACGTCAATGTCGTGCCCAACGAGCTTTCCACAAGCGACCGCGAGTGGGAGAAGGGTCAGGTGTCTTTCCGGCTCTTCAACAATGACTACACCATCACCCTCGAGCAGTTTAACGACATCTTCAACTGGAACCACTCGAGGTACGACTACCGGCAGCCAGAAAATCGCACCGACTACACCGCCATCTTCTCCGAGTTGGTGACGGTTCCGCATGGACGGTCGGTGAGCTACCACAACGCCGCGGTAGCCGACTTCGAGCACCCGTTTGTTCAGGTATTGCATCAGATGTTGAGTTCAACCATCTTTGCTCGAAGTGATCTTGCTCTAAGCAAGTTCCAGGAGTCCGATCTTTTCTTTCTCTACAAGCTCCTGAAGAGACAAGAGTGCAACTGGGGTGCATTCTTTCTACACCGAGTGCTGGCGGTGAAGAGGAGCACGAGGAGAGCCCCGATTCATTTTGGCGGGCTTGTCACCAGGATAGCCCTCTACTTGGGCTTGAATCTCGATCAGCTGACTCCTCTTTCTACGAGAAGCAAAGTCAACTTGCAACATCTTCACCGGGCCAATCTCATTCTTCTCCGGGATGGCGTGGCTTTTGTGCATTGCCACATAAATCAAGCGTATCAGGAGTGTGTGCTGCCGAATCCCATCTTCAACATCGAGGGCGCACAACATTTCAGATGGCCTATCATAGCCATTGACTCTGATGATGACGAAGGCGGAAATGACGCCGACGACGACGGACAAGATGACGATGCTGAGGAGGATAAAGCGACATTTACACCTCTTCAAGCATGAGTAGCACCCCAGAAGCGTCCTCGGATGCATCCAGGTGCATCATCATCATCACAGTCTTTGCCGCCTCCACCACAGCCCTCGCAGCCAAGCGGGGATGCCTATTCCATGCAAGGCATGTGCACGATGCTGCAGGACATCCATCAGACACTGCAGCAACATATGGCGATGTATACCGGTATTCAGGACACGACGAACCAGATACTTGACAACAAAAGGGAGATGTTTGTGAATGAACGTCTTCTCCTCAACAACCAACAACAGATACACAATCGGTTGCAATGGATGGAGATGCATCAAGAGCCCTTCTACGAACACTACTGGAGTCAGAGTTACTTTGGAGGCTATCCACAACCTCCTCTGAGGACCCATTATGATCCGACCTTCCAGGGGGAGTATCCTTCTTGGGATCCTACGGCTCCGCAATACCCGCCTCCACCTCCACAAGAGTGATCTGGTATCTCTGTTCCAATCTTTAAGTTTGTTTTTGACTATGAGGCCATAGTCGAATTCAAGCTTAGGGGGGTAGTTGGAACAACTTTATCTTTTATTGTTTTTAGTTTTTAGCACTATTGCTTTTGTTCGTTTGTTATTTGTTTCTTGCAATTTTAGTTTTTGTAGGATCCACGTGCTATCTGGTGTAGTTGTGGATGTCATAAAAGTAGTTGTGTCATCTTGTTGTTAGTGCATGGGAAATTCAAGGGAAATTTGAAAATTTTTGTGTCTTTGGATAGCTTGTTTTGTTTTGACCTTGGGCACATATCCTATGGAAAATGATTGGTTATGTAAACTTTAAAACAACATTTCATACCTGTACTCCTAATGATTCATGAAAGTGAATGGTAATGGTTGATTGAGCCTAACCTAACCAAATGGTAATGAGACCTTAATTGGATGTAAGAGAGAGAACCCTCTAAACTACTACACAAGTCAGTAAGGAGGGACGCATAATATCTTTCTAAGGTTCAGTCATCTAGTCTTGTGATCGTTCCACTTCATTTTTCCATAATCCACCTTAGAATTGGAAGTAAAGTGCAGTTTTAATTCCTTTTGTTGCATAGCCTTTAGATAGGATTTGCATTAAAATTTTCCATATGTTTTCATAAAAAGAAAAAAAATTAGAATAGTGATTCATGCACATTATCTTTAGGTGCGTGCCATGTAGTTGCATTCATGATTTTCATGCATAAAGTATATCATGTATCTCAATTTTTCTTCAATGTTGAATTAAACTGTTCCATACCTTCTAAATAGTGCAAATTTTTGAGTTTGAAGGAAATGATTCCAATAAAATATTCATTATCAATTACGGATATAAGAGCTGCGAAAAAAAAAGAAGAGAAAAAAATTCCAAAAAAAAAATCTGAAAATTTGCAATATGAAAAAAAAAGAGAAAAAGTATTTAGAAGAAAGTGGAATAAGAAGGAGAAAGGAACATAATATCACTTGCATTCCAGGATAATTAAGTACATGATGTAGCTTAACTAGATATCCATCTCATTTTGAGACGGATGGTTAGTGCATGCATCATTCCACCCAATTTTAGGCATTAGGGCATTTCTCATGTGCACTTGCATCATATAAGACATATTTGTATCATGTATGTTGAAACTGTACAATACTTCCACTTTCTTCCATGAGCCACCCATTTTCATCCACCTGTTGCTCGGATTGGTTGGCCACCGTGAATTTCTCCTCACTAATGAATACCAGGAGATCTACTTCCATGTAGATGGTAGTTAGGGCGAGCAACGTAGTTTAGATGATCACAAGATGCACCAAGTCTGAACCGGCGAGTTTTATTATGTTAACTGCCTTATGTGATAGTGTTCATCAGTTTTGAGGTCAATTTCTTTTATGGATGATTACTGTCGCCTGTAGGGTAATTACCGTTCCGTGGTTAGAGAAGGTCGGGTTGTGAATGTCCGATGGGAGTCATATGGGATGTTGGGTGTGGTTTGTTGTTTTTCAGTTGACATTTGCAATTCTATTCTAAGGATGAGTTTCTCGAGGGAGAGCAAAAGTCAAGCTTAGGGGAGTTTGATGCGATGATTTTGAGTCGCATTTATAGACCTGTTTGATATGTGTTTTATGCTTTTATTAGTCATTTTTATGGTAAATATTGCATAATTCATCCATTTTGGTCTTTTCCATTATTTTATGTCAAATCCCCTTTATTTCATTGTTTTGAGCATTAATTGTCACATTATTATTATTTGTGCGAATTTATGTGATCTTGTCTTTCAATATCAGGACAAACGAGTATTTGCTTCCGTCGATACCATCGACGGAAGTCGATACCATCGACATGGTCACAGGTTGCCAGCCGAAAGGAGCATCAAAGAGTCGATACCATCGACTCTGATGTCGATGGTATCGAGACACCTTCAGGTTGCTGGCGAAGAAGCTTTCGATAGTATCAACCCCAAGTCGATACCATCGACGCATGGAGGCTATAGCGACACAAAATGACAAAACCGTCACTAGAGAGTAGTCGATACCATCGACCCAAGTCGATGGTATCGAGATTGCTTCAGGCACTCAGACGAAAAGACAAGAAGGGCTGCCGCTACTACACTGGGTCGATACCATCGACCCGAGTCGATGGTATCGACACCGTCAGACATGCGTTGGATTTAGATTGATCTCAATCGGACGACTGGAGTTAATTAACGACCTAATTAGGGACTTATACCTAATGACGACCGCCGAGACTAGGGGATCATCTCATTAGCCATTGCACAAGTGCGGAGGAGCACGAAAAAGGAGAACGGAGGCCAGAAGTTCATACCAGTCGATCCGAACGCTACAGAAGACAGATTTCACCACTAAGAGGTGGGAAAGCACGTGTTCTACGCAAAGGATCAATCGGTTCTTCTCCGTTCAGGGGGTTTTCCCTTTTGAATTCACGTTTTTCATATGATTTTCCCTATTTCTACTATGTACTTGTGTGAGATGAACATGCAGGGCTAATCCCCTTCATCTTTAGGATCGGGAGTAGCCCGGGAATTCATTGTACGACAGGTTTACAATAGTAATTCATATTTTCTCTCTTAAATCCGTGGTATAGTTTCATTTTCTCCATATATTGTTATGCTTTATCACCATAATAATAACCTAATTCCCTTAAATCACTTTGAAAGAAGGATTAACGGCTGAAAAGAGACGAAACCTACGTTAATCGATAAATCCCTTGACCAAGGTGGTGTAAAATTAATGGTGGATACTGAGAGATCGTTCATAATGCACTTAGTTTAGGGGATAGGTTACTACAACGGTGGAACCGACCTAAACCTAAGTAGTGAATTGCACCACGACAGTGGAAAATTCTATTTTCAGGCCACTACCCGGATAGAGAGAGAAGATTGAGGCATTATATAAAATCTAATACAATGAAAACCCACGGTGAAACCGCAATCCTAAAGATACCTTTTTTAATTGATTAAATTAACCCTTAATCAATTGTTTGCTTTGTTTTATTTTTATTTTCTTTTAATTTTGACAACAAACCCCAATTTGTTATTCGGCTTAGCTGATCGTGAATAGTTAGTAGGAGTCTCCAATAATTTCGAGTATCCCTGTGTTCGACTCGGGCCTCACAGAGGTCTGTACTACTCGACGCGTATACTTGCATTTTTAGCGCGTAGTAAAATACACGTCACTAAACATGTATGGTAACCAAGATCCTAGACAATAGGGAACCCTAAACAACTTGCTCACATCTTATTCTTTTTCTCCCATGCTATCTCTAAACCTAAAACATATGTGAAACAAACGAATCAACAAAAGTTGGTACGTGGTAAAAGATACACTAGTAAGGTTGCATAAAGGAAAATACTTGAAGAAAGAAGAAAGAGAGAGAAACACCATTTCGTAAGGAAAAAATCAAGTAAACATCCTTTTTATTATATTTATTTGATGCGGTTGTACTACCCTTATCTGCACTTGACTTACATCCAGTATGGGCAATAATTATATCATCATACATCTAACATGGGCCAAAGCATCATACATCCATGTTAGGCAACATACATCCATACCAGGCTAGGTGCGCTAGTAGCTACAACCCATCCATATCCTTTTATGTTATATTAGATTTTGGCGAAGTATAGCTCATAATAGTTCAACCAAGCAATGAATATCCAAATAATATCATTCATGATATTACATATCATAAGCAACCAAGAAATCTAGTCTTATACTTATAAGACCACATACCTTAGTTCGGATATTCCTCACATATCCATGATCATCTAGATAATCTGGTCAACACCTGATTTAAAGAAATGAATCATCATTAATATATGTACATCATATTCTTAGTAATTTTAGGTCCAAATTAGGGTTTGTCCAAATCTAGGTTCAAAAGCCTAGAATTTGTGTTTGATATTTTTATTCTGATCCATACATCATTATTAAGGTCGGATCTGAATTTCATAATTATCTTATACTTACCCTATTTTCTAGAATTTATATGAGGATTAAACATGTAAATAGGCAATAATGAGGAAAGACCTAAAATTTTTCAATAATATTAGGATATGAGTCCACATTTAGTTTATAGATAATATCAGAGGTCAAACTTATTTTTATCAGATTTATTATCAATCGTTTTCTAATTATACCATTTAAATGATGCATTATCATCTAAATAAAATATCATCAGTAGTTTTACTTTAAAAGCCTGATCTAAGGATCTAGTAATGTATAGAATATTTTTCTGAGTCTAGGGGCATTTTTGGGGAAATATTTGGCTAATGGTGCTATTTTTAACCACTTTTATAAGATCATATCTGTTTCCTGAGAATTAATTAATGATTTACCTTACAAAAGACTGGGTCGGCCGGGTCAGCAGGTTTGGACCCAGTTCAGTTCGGGTAGAGAGTCAAGAGGATATGGGTCTCTCTCTCTTGCTCTCTAATCCTTGAAACCCGATGCGGGACTTGTCCTCTGGTTGGGCGCGACTTCCCCCTCCTCTTCTCACAGGCGATGTCCACTATTCCCGGGAGTCACACTAGATCAGGGAGCCGCCATGTCTGAGGACTGAGGCTAGAGGAAGCACGGGTTTGAGGCCCCCCTCATGAGACCATGATGGGCACCAAGTGCTTGTGTGTGGCGACGGCCATCACCGTCTATCGAGGGCGGATGGGAAGGGTCTTTCGCTTGAAGTAGCCACCGTAGATGGAATCTTCAGCAGTGATCCACCCACAAATAATAGGTGAAAGGCCCTCTTCAACT
The DNA here is from genome assembly GCA_963693085.1 of Alisma plantago-aquatica. NCBI lineage: Eukaryota > Viridiplantae > Streptophyta > Magnoliopsida > Alismatales > Alismataceae > Alisma > Alisma plantago-aquatica. The sequence goes on along the minus strand of OY856415.1, from coordinate 10,135,258 downwards.
TGCAAGGCATCAAGGAGATAAGGGAGGCTTGATATCCTAGTTCCTAATGAATAAAAGACCTACCATCAACTTGAAAATTGGCTCATCCTTATTCCAACGCTACTGTCGTGAGGGAAAATAGGCAGTGAGGAATACACAACAGAAGTGGCGTCCTCATTCAGAGATGAAACAACCATCTTGGTTCACCTTGTGGAGTCGAGTAATCAAGGGTACAAGGTCATGGAACCTCCCCTTAGACTCCTTCCTTCTTCTGTCTTCAAGCTTCCTTCCTTCCATCTGCAACACATCACCCACAATGCTTGTTTCTGGTGAACTCATGAGACAGATCATGCCCTGAATACTCAATTAGAAAGGTCTTGCAATCTATGAGCCCGTGAGCTACCTGGACCTGGCGCCGTCACAACAGGGTAAAAAGGTAGGGGAAAAGAGATTTGCGATGCTTCTGCTCGCATCAAAATCCCTCAGATAAAAGCATCCTTGACCACATGTCATATCCCCTATATCAATGATTGAAAAGTAGTGATGATAATGGCTAATCCAGGGGATAACACAGCCAAATTCAGGCACCTGAGAGAGTTCATCTATATCTAGGGTCTGTTGTTGCTTGCGAAGATGGAGAAAGAAAGGGATGGCTGGGTGTATAATCTCGTCTGTCTCTCAACTCTAGGAAGTATATGGGATGTTGTTGGGTAGTTCCTGGTCTTACAGAACAGAAGGAGTGGTTGGGTTGATCTTGGCCTACTAGATGTGATTTAGATGCAACGAAGTCAATATCTTTTACTCTGCAAGATTTGGAGCTTGGAGACAAAGTATCAATTGCCAGATCACTGGGAATGACCCATATTGGGCCACATATCTTATCCACTTCCTCGCCCAACTAAAGTCCCACCCAAAGTTGTGTGATGTCTATTAAAATTATTTAAAATCTAAACATAGGCTTAAAAATTTTCAGGATCTTGGTCAATCAATCAAAAATTTAAGCATTGATGTATTTCAAATAGTTAATCAAAATGCCATGAAACTTTGTCCATGGATCGATACCCACTATAAGTAAATTATGAAAATGATTGAGCCAAAATCATTGTTGTTTGTACACATAATACGTTCCATGAATGTATTAATCCAATGACTATATGATTAGGTCAAGATCACCTCAAACACTTCTCATTAGATAAAGTAAGTTACTAAGGAAATCTTATTAGACTCCTCAATACATGGCTTGGAGACTCAAAAAGCACAAAGCCAAAAGATGATTCCTAGAGTATATTTTTGGAGTTATTTGGCCACCTAATGTCTTGACCTTCAGTATTATACTTTAAAAGTCATCATTAAGCATTCATAAACTCCAAATATGATCTTCATTATCATCTAAATTTCTGGATCCTCATTATTCATTATTAATCCATATATATTGAGGAAGGTTATAAAATCCTAAAAATCTAGGATATCACATTCACCCCACCTAAAGTAGAATTTCATCCTCGAAATTCAACTAACATCGTATAAAGGTGATATCAGGGACCCCAACTTCATTAGTCACTACTTCTTGGTATCAAGGATATCATAGTTCTAGATGTACCTTTAGTTATCAACTTAGGTATTAGAGCATAGGAGGTGTAACCACCCCACCTTATATAGGTTGAAGCATCATTTAATGTCTTAGTCATATCAAGAAACATATTTTCCTTTCTCTCTTAGGATTTACATCCCCATTTCCCCTTAAGGATAATGGTTTTACTCATAAATGAAGTTAAGAAGGTACTACTCAAGGCTTCATTATTCACCCTATTAATCATACAGTGATGTTATGTTTCATGCCATCATTTATCAGAATTATCAGGCTTAACAACTTTAGTGTGGTTTATGATCAACATCATACTAGTACTTCAACATTAGAGGGGATTATTTTCAAATTTACCTATTAGGGTTTCACCCTATTGTGTGAGAGTTATTCTCAAAGTTAGAAGCATAGATTGAGAAATATTGAGGTTAAGGACTGTATTTTGTGATCATGTATCTATGATCCCAAGATATCTTTATTTTAAGCTCATTATTTCAAACTTACATCGTTCATGCATGAGATGTTGGGAAAGAGAATATACCAAGACAATCTTATCATGATTTCAAATTTGGATATAACATGTATGATATAGGAAGGAAATATAGAATAGGTCAATCTTATTGACGTGGATATTGAAATGCACTAACAAATTCACTCGGGGTTGAAATCCCCGAGATTTTACCAAAACCAAAGTGCAATAATACCACCCGCAAGCGGATGAGTCTTATCGCTGTATAGTTAAGGATCGAACTCAAAGGACAAAGTTTTTAAGAATCCTTGTCAGTTGAATCTAGCTCAAGTAAAACTAATATTTAGAACGATAGGTTGATTTGAGGTTATTTAAACTAATTACAAGAAAGCAAAAGCTGAATTAAAAATGGGTTTAGATCAATGATATGGAATTGCTGGGATGGTATCGGGTTTCGCCACCACCACACATGAAAACATACTCCATTACAAACAATCCATGCAAGATATAACACTCCAAGTAGAGCTGCCGTAGAACCCCCATACGGGCGTCAAGTTTGCGTAAGCATCACCATAGGCATCAGATGTCTCATCACCATCTGGATCACTTGTCTTAAGCCTATGAAGATACAAAATCAAACTAAGGTTGTGAACCCCCCATACGGGTGTCAGGCACACAAAAGCATCACCGAAGGGTAGATGGCTCGTCCCCTCGTGGATCATACACTTACGACCTCAAGGAATCCTATCAGAAGTTCTCATCAAGGAGTCAACCGCTCTAACCGATAAGCACGTAAGCGATTAAAATACGAGAAAATATCGACAATTAACAAGAAGATACAAAATCCAACTATGGCTATGAACTCCGCATATGGGCGTCAGACACATAGAAGCGTTATCGAAGGCTAGATGGCTCGTCCCCTCCCGGATCATACACTTACGACCTCAAGGAATCCTATCAGAAGTTCTCATCAAGGAGTCTAACTTGTTAAATAATATTCGAACCTATGCATAGAAGTTCTCACAACATAGGGAGCACAAAGATGAAAACAAGCAAATAATCAACCTACTAGCTTAACAGTTAACGACAAAATGAAGAGTTATATACATTGTCATGGAAAGTTTAATAAAAGAACATAGTTTGCATGGGTAGAGGGGCTAGTCCCCACACCCCAATGAAAAGGGACTACTCGCTCATGATGTGAGATACAAGAAGGATGAGAGAGAAAGAGATATCTGCCATGAGCTCAGTGCAGAAGGTAGTCACAGCCCGGTGAAGAAGATACACCCCTTGCTCCGTCTTCCTTCTCTTCTTAGCCTCCTTGGTTGCAACACGGGAAGTAGGTGGAGTGGAACTTGATCGGAGTTTTGCTCAGGAAGCCTGGCGGCGTCCGGATCTGATGCCCCCAAATGAGGACCCATGGGGGTCTATTTATAGGCTTATATATGATCCCAAACAGTCTTGGTAATTTGCTGGAAATATCTCCTCCAAATGATTTGGAGACCGTTTGGTGCCATACGGTTTGGAGATTGGTAGTTGCGTCAATCGATCTTGAGGTCGGTCTCGGCCTCGGCGTGAACTCACGGCTTTTGTTCTTTGATCGGTCTTTGCGCTCCCGACAAACGGTCTTGGAAACCGCAGGGATCCAAACGGTCTTGAGACCGTATGGACCCAAACGGTCTTGCGATCGCATGGACCCAAACGGTCTTGAGACCGCATGGACCCAAATAGTCTTGAGACCGTGATTGGTCATGTGTTTTACAACTCACGCGGTTTTCTTTGGAAAATGATTTTGTCATTCGTTCTTCGTGTATTCCAGCAAATGGTCTTGGGACCGCATGGACCCAAACGGTCTTGGGACTGCATGGACCCAAACGGTCTTGAGAGTGCATGGATCCAAATGATCTTGGGACCGCAAGGGCTCAAACGATCTTGGGACCACAAGGGATCAAACGGTCTTGGGACCGCACGCGTGGAAGTGCTTGGTTTACCTGCATTAAATGAATAATATTTTGTTAAAACTTTGATTATTGAATCAGCCAAGCAGTTTTACACATTATGATTCATATTTGGGTGAAAAGGTGTGAAATAGAGTTGAATTTGTTCCAAAGAGGTGATTGAATTCCATGATGAGTATGCACTCATAAAACACCCCAAACTTAAATGTTGCTCATCCTCGAGTAACATAAAATTCGAAAAAGTTGCCAAATGAATACTTTCAATTCGTGAGATTGCTTCATCTTCACATCACGAATGTTTTCTTTCTACTCAGTATGAATCCGTACCTCAACCTCCTAGGACCACTAAACACCTCTTACCATAGCTTCATTCCTGAGTTCGTTTTCCAACATCACTTCCTCCTCACTTTTTCCAACAACAAGTATGTCAAAGATTTTTGTAAGAGTACAAAGATACCCACAGAATCAACAAGTGTGCATCCGATCTGACACTGGTGTTTTTTGGGATGGAGGGGGCATGCATTGTGCCCTTAGGTAGACAAAGGAGTGAAAGGTGGTATGGAAAGAAGAAGTAAATCTCTCCTCTATTCGACTCGAGATTTTTATTTGTTTTGCAATTTCATTTATTGATTTTTTTGTGCAAATCTCTCCTCTATTCGACTCGAGATCACATTTCTTTTTGTGTGCACTTTGGCATCTTTTGTTTGCAAATCTCTCCTCTATTCGACTCGAAATTGCATTTTTGGTGGTACTCCCCTATTTATTGTGAGGGGTATGGAAGAAGCGGATAACGGGAAAGTAGCGTGCCACCCCGAACAAAGGGTTTGGCACAAATTTTGTTATTTTGTTTCTTTTTGATGGATGGAGGGGTCCAAAGATGATAGTAGAAGTGTAGAAGAGAGTTCAGATCAGAATGCAACTTGATTTACAATTCAATGTACCAGGTTGTTCTTTTTGTCGTACTCTGCTCAAATAATGACTTGATGAGGATCCAGTGGGAATTCCGAGCTATTGTTCCACTAGTCAGTTAGGAAGCACGACGTGTTTGATCCCTATCAGTTTGACAGATACTTATCATTTTTGTAAAAAGTCATATGATGTTAGGAATCATAAGCTTCATAGGATGATTTCAGGTAAAAGGCATGTTTCAAAAGTTGGTCCTCTTGAGGATTTACTTCGAATAAGGAGGATATTATGATTGAAGATGCATAGCAAATTAGTTAGTTACTATTTATCAACAAGTGTCAAAAATTCATCAAGTATATGTTCAAAAATTTTGAAAATTTTGAAATTTTTTTATGATAGAGAAAACTTGAGTATGAAAAGAGGGTGTATGTGGAAAGTGAGGTACGTACCACCCACCCTCCACCACGAACTTATAGATTTGCTCGTCCCGAGAAAACCCTAAATCCAAGACGGAGGGGAAAGATTTCGCCAGTAATGACCACCGAGTGTGATTTCATTCCGATCAGCGTAACTCCAATCTCTTATCTGAATTTTCATGGAAAAAGGGCAGTTAGAACTTAAAAATACTATCTCATGGGGCAAAATTTATTTAGGAAAAGTTAACTAGAAGGGGAAATAAAATTTGGAAAAGAAAAGTAAAACAAATTTATTGATCGGGTTACCTCCCGACAAGTGCCTTTGTTTTACGTCGATGACTCGACTAAGTCCTTCAGATTCATGGTGGATCCTTTGGATTGGCGAGTTCCAACATTGTGTCAGTGCCTATGTCGATTGAGGTAAAACATCTCTTCAAGAGGTGACCATTTGCTATAAAATTGCCTGTCTTGTCACTCCATAGAGAGAAAGCACCATGTGGGGAGATGCTTTTGACAATGAAGGGTCCAGACCAACGAGAACAAATTTTTCCTAGAAAAAGCTTTAATTTTGAGTTGAAAACCAGAACTTGGTCTCCCACTTGTATGTCTTTTCTTTTCAGATGTCCATCGTTCCAAAGTTTTGTGCGTTCTTTGTATATTCATGCATTCTCATAAGCTATCATCCTGAGTTCATCCAGCTCTTGGAGTTGCAGAATCCTGACCTGCCCTGCTTCTTTCATATCAAAGTTCAATTGTTTAATTGCCCACCATGCCTTGTGTTCCAGTTCGACTGGAAGGTGGCAAGCCTTTCCATATATTAATTGAAAAGGTGTAGTCCCAAGGGGAGAGCAGTACGATAGGCCCATAAGGCGTCGTTGATTTTTGTTGACCAGTCCTTTTGATTACGTCCAACAGTTTTCTCAAGAATAGCCTTTAGTTGACGATTAGAGACCTCTACCTGTGCACTTGTTTGTGGATGGTAGGGTGAAGCTACCTTATGTGAGACACCATATTTTCTCAGTAAAGCTTCAAAGCTTCTTTCAATGAAGTGGGAACCTCTGTCAGATATCACGATTCGTGTCACTCCAAACCGGGGAAAGATAACATCTTTGAATAATTTGATGACGGGTTTTGAATCACTAGTGACGGTTGATATAACTTCAACCCATTTTGAGACGTAGTCCACCACTACTAGGATGTATTGAAATCCATTAGAGGATGGGAATGAACCCATATAGTCCACCCCCTAGACATCAAATATCTCAACTTCTTGCCATAGATTCAGTGGCATCTCGTCTCTCTTTGTTATATTGCCTAACCTTTGACATTTGTCACATGATAGGACAAAATCGTAAGAGTCTTTGGATATGGTCATCCAGAAGAATCCACATTGCAAAAACTTTCAAGTATTCTTCTTAGAGATCATATGTCTTCCCACAAGTCCTAAGTGACATTGTTCTAGAATAGATTGAGCTTCTTCTTCGGCGATACAATGTCTATACAAACCATCAACACAAAGTTTAAATAGATATGGTTCATCCCAGTGATAATGCTTCACATCACACATAAACTTTTTTAGTGCATTCCCGGTGCATTTGGGATGGATGACTCTAGCAGTAAGGTAGTTCACGAAATCAGAATACCATGGTATAACTTCCGAGACCCTCATTAGCTGATCATCTGGTAGGGAATCATTGATCGGAATCTTCTCAGTGTCCAGAGTATGGATGCGACTGAGTTGATCTACTACAACATTTTGCGTCCCTTTTTATCTCTTATCTCTAAATCAAATTCTTGTAGAAGGATGATATACTTATCAGCCTTGGTTTTGCATCTTTCTTTTCCAGAAGGTAACGAATAGCATCATGGTCTGTGTAGATAATGACTTTTGAAACGATAAGGTATGGCCTGAACTTGTCGAAGGAATATATGACTGCTAGAAGTTATTTCTCAGTAGTTGCATAATTCCTCTGGGCTTTATCGACATAATAGATCACATAATGCTTCTTTTCTATATATAGCCCTAAAACAACACCCACCGCGTAATCACTGGCATCACACATAATTTCAAAAGGATGGTCTCAGTTGGGATCTCTAATGATTGGGGTTGTTGTAAGGGCCTTCTTCAGTGTGTTGAATCTTTTGACACATTCTTCATTAAAATTGAAGTAAGTATCCTTTAGTAGCAGGTTTGTCATCGGCTTAGTTATCTTGGAAAAATATTTTATGAATCTTCTATAGAATCCAGCATGACCAAGGAAGGCACGAACTTCTTTTACATTTGTGGGAATAGCCAATTTAGAGATCACTTCAATCTTGGCTTTATCTACTTCAATTCCTCTATTGCTAACCCTTTGGCCCAGGACAATGCCTTCTGTAACCATGAAGTGGCATTTTTCCCAATTTAGCACAAGATGTGCTTCTTCACAACGTTTGAGGACTAGGGAGAGGTGCTTCAGACATGAATTAAATGAGTCTTTGTATACAAAAAAATAATCCATGAAGACTTCCTTAATAGTTTCAGTAAGACACTACTACAGAACCTACCTTTAGTGTCAGTTATTTAAGGCCTTTAGTGTCAGTTTCTAAGTGACACCTATGTGGGCGACACTAAAAGCTCACCCAATACGCGCCGGTTCCAAAACCGACACCCAAACGCTTTGTGCGCCAGGGGAATATAGGCGTCAGTTATTAGATAAGAAACCGACACCATACACCTTCATGCCACAGAAAGGGCGCCGACTTGGGCACTATCAGTGTCGGTTATAAGTAAGAAATCGATACCATATATCTTCGCGCCACAGGAAATAGACGCCGGTTATTTATATAAAACCGACACTATAACTTTGTGTGTCGGTTTTATACAAATAACCGACGCCTATTGTTTTTTTTTTGTCAGTCTGCAGACCTACTGTGGCTGGTCGCAGGATGAGAAACCTGCAGTTCAGTTATGATCTGTAGGTTTTATGACATCCATTGATATCAGCCAATAACAGGACACAAACCTGCAAATTTAAAAACAAAAATATATATTCACACATGAATTTAGCAATGCAACCTGCAGTTCCATTCTATTTTCACACATTTAGAAACATTCATGTAGCTAGCAATGTGTATTTCCATTCATTCACATTCACACATGAAGAAACATTCATATAGCAACCAACACTTTCATTCATTTTCACTCAGACACATATAGAAACATCCAGACATGTAGAAACATTCACACATATATTATAATTCAGAAATTCATTTACAAAATATCATTCTTTAGTCATTATTTGCTATCAGGATCCCAATTATATTTTAAAACCCCCACTATTTGTATGGCTGTTGCCCATTCTTCTCTTACTTTATTTAATTCTCCCATCGTATAGGGAGCATGTACATCTGGTAAGTCCTCTCCTGTAATGGCGTCAGTTTTAAACACCTGTAAAGAGAATGATGTATATATAATTAATGAGCTATAAATATGATCGATATATTTCGATCATATTATCTAATAAGACTATATGATACCTAAGCAATACACTCGATATCCAGTGCGGCATGTTTGATAATCATGTGCATATATCACAGGACATAGTATCTGCATGCCCATCCGTTGTCTTGTGTAGCACACTATAAATTCAAACATACAAAATATTAAAAAATACAACTAATTAAGCATTGTTCACATAAATAATATATACATATATTGCAGTCGGGAACTTACTTTCACGTTCTTCCAAATTATTGGCTGGTTCTTTTTCATGGGGACCTTTCCTCGAACCTTTTTGAACTCATCAAAACCCCTACACATTAATGTAACACAGAACATTGCAATTAAATAGTAATGTAATAACATATGTTAACGGATATGAAAATGAAATATTTCTCACCGGAATAATGCCATTTTCATTATGTGTCCAAATCTTGTATTCAATTTACTCCCCTTAGGATCTAGATAATAGACAGTGAAAGTCTCAGGGAAAATAACCAATAACTCCCAATGCCTACCACTAGAGGTAAAAGAGTTAAAAATTAATAACTCAAAATCCACAATAAAAATGTAATTTTGTTAAGTCCAAATTACAATAAGCAAAGTATACTTACTCTACATTGAATGGATCCATTATCACCGTCTTCTTATTTACAGAAAAATTTGTAAAAGCCTCATAGAAGTATTGTTGAACTGACATAGGGTCTTTAGCTACTCTAATCAAAGATGGAATCAAAAACCCTACATGTACAAATCCAAAATCTGCACATATCTTGTCTAAGTAGCTGCAAAATATGTATTAATTACACATGCATTAATAAACAAGAAACCAGATCACCAGATCATACACAAGGTATATGGATGTATAAAGAATATCTCACCTTATCCATAGCTCTATCACAGATGTATTTAGCCAATCTTTTCCAAACAAATCCAAAATATCTTATATAAATAGTTTGGTTTCGTATGACTAACCTGTAGAATCTAAATCGGAAGAAACAATTATAGGGAAGTTTATATCATGTTCGCCTAACCATATTGCCATACCCCTACAGTTAGGACCTAACAGGACAGGTAGGTCTTGTGGAACCCAACTAGGTAATGTAGGAGGTGGAAGTGGAGGCCTAGATGCTGTGGGTGTCTTATTTTTAACCTGTATATATATAATTTCAGATCAACTGACATTATATACACACACTAACAATTTAACATAATGTAAATTTATCATACAGTTTCAGTAAAGAGGACATCAACTTTTCGCCACAATATCACTCCGCCTTCTGCCTCACCAAGCATTTCACAATCTAGGTGGGCATATGGCAATGGAAGATCCACCCATCCTTGCAATATATGTACCAGGCTCACAAGAAGCCAACCAACTGGTAATGGAGACTCGTGAAACTATTCCCCGGGTAGGGATGGGTAAGCTGACGCCTCTGCAACAACATATTCATTACTTTTTTGACGGCATCGCTTCAACCCCTACAAATTTTTGTGTAAAGAATGTTATATACATATATACATATCATCTTTTTTTGAAACGAATACAATTTCATATATAAATATCATATTGAATCAAAAACTAGTTACTATGTCATAAAAATAATTACAACGGATGTGCTAGGTGGTGGTTCTACAGGATTACTCCCAACCTCTACAGTAGGAGTAGTAGTAGAGCCTGAAGTAGGTATTGTCTGGTAAGTGGCAGTCTGAGATGGCTGCCACTTTTTCATTGCTTCTTTGAATTTTTCTTTGAGTTTCCTATCAAATAGTTTATCTACCTATACATGGATAAAAGAAGCGTCAAATTCTAATTATTGTATTATCTTTTACAGTAACATTATAAAGAAAGAATATGTTACCTCTTCTTGTGAAAGTCCCGCTTTTGGGACATGTTTGCGCTGGGATGGCCCAAAAAAATCTTTGATGCCCACACCAGCGCCTGCAGCCCTAACATGTCCAGGATGCTCTGATTTACCCAGAGCAACTGTCAATTCATCCCTTGTTCCCTCAGGAATGAACTTGCCTTGTTTCCTCAGCTCGTGCAGCTCCCGCTAATCACCAAAACAAAAATTTGTAATTAAGTAAACAACACAAATAATCAATATTCGAATGATTGTTGTAAGAGTTGTATTTTACCATTTTTGCAGCTGCCTCAGCAGTTGCGGCCTTCGTTATTTCTCCCTTCTTATTTTTCCTCCCAACTATCCAGACATCATGGTGAGGCAGAGGTGTGCTACCTATGGTAGAAGACTCCTAAGTAGCAACAGACTGAGCAGTAGCCTCAGACTGTAGTCTTTGGCGAATGCCTGCATACCCCTTTGGACCCATTGTGTGGTCATGCACATTCAGTGCACGCCTTGATCTTTGTGCCTCGCTGAGGGCCTAGTTAGTATGCACATTAATGATTTGGTTAGTAACACTAAATCTTAATCTTGAATAGGTGAATACAACATATATTAATGAATGAGATTGAGACTGACGCCTAATACCTTGAATTCATCAGTTTGTCTTGAAGTGAAAAACGCATCCCATTCTTCTTTGTCCAGGAAGTTCCACTGTTCAGTGGCTGTCTTCTTCCTCTTGTCAGCTTCTTTTATGTATTCTCGGGTGAGATTTGTCCTATAGTTCCTAAGGACTCTCCCACAGCGTTGCATGACACATTTATGATGCAACTTTTCATCCAATTCAAATATACTCTACAAAATAGAATTGCTATTAACTAGTATCCAAAAATTTAGTAATCTACAAATTTGAATTGCAAATTAATAATAAATCACGCATAAATCCCTCCATATTAAGTCTTTCTTCTCCTTAGAAACATTAAGCCAAGAATCTAAGCGACAACCGCAATGACTACGAGTAACAAACCCAAGATATGAAACAAATGAATTGTGATTCACACCAGATGCATTTCCTGCATTATCAAAATCCACAACAAGTTTGGGTCCATTGCCCTTTTGTGCAATTAACTTCTTCATCATAGTGATGCCCCTTCTCTTGTCAACTTTTTGGTGTTTTTGATCAAGTGCCTCAAGTGCTTCAGATGGTACCTGTGCATCATCAACCTAAAATTTGACAAAATAAACACATTTACAAGATATAACTATAAATGGACATATAGATATAAATATATGATATATTTTTAAAACTTACATTGTGAGGCGGCGCATTGATGTCCTCACCCTCATGATAATCATTAACACGGTCATCAGGAGAATGGTCAGCCATCTGCAAATTCACATTCAATTGTAAAGTCCACATTGTAAAGTAATTGAAATTGTAAAGCTCACATTGTAAAGTTCACATTCACATTGTAAAGTAATTCACATTATATATTAAGCTCAAATTTTAAGTGATGGTTTGATACTCCGTTTTGAAAAACATATTAAATTTTCAGTGTTTTTGTATAGTTAATGTAATTCAAATTGTAAAGTTAACATATTCAGAAAAATAAAAACGTATAAAACAAAACATACCTCTAATGTTGCGATTTTTTTATCAATTAACAATCCTTCATTGTGATCTCTGCGCACATACAAGTCATCATTAGCTTCAATATTTGTTGGTGTTGGAAACCCAACTGAGAATGGACTGGAGTCATCATACTTATCATAGTACTGTTCTTCATCTATAGGATCTTCAATGAACTGTCTTTTACCATGAAGAACAACTGACCATTTATCATTTGCAGGATCATCGATATAAAATACTTGTTTCTCCTGTGATGCCAATATGAATGGTTCAACCTTCTCGCCAATCTTTTCAAAGTTCACTAAAGTGAAACCCAATTCATCCACTATAACTCCTTTGGTGTTATCAACCCAATTACATTTGAAGAGCGGAATTCTGAAATCTATGTAGTCAAATTCCCATATGTCTTCAATGACACCGTAATATGACATTTTAACTTCACATGGACTCTTATCCTTTGTACTTGCAAAAAACATAGTTGATGCTTGAAGGGTGACCCCACTATTTTGGATGACACTCTTATCATCTTGGCGCTTTGTGTAATATGTGAATCCATTAATGTCATACCCTTCATAAGACATAACAGTCAACTTTGGTTTAAAGGTGAGGCATTTGATAGTTTCAGTAATATCATCTGGTTTTTGAGATAGTTGATGTAAGACTTTATCTTCAAACCACTTAATAAAAGTCTTGTTATGATCTCTAGCAAGCCACATTGTATTGCCTCGAGGATATTGTCTTTTGATGAAATTGGTATGTTCCTCGGTATAAATGTTCACTTCGTCCATGTTGTGTAAAATATACAAATGACCTTGTTCCAACTGCTCACGACTGATTACTTTCACACGTGATCCCAAAATTCCTTTGCCAAATAGCTCGTCAATATTCTTGTCATTACCAGGAGTGTCATTACCATTGAGAAAGTCATTGCAGAAATCCATAACCTCTCTCGCCACATAACCTTCAATAATACTCGCTTCAGGCCAATAACAGTTTCGAACATCACTTTAAAAAATGCTCATGTATCGTTTAAAGGGATACATCCAATGCAAAAAAACCGGTCCCAAGATTTTCACTTCCCTAGTCAAGTGGATAACAAGATGTACCATGATATCAAAGAATGAAGCAGGGAAATACATCTCAAGCTGACATAGGGTAACAACCACTTCTCTTTGCAAATTATTGAGAGTCTCAGGGTCAATAACTTTACTGCAGAGACTGTTGAAAAAGAAACAAAGTCTGGTTATTGCAAACCTTACACGCTTCAACAATATAGATTGGATTTCCATAGGCAATATTTGTTGCATTAGAGTGTGACAATCATGAGATTTAAGACCTATCAACTTCAGATCTTTCATTGATACCAATATACGGATGTTGGATGAGTAACCATGTGGCACCTTAACATTTACCAAGCATTCACAAAAAGCTTTCTTCTCCTTTCTAGACAACGTGTAACAAGCGGGAGATAAGTATGTTCTTTTATTACCCATTTCACGTAATTCTATTAATTCTGACCTTATTCCCATTTCACGTAGGTCCAGTCTGGATTTTATCCCATCTTTAGTCTTACCTAGTATATTTAACAGAGTACCAATGATGTTATCACATACATTTTTCTCAACATGCATTACATCGATACAATGTCTGACTATCAAAGAACTCTAATAAGGAAGATACCAAAATATTGACTTCTTCTTGAATGAAGAATTTTCACTCCGTGTAGTACATTGTGATCTCTTACAAAATTCATTGACAAAGTCTTTTACTCTTTTATAAACAACCTCCCGTGGTATAGGTTTAGGTGCACTCCATTCCTCATTCAATCCATTGAATGCTTTGCACTTCCTACGATATGGATGGAATTTTAGAAGAAACCTTCAATGACCAAGATATATATTCTTACTGCCATGTTTTAGTCTTATTGAATCAGTGTTCTCTTCACATATAGGACACGCTTTAGCTCCTTTGACACTATATCCAGACAAATTCCCATATGCTGGAAAGTCATTAATAGTGTAAAACAACGTAGTATGCAAATGAAATGTCTCTCTTCGTGAAGCATCATAGGTCATCACACCTTCAACCCAGAGTTTCTTTAAGTCATCAATTAGAGGTTCAAGATAAACATCAATGTCATTTCCAGGTTGTTTAGGGCTCGATATCAACAACGACATCATTACATACTTATTTTTCATACACAACCAGGGAGGAAGATTGTATATAACAAGCATGACTGGACAAGTGCTATGTTGGATGCTCAATGTCCCGTATGGATTCATCCCATATGTACAAAGCCCAAGTTTTAGATTCCTGACTTCTTCACCAAATTCAGGGTACAATAGATCAATCTTCTTCCACTGTGGGGAATCGGACGCATGTCGTAGGATCCCATCATTATTTTTCTTAACATGTTCATGCCACCTCAAATTATTCACATCTATCGGATTGGCAAACAAGCGTTGAAACCGTGATATTGTAGGTAGATACCACATCACCTTGGCAGGAGAACCAGTTTTGGACTCCCCCGAAGTCGTCAATTTATACCGTGACGCACCACATTTTGGACAATCTTTCAAATCCGCATAGTCCTTTTGAAATAATAAACAATCATTCAGGCATGCATGTATCTTCTTGGCATCCATTCCCATTGGGCACAACAATTTCTTTACCTGGTATGTTGAGATTGGCAACTCGTTTCCTTCAGGAAGCATTTCTTTCAACAAAGACAAAAATGACGTGAAGCTTTTGTCGCTCCATCTATTGTTAGCTTTCAACTTATACAATCGCAACACATCGCTAAGCTTCGTAAACTTAGTTGCGTATAGTGACATGTCAACATCATGCACACTGTTTCTAAAAATGGGAGGTGGATCGGTGTGCTCTACCCCACAACTATCCAACATCGCATCAATGATGTCTACTGGAACTGGTTCATTCACATCTACGTCATCGTAGGCAATTTCTTCTTCCACACAAGCACTGCTATCGACATCCACTAGTTTCAGGTTTGAAATCTCTCCATGCCAGTGCCATTTTGTATAGCCTTGTACAATCCCGTTGCACATGACATGAGTTTTGATTTCGTCACCAGTGTTGACTTTCAAGTTGTTACCGCAATGCCTACATGGACAATAGAACCTATCTCCAGGTTGTTTCCTATGTTCCTCGACAAATCTAATAAATTGGTCAAGACCAGAAATAAACTCTGGGGTGCAATGATTGCAAATGGACATCCATGATCTATCCATTTTATGATCAAAGAGAAAACCAGTATAGATTAGGACAAGATTAGGGTCTAGGGTTAACAAATACATGTGATGTCATTATTATATATAATAAATGTGTACCACCTATCCATTCTTGAACACCTAATGACACTAGTAAGTGTATAATGTGTATTGGGTTTTCAAGAAAATTTCGGCAACATTTACCCGTTGTTCTCCAAGTACATATGTACTTAGAGAACAAACGGGGAAATTTTGCCGAAATTTTCTTGAAAACCCAATACACATTATACACTTACATCCTAAGTGAGATTAGGTGTTCAAAAATAGTCCCAAACTGGGGACTATCCAAGATTTACTCCTAATGAGTAAATATTGGATGGGTTTCTAGGCCAACAAATAATGTGTTGTCAATCTTATACCTAAAATCCTAGTTCTTCAAGTTAGGGTGATTATTGATGTCTTTAAAAGCATGATTGGCAATTTAGGGAAAAGTTCATCATTTACATTATAATCATGTCACATGTGTAGATTACAGTTCATCATTAAGCAAAAAGGGTGATTAGGATTCTCACCAAGAACAGGTTTTGATTTTCTATACAATTTTATAAAAAAATGCACATGTATGCATATATATATACTATACTTTTTGCAACCTTTATACATATCTGAAGACACCCTAAATAACCATACTAAACACCCAAATACTTTATAACACTACTATAAAACAATGATTATAGTTAAACTATTAAACAATAGACTTGTCACACATAAAACACCCTATACAACTATAAAACAAAAAAGTATTAAGATATCAATGATACAATAACTATTTTGCATCACATTACAACAGACTTATCATTGATACCTTACTAACTTATTGCTACATTTACATATCATCACTTGATCAAAAATTACAGCAGTACATTTAACCAAAGTATGCATTCTAAAATCTATGTCATGATTAGTTACATGTAATTTATTTGGATATACATCAGTACCCAATTACTATGGCTTACATACAAAGTATCCATATTAAATTAACTAAGGCTTATCATAGAACAGGTATTGTATATAAGTTCAATATATTACAGTCAATAAGTAAATAACTTCAAAATAATGGTGAGCAGCTGCCTGGGCGTGCATTGGTACCGCCCAAGAAGCTGCCTAGGTGGAGGAAGGAAGGAGGAAGAAGGCACAGTACCTGGCCTGGAGAACGGAGGGCCACCGGTGAGCATAGAGGGTAGGGAGTGGCGTGTTGACAGAGCACGGAGCAGCGGCGTGGAGCACATAGCAGCGGCGGGGGCGAGCATGGAGCAACGACCGGTGGGGGTGACAGTGACAAGGAGAGCATCGTAGCTGCTTCTACCAGAGGTGGCGATGAGAGGGAAGGCAACGACCGGCGGCAACACCGAGCGGAGATGAGAGGCCAGCAGCAATGACCGGCGGCAGCACCGAGCGGCGATGAGCAAGAAATCGCCGGACCTAACTGAAATCGGGAATGAAACAGAGAAAGGGGAAGAGTTGCTTGCGCTGGTGCTATTAAGTTGACAATAAGCATCGGTTATTCAAAACAAACTGACAACTAAAACAACAGTGTCGGTTCTTACTAAAAATTGACACCAATACTAGTTTATATTTGTCGATTTATAACTAAAAGACAACCGAAACCAATTTCTGTCTCGCGAATAACCTTTAAATGTCAGTTATTTATTTACTAACCGACGCCATATGTCAAATTTTGGAGGTAATTTTTTCACTGGAAATTTTGGTTTTGGCGGTTAATTTTAGGTGTCGGTTTTTTTATTAAGTAACCGACACTTAATAAAAGCGGTACCCATGTTTGGTCGCCCTTCATAGATTGGATGCCGGTTTATGTTATCAACCGACACTATAGAGTTTAGGTGTCGGTTTATGTATACAACCGACACCTTGAAAAGTGACATTATAAGCCATTTCTGTAGTAGTGAGACCCACAAAAATTACAGCCATGCAACGTTAAAAAGTTGCGAGTGCATTACAGAGACCAAACAACATTCTTTTAAATGTGTAGATTCTGAATGGATAGGTAAAAGTCATTTTTTCCTGATCATCTGGATGTATGGGAATCTGATATAATCCAGAGTAACTGTTAAGATAACATATATATTCTTGGTGAGCTAACCTTTCTAAGACTTGGTCAAGGAAGGGCATAGGAAAATGATCTTTTCAAGTCGCCTTGTTTAATTTCCTATAATCAATGCACATCCTCCACCCTGTGACTGTTCGAGTGGGGATGAGCTCGTTGTTTTGATTTCTTATAACAGTTGTTCCACCTTTCTTTGGCACCACATGCATTGGGCTCACCCATGGCGAATCTGATATCGAATAGATTATTCCAGCTGTGAGAAGTTTAATGATCTCGCGACAGACTACTTCCTTCATATTGGGATTCAACTTCTGATGATGCTCGATAGTCGGCTTGTGATCTTCCATCATAGGGATTTTGTGCATACGTAGTGCTTGGATGACCCCCGTGAGGTCACTCATTTTATAGCCGATGGCTTTCTTTCTTCCCCTTAATTCCTCCAGAAGTTTCTCTTCTTGTTTGGTTGTTAAATCGGAATTTATAATAACTGGACAAACTTTGAGATCATCTAAAAACATGTACTTCAGTCCTTCAGGTAGGGGCTTCATTTTGGGAGCCTCTGGTTTTTCGCTTGTTTCATCTGTAGTTTCGGTAGACTTGAGTTCTTCACAAGTGGCTTCAGCATCTTCTTCAACAGAGTCAAGGGATTCAATGTAATCCTTTGCTCGTTTGTCGATTGGTTCATCGATCGATAAGTCTGATAGAGCAGTTTGTAAGGGATCGTATGATTTGTGATACTCTTGGGTCAGTTGTAGAATTTGCTCAATGCAATCAATCAGATAGACTTCTTCCTGTATACTTGGTCTTCTCATACTTTCAAAAATTTTGAATTCTAGGGTCTCCTTGCCTAATCTTAGCAGTAAGGTACCGACTTCAACATCAATTAGGGCTCTTGTAGTGGCGAGGAACAGATGGCCTAAGATGAGAGGATATTGATGTGGCATTTGAATGCACTAACAAATTCACTCAGAGTTTATATCCCCGAGCTTTTACCAAAACCAAGTGCAACAATACCACCCGCAAGCGGACGGGTCTTATCGCAGTATAGTTGAGGATCGAACCCAAAGGACAACATTTTTAAGAATCCTTGTCAGTTGAATCTAGCTCAAGTAAAACTAATATTTAGAACAATTGGTTGATTTGGGTTTGATTAAGCTAATTGCAAGAAAGTAAATGCGGAATAAAAGATAGGATTAGATCAATAATATGGAATCGCTGGGATGGTACCGGGTTTGACCACCGCTACACACACAAACATACTCTTTTGCAAAAAATCCAGGCACGATATAATACTCCAAGTAGAGCGGCTGCAGGACCCCCCATACGGGCGTCCGGTCTGCGTAAGCATCACCATAGGCATCAGATGTCTCGTCACCATCCAGATCACATGTCTTACGGCTCTGAAGATACAAAATCCAACTAAGGCTGTGAACCGCCCATACGAGCGTCAGGCACACATAAGCATCATCGAAGGCTAGATGACTCATCCCCTCACGGATCACACACTTGTGACCTCAAGGAATCCTATCGAAAGTTCTCGTCAAGCAGTCTAACTTGCTAAACGACGTTCATACCCATGCATTGAAGTTCTCGCAACATAGGGAGCACAAAGACGAAAACAAGCACATAACCAACCTACGAGCTTAACGACAAACGACAAAATGAAGAGTTATATACATTGCCATGGAATGTTTATCAAAAGAACATGGTTTGCATGGGCAGCGGGGCTAGTCCCCACACCCCAGTGGAAGTGGACTACTCGCTCATGATGCGAGATACAAGAAGGATGAGAGAGAAAGAGAGATCCGCCATGAGCTCGGTCCAGAGAGTGGTCGCAGCCCGGTGAACAAGATGCGCTCCTTGCTCCGTCTTCCTTCTCTTCTCGGCCTCCTTGGATGCAATAATAGCAGTAGATGGAGTGGAACTTGATCGGGGTGGTGCTCTGGCAGCCTGACGGCGTCCGGATCCGATGCCTTAAAATGAGGGCCCTGGGGTTCTATTTATAGGCTCAGATCTGATCCCAAACGGTTTGGGTAAGTTGCTGGAAATATCTTCTCCAAATGGTTTGGAGACCGTTTGGGCGCCAAACGGTTTGGAGACCATTTGGGCATCAAACAGTATTGAGACCGTTTGGACACCAAACGGTTTGGAGACCGTTTGGGCTTCTGAACCGTTTGGGCATCAAACAGTCTTGAGACCGTCTGGACACCAAACGGTTTGGAGACCGTTTAGGCACCAAACGGGTTGGAGACCGTTTGGGCACCAAACGGTTTGCTTCGATCGGTCCTGGCCTTGGCATGGGCATGCGGCTTTAGTTCTTCAATCGATCCTTACGCTTGTGTCGAATGGTCTTGGGACCGCATGGGACCAAACGGTCTTGGGACCGCATGGGACCAAACGGTCTTGGGACTGCATGGGACCAAACGGTCTTGAGACCGCATGGGACCAAACGGTCTTGGTACCGCATGGGACCAAACGGTCTTTGGGCCGCATGGGACCAAACGGTCTTGGGGCCGCATGGGACCAAATGGTCTTGGGACCGCATGGGACCAAACAGTCTTGAGACCTCATGGGACCAAACGGTCTTGAGACCGCATGGGACGAAACAATCTTGAGACCGCATGGGACCAAACGGTCTTGAGACCGCATGGGACCAAACGGTCTTGGGACCGCATGGCTTTCTTTGGCAACCAGTTTTGTCATTTGTTCTTAATGTATTCCACCAAACGGTCTTGGGGCCGCGTGGACCGAAACGGTCTTGAGACCGCAAGGATCCAAACGGTCTTGAGACCATATGCATGGAGTTGCTTGATTTTCCTGCATTAAATGAAAGATATTTAGTTAAAACCTTAATTATTGAATCAACTAAGTGGTTTTGTGCATTATGATTCATATTCGGGTGAAAAGATGTGGAATAGAGATGAAATTGTTCCAAAAAGGTA
Organism: Alisma plantago-aquatica; assembly: GCA_963693085.1. Classification (NCBI taxonomy): domain Eukaryota; kingdom Viridiplantae; phylum Streptophyta; class Magnoliopsida; order Alismatales; family Alismataceae; genus Alisma; species Alisma plantago-aquatica. The sequence goes on along the minus strand of OY856415.1, from coordinate 10,114,696 downwards.
ATTGAATTTCATGATGAGTATGCACTCATCAAAACACCCCGAACTTAAATCGTTGCTCGTCCTCAAGTAACATAAAGTTTGAAACTGTTGCCTAATAAAATACTTTCGATCCGTGTGATTTCTTCATCTTCACATCACAAATGTTTTCTTTCTACTCAGTATGAATGAGTACCTTAACTTCATGGGACCACTAAACACGTCTTTCCATAGCTTCGTTCTTGAGTTCGTTTCCCAACAACGCTTCCTCCCCACTTTTTCCAACACCAAGCATGTCGAAGAGTTTTGTAGGAGTTCTGAGATACCCACAGAATCAACAAGTATGCATCCGATTTGACACTGGTGTAGTTCAGGATGGTGGGGCATGTATTGTGCCCTTAGGTAGAAAAAGGAGTGAAAGGTGGTATGGAAAGAAGAAGTAAATCTCTCCTCTATTCGACTCGAGATTTTTATTTGTTTTGCAATTTCATTTATTGCATATTTTTTTGTGTGCACTATGGCATATTTTATTGCAGATCTCTCCTCTATTCGACTTGAGATTGCATTTCTTTTTGTGTGCACTTTGGCATCTTTTATTACAGATCTCTCCTCTATTCGACTCGAGATTGCATTTTTGGCGGTACACCCCTATTTATTGGAAGGGGTATGGAAGAAGTGGATATGGGGGAAGTGGCATGCCACCCCGAACTTAGGGTTTGGCACAAGTTTGGGTATTTTGGTGCTATTGATGGATGGAGGGATACGAAGATGATAGAAGAAGTGTAGAAAAGAGTTCAGATCAAAATGCAACTTGATTTACAATTCAAAAAAAATTTTGAAAATTTTATGATAGAGACAGATTGAGTATGAAAAGAGGGTCTGTATGTGGAAGTAGAATACGTACCACCCACCCTCCACCCCGAACTTAGAGATTTGCTTGTCCTCAAGCAAACCCTAAATTCAAGATGGAGGGGAAAGGTAACACCAGGTAAGACTGCTAAGAATGATTTCATTTTGGTCAGCGCCACTCTGATCTCGTATTCTGTAAGGAAAACTATCTCATAAGTCAAATTTTAATTAAGGAAAATTTAACTATAAGGTAAGAAACAAAATTTGAAAAGGAGAAATAAAACAGATTTATTGATTGGGTTGCCTCCCGACAAGCGCCTTTGTTTTCTGTCACTGGCTCAACAAAGTCCTTTGTCTTCATGTGGGATCCTTTGGATCGGTGAGTTCTAGCATTGATTTGGTGCCTATGTCTGTTGTGGTGAAATATCTCTTCAGGCGGTGGCCATTGGTTATGAATTTTCCTGACTCTGCACTCCATAAAGAGAAGGTGCCATGAGGAGAGATGCTATTGACAATGTACGGTCCGGACCAGCGTGAGAGAAGTTTTCCTAGGAATATCCTTAATCTTGAGTTAAAAACTAGAACTTGGTCTCCTACTTGTATGTCCTTTCGTTTCAGATGTCCATCATGCCAAAGTTTTGTATGTTCCTTGTAGATTCGTGCATTTTCATAGGCTGTCATTCTTAGTTCATCCAACTCGTTGAGTTGCAGAATCCTGGCTTGCCCTGCTTCTTTCATATTGAAGTTCAAATGTTTAATTGCCCACCATGGCTTATGTTCTAATTTGACCGGAAGGTAACAAGCTTTTCCATATATCAATCGAAAAGGAGTAGTCCCAAGGGGAGTTTTATAAGCAGTACGATAAGCCCATAAGGCGTCGTTGATTTTTGTCGACCAATCTTTTCGATTACGTCCAACGATTTTCTCAAGGATAGCCTTTAGTTGTCAGTTAGAGACCTCTACCTGTACACTGGTTTGTGGATGGTATGGTGAAGCTATTTTGTGTGAGACACCATATTTTCTTAATAAAGCTTCAAAGCTTCTTTCAATGAAATGGGAGCCTCCGTCAGAAATCACGGTTCGTGGAACTCCAAACCGTGGGAAGATGATATCTTTGAATAATTTGATGACGGGTTTTGAATCACTAGTAACAGTTGGGATAGCTTCGACCCATTTTGAAACGTAGTCCACTGCCACTAAGATATATGAGAATCCATTGGAAGATGGGAATGGACCCATATAATCCACTCCCCAAACGTCAAATATCTCGACTTCTTGCCATAGATTCAGTGGCATTTTGTCTCTCTTGGTTATATTGCCGGCCCTTTGACATTTATCGCAGGATTGGACAAAATCGTAGGAATCTTTGGATAAAGTCGGCCAGAAGAAACCACATTGCAAAACTTTTAAAGCTGTCTTCTTTGAGCTCATGTGGCCGCCTACAGGTCCTGAATGGCATTGTTCTAAAATAGAATGGGCTTCTTCCTCAGCGATGCAACGTCTATACAATCCATCTGCGTAGAGTTTAAAAAGATATGGTTCATCCCAATAGTAATGCTTCACATCATGCATAAATTTCTTCAGAGTGTTCCCGGTGTATTGGGGATGGATGACTCTGGCGGCAAGGTAGTTTACGAAGTCGGAATACCATGGTTCGAATCTTGAGACCCTCATAAGCTGATCATCTGGTAGGGAGTCGTTTATCGGAATCCCTTCAGCATCCAGAGTGTAGATACGACTGAGGTGATCTGCCACGACATTCTCCGTCCCTTTTTTATCTCTTATTTCTAGGTCAAATTCTTGTAGAAGGAGTATCCATCTGATCAGCCTTGACTTAGCATCCTTCTTTGCCATAAGGTAACGAATAGCAGCATGGTCTGTGTAAACGATGACCTTCGAACCAATAAGGTAGGATCTGAATTTATCGAAGGCATAGATGACTGCCAGAAGTTCCTTCTCAGTAGTAGCGTAATTCCATTGAGCTTCGTCGAGGGTTTTCGAAACATAATAGATCACATAATGTTTCTTCTCTATGTACTGCCCTAAGATGGAACCCACCGCGTAATGACTGGCATCACACATAATTTCAAAGGGGTGGTCCCAACCGCGAGCTCTAATGATGGGGGTAGTTGTAAGGGCTTTCTTCAGCGTATCAAAACTTTTGATACATTCTTCATTGAAATTAAAATCAGCATCTTTTAAAAGTAGATTGGTCATCACCTTTGTTATCTTGGAAAAATCTCATATAAACCTTCTATAGAATCCAGTGTGACCAAGGAAAGCGTGAACTTCCTTCACATTTATGGGAATAGCCAATTTAGATATGACTTCTATCTTGGCTTTATCAACTTCAATTCCTCTGTTGCTAATCCTGTGGCCCAAGACAATGCCTTCCTTTACCATAAAGTGGCATTTCTCCCAATTTAGCACCAGATGTGCTTCTTCACAACGTTTGAGGACCATGGAGAGATGCTTAAGACAGAAATCAAAGGAGTCCCCATATACAGAAAAATCATCCATGAAGACCTCCATAACACAGACCAAACGTTGAAAAGTTGCGGGGGCATTACACAGACCAAACGACATCCTTTTAAAAGAATATGTCCCGAAGGGACAAGTGAAAGTCGTTTTTTCTTGATCATCTGGATGTATGGGAATCTGATAGAATCCAGAGTAACCATCCAGGTAACAGAAATATTCTTGATGGGCCAATCTTTCTAAAACTTGATCGAGGAAGGGCATAGGAAAATGATCCTTTTGAGTGGCCTTGTTTAATTTTCTATAATCAATACACATCCGCCACCCAGTGACTGTTCGAGTGGGGATGAGCTCATTGTTTTCGTTTCTCATAACAGTTGTCCCTCCTTTCTTTGGCACCACATGAACTAGGCTCACCCATGGTGAGTCCGATATCAGATATATTATTCCGGCTGTGAGAAGTTTGATGATCTCGCGACGGACCACTTCCTTCATATTTGGGTTTAACTTTCATTGATGCTCGGTGGTTGGCTTATGAACTTCCATCATGGGGATCTTGTGCATACACAAGGTTTGACTGACCCCTGTGAGATCGCTCATCTTATAGCCTATGGCTTTCTTTCTTTCCCTTAATTCCTCTAGAAGTTTCTCTTCTTGTTCTGTTGTTAAATCAGAGTTTATGATCACTGGACAAGCTTTGAGATCATCTAAAAACATGTACTTCAGTCCTTCAGGTAGGGGCTTCATTTAAGGAGGTTCTGGTTTTTCACTTATTTCTTCTGTAGTTCCGGTAGTCTTTAATTCTTCGTAAGTGGCTCCAGCATTTTCTTTAGCAAAGTTGGGGGATTCAATGCAATCCTTAACTTTTTGGTCAATATGTTCATCATTAAACAGGTCAGATAGAGCAATTTCCAAAGGATCGCATGACTCATGGTATTCTTGAGTCAATTGTGACATTTGTTCAACACAATCAATCAGATAGACTTCCTCCTGTATACTTGGCCTTCTCATACTTTCGAAAACCTTGAACTCCAGAGTCTCTTTGCCTAACCTGAGAAGTAAGGTACCTGCTTCCACGTCAATAAGGGATCTAACAGTGGTGAGGAACGGACGTCCGAAGATAAGAGTATATCTGGTGTCTTCTTTTATATCCATAATGATGAAATCACATGGAACATAAGTGTCTTTGCCCACCTTGACCGGGATATCTTCAAGGATTCCTAGCGGTCTCTTGATAGAATTGTCTGCAAGTTGAATAGTCATAGCAGTTGGAAGCAGTTCTGCGAACCCTAACCTCTTGCACAGACTGAATGGCATAATAGAAATACTATCCCCAAGGTCTGCCAGTCCTTTCTTGCATGATGAGTCACCAATGTGACATGAGATTCCAAAGGATCCTGGGTCTTTCTATTTCTTTGGCATTTTGCTCAGTATAATATCTGATGTGGTCGTAGCCAGTTTTACGGTTTCATATTCTTCAGTTATATACTTCTTGGTGAGAAGTGACTTTAGATACTTAGTCCTGGCTGGTATCTCATTAAGAGCATCTAAGAATGGTATATCAACATGGAGTTTCTTCATAGCCTCCTTAAATTTGATGAATCTAGTATCAAGCTTGGTTTGCCTCAGACGGGATGGGAAAGGAACACGAGGCTTATATACAGGAATATCCGGCTCTGGTGTCTCAACTACTTCATCAGCAATCTTTTCAGAATTTCCCTTATCAGTCTCGTTTTCCTTTGGTTGTGATTCTGGTGTGGTCAGGTTTTGGACTATCACAGGTTCACTCTCGTCAGGGATAACTATAGTCATCTTTGTTGGGGGATCTGAATAATCTCTCCCTGATCTAGTGGTGACAACCTTCAACTGCTCAGGATGTTTCGGGTTATTCTCAGGTTGACCGACAAAGACTCCAGCCGATGGCTTTATGCTAGCAGCAAGTTGAGCAAGTTGAGTTTCAATAGCTTTCTGTTGGGCTTGTTGATTGGCTATCATCGTTTGTTGCGTTTGCAGCAACTTTTCAATGGTTGATAGCTTATCGTCAAAAGGGATGGGTCCTGTTTGACTTTTTTGTTGGTTCAGGTTTTGATACTGAGAGTTGTTCTGATAATTATTGTAATTCCTATTCTGAAAGTTTCCTTTGAAGTTTCCTTGATTTCCAAAGTTCTGTTGTTGGTTAAACTGGTACCCAGTTGGGCCCTTCAGTTGATTTTTCGGACCAAATTGATGTGAGTTCATAGCTCCTGAAGGGTTTCCGTATTGGAGGCCTGGGTGATTCCTATTTTGATTTGGATTGTAATAGTTCTTCCCAGGGATGGTGTTAATAGAATTAAGATTTTCCATCTGGCAATTATCTCCTTGTCCACATGCATTACTTAGAACAACATCGTAGAGAACATTGCATGACAGGGTGGAATGATCAGTGCCTTTGCATGCTTCACAAAACAAAGAAGTGGACTTGACTTGTTCTGGTTGCCTAGTAGGAGAATGTCCTCTTCCAATCGCAGCAAGGGATGATTCTATGTGATCTTGCTTTGCAACTAAGACCTTCAAAGTTTCATCTATAGATTTGTATTCCGGGATAGCTTCAGCCATGGCTACCTTTAAGACTCCTTTACCAACAGATCTACCCCAATTGGCTTGATTTTCTTCTCCCAGGGTGACTACTCTCCATGCGCTGTCGTAACTTTGCCACATGAAGTTCCCTCTAGATGAGGAGTCAAGGAACATCTTTACGTCATCCTCCACACCCCTGTAGAATATCTCTATCAGCTGGTTCTTAGGAATTCCATGGTGTGGGCATTTGCGTATGAGCTCCTTGTACCTATCCCAAGCTTCAGCAAGGGTTTCTCTTGGGACTTGAGTGAAATTTGTGATTCGTCCCATGATTTCATATGTAAGAGATGGGGGGTAGAACTTTTCCAGAAAAGCATTTTGGAGCTGCTCCCAGGTGGTGATGGGTACTTCACTCTGTAGTGAATTGTACCAACTAATGGCTCTATCAGCAAGAGAGTACTTGAAAAGACGGAGTCGAATGGCATCATCAGAGACCCCATTTTGCTTTGTCATGGCACACAAGTCGATGAATCTCAGAAGATGACCTTGGATGTCTTCAGCTTGTTTTCCGTAGAAGGGGTTGTTTTGAAGCAAAGTTATCCAATGTGCTCTAATCTCAAAGTTGACAACTTCGATGGGAGGAGGTTGCACCGGATGATAGACATTTGCAACCTTTGGGATAGCGAACTCTCTAAGATCTTTTTGAAGTTCCGCTGCTTGCGCTGCTGCCTGTGCTGCTAAGATCTCCTGTTGAACCGCAGCTCTAGCTTCTTGCATGAACCTCTCTCTCTGCGCATTGATGGCTTGAGCCACTCTTCGGGCTACTTCTTCTTACGCCATCCTTGCCTGATTTTCCATGATCTGACGATGGAAGGTTCTATCTATTTCAGGATCGAAGCTCGCTGTGAGTCCGGGACTATCTGATCGGTGCATGCACTAAGCATTGGAGGGCACCTGAAAATTAGGAGGATTTGAAAATGAGATCCACAAAGTAGAATAAAGATCAAGTAGATAAGCGATAGTTTCAAAAATAAAACAAAGCCCTAGATTAGTCTTAAAAGAACTAGATTTGACTGACTGATTCCGTTGTCCCCGGCAACATCGCCAGAATTTGATGTGGCGTTTGAATGCACTAACACATTCACTCAGAGTTTATATCCCCGAGCTTTTACCAAAACCAAGTGCAACAAGACCACCCGCAAGCGGACGGGTCTTATCGCAGTATAGTTGAGGATCGAACCCAAAGGACAACATTTTTAAGAATCCTTGTCAGTTGAATCTAGCTCAAGTAAAACTAATATTTAGAACAATTGGTTGATTTGGGTTTGATTAAGCTAACTGTAAGAAAGTAAATGCGGCATAAAAGATAGGATTAGATCAATAATATGGAATCGCTGGGATGGTACTAGGTTTGACCACCGCTACACACACAAACATACTCTTTTGCAAATAATCCAGGCACGATATAATACTCCAAGTAGAGCGGCTACAGGACCCCCCATACGGGCGCCCGGTCCGCGTAAGCATCACCATAGGCATCCGATGTCTCGTCACCATCCGGATCACATGTCTTACGACTCTGAAGATACAACATCCAACTAAGGTTGTGAACCCCCCATACGGGCGTTAGGCACACAGAAGCGTCACCGAAGGCTAGATGGCTCATCCCCTCGTGGATCATACACTTACGACCTCAAGGAATCCTGTCGAAAGTTCTCATCAAGGAGTCAACCGTGTCAACCAATAAGCACGTAAGCAATTAATGTACGTGTAAACATCGACGATTAACAAGAAGATACAAAATCCAACTAAGGCTGTGAACCCCCCATACGGACGTCAGGCGCACAGAAGCGTCACCAAAGGCTAGATGGCTCGTCAACTCGCGGATCACACACTTACGACCTCAAGGAATCCTATCGGAAGTTCTCGTCAAGGAGTCTAACTTGCTAAACAACGTTCATAAACATGCATTGAAGTTCTCACAACATAGGGAGCACAAAGACGAAAACAAGCACATAACCAACCTACGAGCTTAACGACAAATGACAAAATGAAGAGTTATATACATTGCCATGGAAAGTTTAATAAAAGAACATGGTTTGCATGGGCAGCGGGGCTAGTCCCCGCACCCCAGCGGAAGTGGACTACTCGCTCATGATGCGAGATATAAGAAGGATGAGAAAGAAAGAGAGATCCGCCATGAGCTCGGTGCAGAGTGTGGTCGCAGCCTGGTGAAGAAGATGCGCTCCTTGCTCCGTCTTCCTTCTCTTCTCGGCCTCCTTGGATGCAAAAATAGTAGTAGATGGAGCAGAACTTGATCGGGGTGGTGCTCTGTCAGCCTGTCGGTGTCCAGATCCGATGCCTCAAAATGAGGGCCCTGGGGTTCTATTTATAGGCTCAGATCTAATCCCAAACTGTTTGGGTAAGTTGCTGGAAATATCTTCTCCAAACGGTTTGGAGACTGTTTGGGCGCCAAACGGTTTGGAGACCGTTTGGGCATCAAACAGTCTTGAGACCGTTTGGACACCAAACGGTTTGGAGACCGTTTAGGCACCAAACGGTTTGGAGACCGTTTGGGCACCAAACGGTTTGCTTCGATCGGTCCTGGCCTTGGCATGGGAATGCGGCTTTAGTTCTTCAATCGATCCTTGCGCTTGTGTCGAACGGTCTTGGGACCGCATGGGACCAAACGGTCTTGGGACAGCATGGGACCAAACGGTCTTGGGACCGCATGGGACCAAATGGTCTTGAGACCGACATGGGACCAAACGGTCTTGGGACCGCATGGGACCAAACGGTCTTGGGGCCGCATGGGACCAAACGGTCTTGGGACCGCATGGGACCAAACGGTCTTGGGACCGCATAGGACCAAACGGTCTTGAGACCTCATGGGACCAAACGGTCTTGAGACCGCATGGGACCAAACGGTCTTGGGACCGCATGGCTTTCTTTGGCAACTAGTTTCGTCATTTGTTCTTCATGTATTCCACCAAAAGGTCTTGGGGCCGCGTGTACCCAAACGGTCTTGAGACCGCAAGGATCCAAACATTCTTGAGACCGTGTGCATGGAGTTGCTTGATTTTCCTGCATGAAATGAAATATATTTAGTTAAAACCTTGATTATTGAATCAACTAAGTGGTTTTGTGCATTATGATTCATATTAGGGTGAAAAGATGTGGAATAGAGATGAAATTGTTCCAGAAAGGTAATTGAATTTCATGATGAGTATGCACTCATCAGATATCTAGTGTCTTCTTTTATATCAATAATGATGAAGTCACATGGAACATATATGTCCTTGCCCACCTTGACCGAGATATCTTCGAGGATTCCTAACAGTCTTTTTATCAAATTGTCTGCGAGTTGAATAGTCATAGCAGTAGGAAGCAATTATGTAAACCCTAATCTTTTACACAAGATGAATGACATAATAGAGATGCTTGCGCCAAGATAGGCCAATCCTTTCTTTCATGATGAGTCACCAATGTGACATGAAATTCCAAAGGATTTTGGGTCTTTTTGTTTCTTTGGCATCTTGCTCAATATAATATCCGATGTAGTTGTAGCCAGTTTTACTGTTTCGTACTCTTCATTTATGTACTTCCTGGTGAGGAGCGACTTTAGATACTTAGTTCAGGCTGGTATCTCAGCAAGAGCGTCTAAGAAGGGTATATCAACATGGAGTTTCTTCATAGCCTCTTTGAACTTATTGAATCTAGTATCGAGCTTGGTTTGCCTTAGGTGGGATGGGAAGGGTATACACGGCTTGTATACAAGAATATTTGGATCTGGTGTTTCAACTTCTTCATTAGCAGATTTCTCAGGACTTCCTTTGTCTGTCTTATCTTCTTTTGGTTGTGACTCTGGTGTTGTTGAGTTTTGAAAAATCACATGTTCATCGTCATCAGTAATGACCACAAGCGTCTCCACTGGGGGATCCGAATAATCTTTTCCTGATCTGGTGGTGACAACCTTCAACTGTTCAGGATGTTTGGGATTGTTCTTAAGTTGGCTGACAAAGACTCCAACTGGTGGCTTTATGCTAGCTGCAAGTTGAGCTAGTTGAGTTTCAATTGCTTTCTGCTGGGCTTGTTGATTTGCTATCATCGTTTGCTGAGTTTGCAACATTTTTTCAATGGTTTATAGCTTGTCTTCAGAAGGGATGGGTCATGTTTGTCCTTGTTGCTGATTCAGGTTCTGAAACTTAGAGTTGTTTTGATAGTCATTGTAGTTCCTATTCTGAAAGTTTCCTTTGAAGTTTCCTTGATTCCCAAAGTTTTGTTGTTGATTATATTGGAATCCATGTGGGCCTCTTGATTGATTGTTGGGACCGAATTGATGTGAGTTTACTGCTCCTGAGTGGTTTCCATATTGAAAACCTGGGTGATTCCTATTTTGATTCGGATTGTAATAGTTTTGCCCAGGGATGGTGTTGATAGCATTAAGATTCTCCATTTGGTTATTATATCCTTGTCCACATGCATTGCTTAGAACAATGTCCTAGAGAACATTGCATGATAGAGTGGAATGATATGTGCTTTTGCATGTTTCACAGAACCGAGAAGTGGACTTGACCTGTTCTAGTTCTCGAGTGGGTGAATGTCCCCTTCCAATAGAATCTAGGGATGATTCTATATGATCTTTCTTGGAAACTAAGACCTTTAACGTTTCAGTTATAGACTTGTACGTGGAATATCCTCAGCCATAGCTACTTTCAAGACTCCTTTACCTACAGATCTACCCCAATTGGCTTGATTTTCTGCTCCCAGGTTGATGACTCTCCATGCACTTTCATAACTTTGACGCATGAAGTTTCCTCCGGGTGAGGAATCTAGAAACATCTTGACATCATCCTGCACACCCGTATAGAAGATTTCTATAAGTTGATTCTTCGGAATTCCGTGGTGTGGACATTTGCGAAGGAGCTGTTTGTACCTATCCCACACTTCAGCGAGAGTTTCTCCAGGGACTTGAGTGAAATTGGTTATTCGGCCCCTGATTTCATATGTAAGGGATGGAGGATAGAATTTTTCCAAAAACGCATTTTGGAGTTGCTCCCAGGTGGTGATGGATACTTCACTCTGTAGTGAATTGTACCAACTGATGTCTCTATCAGCAAGGGAATATTTGAAGAGATGGAGTCGAATGGCGTCATCAGAGACTCCATTTGCTTTGTCATAGCACATAGGTCGATGAATCTCAGAAGATGTCCTTGGTTGTCCTCCGCTTGTTTGCCATAGAAAGGTTTGTTTTGAAGCAATGTGATCCATGTGCTCTAATCTCAAAATTGGAAGCATCGATGGGAGGAGGCAGTACTAGATGATAAACATTCACAGCCTTCAGGATAGAGAACTCTCTAAGATCCTTTTGTATTTTGGATGCTTGCGCTGCTCCTTGTGCTGCTAAGATCTCCTATTGAACCGCAACTCTAGCTTCTTAAATGAGCCTCACTCTTTGTGCATTGATGGCTTGAGCCACTCTTCGGGATACTTCTTCTTCTTGTGCCATCCTTGCTTAATTCTCTCTGATCTGACGGTGGAAGGTTCTATCTATTTCAGGATCAAAGCTCGCGGTGAGTCCCAGACTGTCCGAACGGTGCATACACTATGTGTTGGGTAGCACCTGAAAATTAGAAAGATTTTGAAAATGAGATTCACAAACTAGATTCAAATCCAAGTAGATAAGTGATTGTTTCAAAAAGAAAAATCCTAGATTAGTCTTAGAAGAACTAGATTAGACTGACTGATTCTGTTGTCCCCGACAACGGTGCCAGAATTTGACGTGGATATTGAAATGCATTAACAAATTCACTCGGGGTTGAAATCCCTAAGCTTTTACCAAAACCAAAGTGCAATAATACCACCCACAAGCGAATGAGTCTTATTACAGTATAGTTAAGGATCAAACCCAAAGGACAATATTGTGAAGAATCCTTGTCAGTTGAATTTAGCTAAAGTAAAACTAATATTTTGAATGATAGGTTGATTTGAGGTTATTTAAACTAATTGCAGGAAAGTAAAAGCTGAATTAAAAATGGGTTTAGATCAATGATATGGAATTGTTGGGATGGTACTGGGTTTCACCACCACCACACATGCAAACATCCAGCATTGCGAACAATCCAGGCAAGATATAACACTCCAAGTAGAACTGCTGCAGAACCCCCCATACGGGCATCAGGTTTGCGTAAGCATCACCATAGGCATCAGATGTCTCGTCACCATCCGGATCACTTGTCTTATGGCTCTGAAGATACAAAATCCAACTAAGGCTATGAACCCCTCATACGGGTGTCAGGCGTACAGAAGCATCACCGAAGGCTAGATGGCTCATCCCCTCACGGATCATACACTTACGACCTCAAGGAATCCTATCAAAAGTTCTCGTCAAGGAGTCAACTGTGCTAACCGATAAGCACGTAAGCGATTAAAATATGAGCAAACATCGATGATTAACAAGAAGATACAAAATCCAACTAAGGCTGTGACCCCCCCATACGGGCATCAGACGTACAGAAGCATCACTGAAGGCTAGATGGCTCGTCCCCTTGCGGATCATACACTTATGACCTCAAGGAATCCTATCAAAAGTTCTTGTCAAGGAGTCTAACTTGTTAAACGACGTTCGGACCTATGCATAGAAGTTCTCGCAGGATAGGGAGCACAAAGATGAAAACAAGCAACTAACCAACCTACGAGCTTAATGGTTAACGACAAAATGAAGAGTTATATACATTGCCATGGAAAGTTTAACAAAAGAATATTGTTTGCATGGGCAGCGGGGCTAGTCCCCACACCCCAGTGAGAAGGGACTACTCGCTCATGATGCGAGATACAAGAAGGATGAGAGAGAAAGAGAGATCCACCATGAGCTTGGTGCAGAAGGTAGTCCCAGCCCAGTGAAGAAGATACTCCCCTTGCTCCATCTTCCTTCTCTTCTCACCCTCCTTGGTTGCAACACGGGCAGTAGGTGGAGTGGAACTTGAACGAAGTTGTGCTCTGGCATCCTGGCAGCGTCCGGATCTGATGCCCCCAAATGAGGACCCCTGGGGGTCTATTTATAGGCTTAGATCTGATCCCAAACGGTCTTGGTAAGTTGCTGGAAATATCTCCTCCAAACGGTCTGGAGACCGTTTGGTGCCAAACGATTTGGAGACCGTTTGGTGCCAAACAGTTTGGAGATCGGTAGCCGCGTCAATCGATCTTGAGGGCAGTCTCGGTCTCGGCATGAACGCATGGCTATTGTTCTTCGATCGGTCTTCGCGCTCGCGGCAAACGGTATTGAAAACCGCATGGATCCAAACGGTCTTGAGACCGCATGGACCCAAACGGTCTTGAGACCGCATGGACCCAAACGGTCTTGGGATCGCATGCACCCAAACGGTCTTGGGACCGCATGGACCCAAACGGTCTTGAGACCGCATGGACCCAAACGGTATTGAGACCGCTTGGACCCAAACGATCTTGAGACAACGATTGGTCATGCGGTTTATAGCTCACGTGGTTTTCTTTAGCAAGCAATTTTGTCATTCGTTCTTCGTATATTCCAGCAAACGGTCTTGGGACCGCATGGACCCAAACAGTCTTGTGACCGCATGGACCCAAACGATCTTGAGACCACATGGATCTAAACCGTCTTGGGACCTCAAGGGCTCAAATGGTCTTGGGACTGCAAGGGCTCAAACAGTCTTGGGATCGCATGCATGGAATTGCTTAGTTTACCTGCATTAAATGAATAATATTTAGTTAAAACCTTGATTATTGAATCAGCCAAGCAGTTTTGCACATTATGATTCATATTTGGGTGAAAAGGTGTGAAATAGAGTTGAATTTGTTCAAAAGAGGTGATTGAATTCCATGATGAGTATGCACTCATCACTTATCTAAGTGACTCTTCATACATAACCATCCAAATAGCTCAAGTGAGGTTTCTAGCATCATATAGATAGAGAAAGAGAAGTGGAAGGAACAACATTTATTAGTATCTTATGCACACAACATTTTACTCTTAGAACCAGAGTTTACATATCACCTCACTTGCAGCTAATGATGAGATTCAGAAACATATGTCACTCATGCTAAGACCTAATTCAATCAAAAGAATTGACTTTCTCATTATGAGTCACCTACCCATCATTTTTTACCCAATTCGCACATATAGGATTGAATCATGCAAAACAGACTCAACTCGTCTACTCAAGAGTAACCCGGCTTAGGACACATCATTTCAGATATATGTATATCACATATTTTTCATATATTGGGGTAGGTCCTATGACCCTCTCCCTGTGGGTCTCACTCTCTCTCGAGTTCACCACGTATTTTGTCCTAACACTGGAGGTCCTCCTTTGTAAAAGAGCTTGAGCCTCATGCATATTCAACTTTATTTTAAAGATAGATAGTCTTATGTAAGAAAATCCTACACACTTTAACTATCGATACTTAGCTAATATTTTTCAAGCTTAGATTCAAACCCTATATAAAACTTTGATCTCTATAAGAAGCTTATGTCATCACATATCAACCTAGGATACAACCATCCATACTTATATCACCAATGATTAAACTTAGATAAGATTACACATGCTTATTTCATATATAAATCAATCATCTACTCTAATTGTCACATATTCAATAAGGCTCTAGACATCTAATCTAGATCTACTCTCTTCTAGACTGATGTCACACCCTTTTTGTGATAACCCGGATTTTAGGGTTTTGACACCACATATAGAATTAGAAGATCGTGAATGATTATTAGATATAATTTAGTTCAATTACAATGAATATATTTTTATTCACCGATTTGGTTACTTATGATGTCAAAAGTTCTAGTTAGTATTCACGGCAAACTCATGTGGCCAATTAATGAACCTTGAGGTATGTTAGTATCATAGCAAGTGTTTTAGACATGTAAGATCAAGGTTTGATGATTATATGAATTGAGTTCAAGCTTTATACACCTATTCATAGGTTGTTTGAAGAATTCTATTACATGACCAAACAATGGACCCTGAGCCCCAAAACTTGGAATAATATGACTTGTAATATTGCAAGCTTATCTCTAAAATTTTAGGACGTTTGGAGATTGTAACAAGGAGATATAGTCAATTGAAATTGAGGACATGGATGATATTAATGTGTCAAACTTTTTCGTTTGGTTATTTAGTAGTTATGCATGAGAAAAATATTTGTCACGCTGCCAAACGCTAGCGAACACCAAGGATCAATGATGTAGATGCTTCAACCCTTAGATGATCATCCTGTTTCTCCTAGATCAACTCCCACCTCCGAAAAGGATGGAATAGAAAACTTGACTTGGCAGTAGATCACCCCACCAATCCTAGAGGGATCGCAAGATAGAGTGGGATCTCCATCCTTGGTTAGATCCATGATATCTGGCGCCTCTGTCCCCAATACACATCCTTTCCTTGCCAGAGCTCTCTGCCATGGCTCCCAGATGGAGTCATCCTTGATCCTTGGATACCTATTTAGCTTCTGAGACCTTGCTCCAATCTACATCCAGGACTAAGTCCCACATCGGGTTCCTGGGCGTGATGGAGATCATTACCCTCGACCACCTCTTCCTCCTCCTTTATCCCTTGCCGCCAGCAAAGCTACAACTTGGCGATGGAGGCCTGATGACAGAAGAAGGAGGAGACCATGGATGACTTGCCGATAGGCCGATCTCAGTGGAGGAGGTGATTGTCTGGAAAAAGCAACTGGGGATCAGTGATTCATTTGAGGCATCACAGCGGCCTAAAGCATGAGCAAAGGGAGACTAGGCATCCTTCAATAATCCTGATCGATCCAAAGCAGTCATCCCGATTGTGTAGCTCTTAAGAATCTAGGATGACACCCTAGACTGGGAGGATGCAAGCCTCTTACAGAGGTTTCGAGTGGAGAATGGGGAGGCTCAGCAAAAGGGATCCTAGCTATGGAGATGGTTTACCATTGGAATCCCTAATTCCCTACTGGAGGTGGTGGATCCACCATGTCGAGTTGAGCCTGAAGAGGCACGATGCCCTGATTAATCAGATCTGTGCACCTGGGATGGGAGCCACTCCATCTACATATGCATCAAGGAAGACAAGTGCTGAGAAGACTAGCGTAGTCGAGATGGTGGCACTGGATCTAGGGGGGCTTCAAGGGTCTGGAGGTTGCCGGAGAGAAGCCCTTGCAGCGACACTCCCTCATCGACAGGACGCAGGCGTCGGGCATCCGTGTGGTGTAGGCGAGGGAATGGGGTGAGAATCCTGGACCAACAAATCACACCAGAACCGGGTCCATACCAAGGAACCAGACCGATAGGCTAAAGCAGGCTCAAGGGGTCCACGTGGCAGCACCTGATTCACGTAAAGGTAATAATCCACTCAAAAATTCAATATATGTAAAGATATTAGAAAATACATAAGAAATAGCTCCCCTGGCCAATAAATGCCCCAAAATACTCCCAGACTCAAAAAAATGTCTACTTCCTTATAGGACCCCTAAATCAAACCTTTGAAGCAGTATTATGGTTGATTTTCCATTTACAAGATGATGCTTATCTTAAGATTATTTGAATAGTATAATCAGCATATAGTGGCCATAAAACCTGGAAATATTACTCTTAAACACTAATACAATTTGGATACTAAATACAACCTTTGATATTAATGAAATGTCCGAATACTAGGTCTTTTGTCTTTAGAATAGAATTAGATGCTTTAAACCTCATATTAATTCTAGAAAATAGATAAATCATTAGAAAAGTTTGAAATCTGAACCAGACCCTTAGAATGACATCTGGATGACTATAAAAATACCAGAGAAACATTTTAGATCAGTGACACCTAGATTTGACCTAAATCCTAAATTGAACCTAAATACCATTAAAAATGGTGAACTTTGTATTAATGATGAATATTTGTTTTTAATCAGGTGATGACCAGATTGTCTAGATGAGCAAGAATGGTTAGAAATCTCTGAACTCAGGTACGTGGATATAATTATATGACTATATTTGCTGGATGTTAAATATATGTACTTGCTTGCTTGTACTTGAAATACATTGTTGGATGTAGATCTATATGTATTGTCATTTCCGCCTTGAACAATAAGAACACTAAAGAAAGAAAATGGAATGTAGTTACTGATGGTTCATTAATATCCCTATTACAGAGGGAAAGTATTAATGTTGACTAGCACCTTCCTAATGGTACAAGGTACGCGGGGAGATCCCAATTGGTACAAGGTACGCGGGGATAGGGCCCAATAATTTATGTTTGTGCTAAGTCCACCATAGTAATACATGTCCATTGAAATATGGTTAATAACTTGGGTTTACCTAATTTTCCACCATTAAATAATGTTTCTTTCTCTCTTTCTTCTTTTTTATGTATTTTCAATATGCCAACTTAGTATAGCTCTTTAATTCCACGTACCAACTTTTGTTGATGTTTTTGTTTCTCGTATTTTCTAGGTTTAGAGCTAGCATGGGATAAAAGAATAGGATGTAAACAAGTTGTATAGGTTGTACCTATTGTCTAAGATCCTGTTAGCATACATGTTCAGACTTGTAGAATTTTCATTCAATATGTAATTGTAAATCATTGTGTAATAATTCATGTTGTATAAACATACATGTTGAATGTTGAGAAATGTTATGGTTGTATGTTCATGTATGCGTATTATGCTTCTGCATCGCCTTCTGATCTGATTGGATGATGTTTTCGGATTCTGACATCTCATTCCCAATTGGGTTTGGAGAAATCAAAATCCAGGGACGTCACAGTTGGTATCAAAGCATGAACAATAGCTACACCTAACAATTTCTCATCATGAAACATTAAACCTAAATATCACCTTTCACCTTAAACCTTATAAACTTAGTAAGTTGTTCTATAGGAATAAGGTTTGACTTAGCCTCTAGGTTAGAACCTAGATGTTCGAGAACTAGGTTTAAACAAGTGTCTGAGACCCTTTCCATATAGAGCTCATATGTATTGGGTAGCTACACCAGTCTACACCTTGTTCTCACCATCTCACTAGGTGACATGGCACTAGACTATCTACTGTGTGTGGGACACTCATTTTGCTTGTTTGGTTTTGTTTTCCAATCGGCCCGAGCCTGGATAGTTTTCTCTGCCGTCTGCCTTCTCGGAGAAAAACTATATAATATTTTATTACCTATATGTAAATATAAAAATGTCTCCCTCACACTGGAGAGTAGTTAGTGTTCATACAATCTAAGTGAAAAGGAGTGACATCAGTCTAGAAGAGAGAGTAGTCTAGATTAGATTTCTAGAGCCTTATCAAGATCTGTGATACATAGAGTAGATGATAGAACGATAGTTAAAATACACATGTAGAATCCTATATTAGTTTGATCTCTGATGGTATACATTTCCTTATAAAGGTTTAAGTTGTATACTTGTTGAATCTAATTTTTTAGAATTTATAAAAAAATCTGGATTATGAAAGTACATCCCCTTTTTCTACTTAAGATAAGCTAAGTTAAGATAGAGTTGAGTGTGCATGAGCCTCAAGATCTTATACAAGGAGGATATCTAGTGGTAGGATGATATACGTGGTGAACTCTAGAGAGAGTAAGACCCACAGGGAGAAGGTCATAGGACCTAGCCTCCAAAATATGATACATATAAAAAAAATGTGTCCTACACTATATTACTCTTGAGTGTTGAGTTGAGTCCTTATGCATGATTCAAATCTATATGTGAGAATTGGGTAAAAGAAAAGGATGGGTAAATGACCCATGTGATTAAGAAAATCATTTGGATAAATTAGGTCCTAGCTTGAGTGACATATTTTTTGAATCTCATCATTAGTTGCAAGTGAGGTAATATATGAACTCTAGTTATGAGAGTATGATGCTTTGTGTAAAAGATACTCAAAATACATGTTCTCCCTTCTTCTTCTCTTTCTTAATATATGATGATAGAAACCTCACTTGAGCTATATACATGATTTATATATGAGGAGTCACTCTAATAAGCTTGACCTATTATATATTTCCTCCTATACAATACATGTAGTACCCAAGATTGTAATCATGCTAAGTTTGACTTTAGAATATTCACTTCCCCTTCATATGAAACATGAAAGATAGGATGATGATATCAGGTGATAAACTTAGTATATTCTCTTTTTCCCTTCACATAATACATGCAAGACATAAAAAGTTGAACTCATGAACTTGATATAAAGATATTTTTGGATCATAGGGTATATGATTAAAAATATAGTTTGTAAATTTGATCCTTCTCAATGTATGCTTCTAAGTTGAGTATGGATATCACGCCATAGGGTGAAACCCTAATGGTCAAACATGTTACATAAGCCCTTCTTAAGTAGAAAAATTCTAATATCAAGGATGAAAATAATTCTCCTCTAATGCTGAAATCATTGTAAGATATTAATAATGTTAGATTTGAATGATCTGAATATCATGGCATCTAAACAAATTCCTCCTGAACATTAAAAGTGTGAACAAAACTTGTACCCTTAGAGGTGATGTAACCCTAAGACATCATAATGTCATGCTATGGTTAAGACATTAAGTGATGCTTCCACATATATAAGGTGGGGTGGACACACCCAAGAATATCCATACCCTAAGCTGACAACTTAGAGTGCATATAACTATGATGGTCTTAGAACCTAAGCAATGATGATGTATATGAAGTTGAACTCCTAAATAATCTCTTAAGGATGAGAATAGTTGAATTTCGGGGACGAAATTCCAAATAAGGTGGGGTGAATGTGATAAGATTTTAGGGTTTTGACACCACATATAGAATTAGAAGATGGTGAATGATTATTAGATATAATTTAGTTCAATTACAATGAATATCTTTTTATTCACTGATTTAGGTACTTATGATGCCAAAAGTTCTAGTTAGTATAAACGGCAAACTCATGTGGCCAATTAATGAGCCTTGAGGTATGTTAGTATCATAGCAAGTGTTTTAGACGTGTAAGATCATGGTTTGATGATTATATGAATTGAGTTCAAGATTTATACACCTATTCATAGGTTGTTTGAAGAATTCTGTTACATGACCAAACAATGGACCCTGTTCCCCAAAACTTGGAATAATATGACTTGGAATATTGCAAGCTTACCTCTAAAATTTCAGGACGTTTGGAGATTGCAACAAGGAGATATAGTCAATTGAAATTGAGGACATGGATGATATTAATGTGTCAAACTTTGTCGTTTGGTTATTTAGTATTTATGCATGCGAAAAATATTTTTCACGCTACCTAACGCTAGCGGACACCAAGGATCAGTGATGTAGATGCTTCATCCCTTAGATGATCATCCTTTTGCTCCTAGATCAACTCCCACCTCCAAAAAGGATGGAACAGAAAACTTGACTTGGCAGTAGATCACCCCACCAATCCTAGAGGGATCACAAGCTAGAGTGGAATCTCCAGCCTGGGCTAGATCCACGATATCTAGTGCCTCTGTCCCCAAGATACCTCCTTTCCTCGCCAGAGCTCTCCGCCATGGCTCCCAGATGGAGTCATCCTCGAGCCTTGGATCCCTGTTTAGCTGCTGAGATCTTGCTCCAATCTGCATCCAGGACTGAGTCCTGCATCAGGTTCCAGGGCGTGAGGGAGATCATTACCCTCGACCACCTCTTCCTCCTCCTATATCCCTTTCCGCCAGAAAAGATGCAAACGTGGCGATGGAGGCCTGATGACAGAAGAAGGAATAGACCATGGACGACTTGCCGATAGGCCGATCTCAGTGGAGGAGGTGATTGTCTGGCAAAAGTAAATGAGGATCGCTGATTCAGATGAGGCATCACAACAGCCTAAATCATGAGCAAAGGGATACGAAGCATCCTTTAATAATCCTGATCGATCCAAAGTAGTCATCCCGATTGTGCAACTCTTAAGAATCTTGGATGACACCCTAGACTGGGAGGATGCAAGCCTCTTACAGAGGTGTTGAGTGGAGAATTGGGAGGCTCAGCAAAAGAAATCCTAGCTATGGAGATGATTTACCATTGGATTCCCTAATTCCCTACTGGAGGTGGTGGATCCACCATGTCGAGTTAAGCCTGAAGAGGAACGATGCCCTGATTCATCATATCTGTGTGCCTAGGATTGGAGCCGTTCCATCTACAGATGCATCGAGGAAGACAAACATCGAGAAGACTAGCATAGTCGAGATGATGGCACTGGATCTAGGGGGGGGGGCTTCAAGGGTCTGGAGGTCATCGGAGAGAAGCCCTTGCGGCGGCACTCCCTCTCCGACAGGATGCAGGCGTCGGGCATCCGTGTGGCATAGGCGAGGGCATGGGGTGAGAATCCTGGACCAACAAATCACACCAGAATTGGGTCCATACCAGGGAACCAGACCAATAGGCTAAAGCAGGCTCAAGGGGTCCACGTGGAAGCACCTAATTCGCGTAAAGGTAATAATCCACTCAAAAATCCAATATATGTACAGATCTTAGAAAATACATAAGAAATAGCTCCCCTGACCAATAAATGCCCCAAAAATACCCCCAGACTCGAAACAATGTCTACTTCCTTATAGGACCCCTAAATCAGACCTTTGAAGTAGTTTTATGGTTGATTGTCCATTTACAAGATGATGCTTATCTTAAGATTATTTGAATACTATAATCAACATATAGTGGCCATAAAACCTGGAAATATTACTCTTGAACACTAATATAGTTTGGATACTAAATACAACCTTTGATATTAATGAAATGTCCAAATACTAGGTCTTTTGTCTTTAGAATGGAATTAGATGCTTTTAACCTCATATTAAATCTAGAAAATAGATAAATCATCAAAAAAGTATAAAATTTGAACTAGACCCTTAGAATGACATCTGGATGACTATAAAAATACCATAGACACATTTTAGATCAATGACACCTAGATTTGACCTAAATCCTAAATTGAACCTAAATACCATTAATAATGGTGAACCTTGTATTAATGATGAATATTTTTTATTAATCAAGTGATGACCAGATTGTCTAGATGAGCAAGAATGGTTAGAAATCTCTGAACTTTGATACGTGGATATAATTATATGACTAGATTTGCTGGATGTTAAATATATGTACTTGCTTGCTTGTACTTGATATACATTGTTGGATTTAGATCTATATGTATTATCATTTCCGCCTTGAACAATAAGAACACTAAAGAAAGAAAATGGATTGTAGTTACTGATGGTTCATTAATCTCCCTATTAGAGAGGGAAAGTATTAATGTTGACTAGCACCTCCTAATGGTACAAGGTTTGCGGGGAGATCCCTAATGGTACAAGGTAAGCAGGGATAGGGCCCAATAATTTATGTTTGTGCTAAGTCCACCATAGTAATACATGTCCATTGAAATATGGTTAATTAATTTGGGTTTACCTAATTTTCCTCCATTAAATAATGTTTCTTTCTCTCTGTCTTCTTTTTAAAGTATTTTCAATATGCCAGCATAGTATAGCTCTTTAATTCCACGTACCAACTTTTGTTGATGTTTTTATTTTTCGTATTTTCTAGGTTCATAGCTAGCATGGGATAAAAGAATAGGATGTGAGCAAGTTGTACATGTTGTACCTATTGTCTAAGATCCTGTTAGCATACATGATCAGACTTGTAGAATTTTTATTCAATATGTAATTGTAAATCATTGTGTAATAATTCATGTTGTATAAACATACATGTTGAATGTTGAGAAATGTTATGGTTGTATGTTCATGTATGCATATTATGCTTCCACATTGCCTTCTGATTTGATTGGATGATGTTTTCGGATTCTGATATATCATTTCCAATAGGGTTTGGAGAAATCAAAATCCGGGGACGTCACACTTTCACTCAGATTACATGAACACTAACTACTCTCCAGTGTGAGGGACACATTTTATATTTACATATACATATTAAATATTATAGTTTTTCTCCAAGAAAGAGGACATTAGAGAAAACCGTCAAGGCTCGAGCCAATTGGAAAACAATACCAAATTAGCAAAATCGAGTGTCCCACACACAATAGATAGTCTAGTGCTATGTCACCTAGTGAAATGGTGAGAACGATATGTAGACTAGTATAGCTACCCAATACATATGAGATCTATATGGAAAGGGTTTCTCACACTTGTCTAAACCTAGTTCTCGAACATCTGGGTTCTAACTTAGAGGCCAAGTCAAACCTTATTCCTATAGAACAACTTACTAGGTTTCTAAGATTTAAAGTGAGAGGTGGAATTTAGTTTTATGTTTCATGGTGAGTAATTGTTAGGTGTAGCTATTGTTCATGCTCTGATACAACTTTAACGTCGCCAGATTTTCACCTTATCAAAACCCCATGGAGATGAGAAGACAAAATCCGAAAATGTTAACAATTATATCAGAGAGCAATGAAGCAGAATAATCCGCATACATGAACATACAAACATAACATTTCTCAAAAATAACATGCATATTTACAAAATGAATTATTACATCTTGGATTACATTTACATATTGAAAAATAGAAAAATACACACTCTAAAAATGTATGCTAACCAGGATCCTAGACAATATGTAACCTGAACAACTTGCTCACATCCTATTATTTTTCTTTGATGCTATCTATGAACCTAAAACATGCGTGAAACAAACAAATCAACAAAAGATGGTACGTGGTAAAAGATACACTAGTAAGGTTGCATAAAGGAAACTACTTTAATAAAGAAGAAAGAGAGAGAAAAACCATTTCTTAAGGAGAAAATAAAGTAAACATCCTTTTTATTACATTTATTTGATTCAGTGTACTACACTTATATGCACTTGACTTACATCCAGTATGGGCAAAAATTATATCATCATACATCTAACATGGGCCAAAGCATCATACATCCATGTTAGGCAACATACATCCATACCGAGCTAGGTGCACTAGTAGCTACAACCCATCCATATACTCTTATGTTATATTAGATTTTGGTGAAGTATAACTCATAATAGTTCAACGAAGATATGAATATCCAAATAATAGCATTCATGATATTACATATCATAAACAACCAAGAAATCTAGTCTTATACTTATAAGACCACGTACCCAAGTTCAAATATTCCTCACATATCCATGATCATCTAGATAATCTGGTTAGCACCTGATTTAAATAAATTAATCATCATTAATATATGTACATCATGTTCTTAGTAATTTTAGGTCCAAATTAGGGTTTGACCAAATCTAGGTTCAAACATCCTAGAACTTGTGTTTGATTTTTTTATTCTAATCCATACGTCATTATTAAGGTCTGATATGAATTTCATAATTATCATATACTTTCCCTATTTTCTAGAATTAATATGAGGATTAAACATAAACTAAGGCAATAATGAGGAAAGGTCTAAAGTTGTTCAATAATATTAGGGTAGGAGTCCACATTTAGTTTATAGATACTATCATAGGTCCAACTTATTTTTATCAGATTTAATCTCAATTGTTTTCTAATTATACCATTTAAATGAAGCATTATCATCTAAATAAAATATCATTAGTAGTTGTTCTTTAAAAGCCTGATCTAAGGATCTAGTAATGTATAGAATATTTTTTTGAGTCTAGGGGTATTTTTGGGGAATTATTTGGACAATGGTGCTATTTTTAACCACTTTTCTAAGATCAAATATATTTCCTGAGAATTAATTAATGATTTACCTTACAGAAAACTGGGTCAGCCGGGTCAGTAGGTTTGGACCCGGTTCAGTCTGGGTAGAGAGTCAAGAGGGTCTAGGTCTCTCTCTCACTCTCTATTCCTTGAAACCCGATGTAGTTGTTGTCCTCTGGTTGGGCGTGACTTCCCCCTCCTCTTCTCGCAGGTGATGTCCACCGTGATCAAGGAGGCGCCATTTCTGAGGGTTGCGGCTAGAGGAAGCATGAGTTAGAGGGCCCCCTCATGAGACCCTGACGGGCACCAAGTGCGTGTGTGTGGAGATCTACCATCACCGGCTATCGAGGGCGGCTGGGAAGGGTCTTCTGCTTGAAGTAGCCACCGCAAATGGCATATCCAGCGATGATCCTCCCACAAAGAATAAGTAAAAGTCCCTCTTCAACTTGCAAGGCATCAAGGAGATAAGGAAGGCTCGATCTCCTAGCTCCTAATGAACAACAAACCTACCATCAATGTGCAAATTGGCTCATCCATATTCCAACACCGTTGTCGTGAGGGAAAATAGGTAGTGAGGAATACACAATGGAAGCGGCGTCGTTGCCCAGAGATGAAGCAACCATCTTGGTTCACCTTGTGGAGTCGAGGCATCAAGGGTCCAAGGTCATGGAACCTCCCCTAAGACTCCTTCCTTCTTCTATCTTCAAGCTTCCTTCCTTCCATCTGCAACACATCACCCACAATGCTCATTTCTGGTGAACTCCTGAAACAGATCCTACCCTGAATCCTCAATTAGAAAGGTCTTGCAATCTATGAGCCCGTGAGCTACCTGTACCAGACACCGTCATAGAAGGGTAAAAAAGTAGGGGAAAAGATCTTTGTGATGCTTCTGCTTGCATCAAAATCCCTCAGATAAAAGCATCCTTGACCACATGTCGTATCCCCTATATGAAGGATTGAAAAGGAGTGATGATAATGGCTAAGCCAGGGGATAATCTAGCCAAATTCATGCACCTGAGAGAGTTCATCTATATCTAGGGTTTGTTGTTTCTTGTGATGACGGAGAAAGTAAGGGATGGATGGGTGTATAATCACGTCTATCTCTCATCTCTAGGAAGTATATGGGATGTTGTTGGGTAGTTCCTGGTCTTACGGAACTAAAGGATTGGTTGGGTTGATCTCGGCCTACTAAATGTGAATTACATGCAACAAAGTCAATATCTTTTGCTCCAAAAGATTTGGAGCTTGGACACGAGGCCTCAATTTCCAGATCATAGGGAACGACCCCATATTGGGCAACATATCTTATCCACTGCCTCGTCCAACTAAAGTCCCACCCACAACCGTGTGCCTATTGAAATTATTTAAAATCTAAACTTAGGCTTAAAAATTTTCAGGATCCAGGTCAATCAATCAAAAATTTAAGCATCAATGTATTTTAAATAGTTAATCAAAATGCCATGAAACTTTGTCCATGGATCGATACCCACTATACGTACCTTATGAAAATGATTGAGCCAAAATCATTGTTGTTTGTACACATAATACATTCCTTGAAAGTATTAATCCGATGACTATATGATTAGGTCAAGATCACCTCAAACACTTCTCTTTAGATCAAGTAAGTTAATAAGGAAATCTTATTAGACACATCAATACATGGCTTGGAGACTCAAAAAGCACAAAGCAAAAAGATGATTCCTAAAGTATATTTAGAGTTATTCGACAACCTAATGTCTTGAAATCATTATCAATATCATCATCTTAGGTTTCTATGTTATTCACTTGCCTAACCTGTATCATGGCTCTAGACAACTCTAGAGATTATGACTATCATCTAAAATCTCTCATCTAGACTTGATGTTACATCTTTTTCTCCTAGGTTGCATGGAAACTCACTACCTTTCTGTGTGTGGTAAAATTTTGCATATGTACATATAATAATACTTGAAATATGTTTTCCCCAACATTTAAACAAGTGATGAAAACCACCATACTCCATTCAATTAAAACCAAAACCAAAATGAGTTACCACACTCATTAGGCAGTCTAGTATCATGACACCTAGAGAACTAGAAAGAACATGGTGCACACTTGTGTAGACATCCTAAGCACATGTCACGAATCATGTCTAGGGAGGTAACTTACACAAGTCTACACCTAGTTCTAGAACATCTAGGTTCTAACCTAGAGGCTAAGTCAACCTAGTCCACAAAGGACATATTATTAAGTTTCTAGGGTTGAGATGTAAGGTGAGTTTAGTTTGTATTTCATGTGAGCAATGTTTGGTGTAGTTATTGTTCTTGCTCTGATACCATCTATCACGGAACTGGAATCCCAGTCCCATGAACCAAATGTATACCAAAGGCGAAATGTGGAAGCGTAAAGCTTAGCACACATGAACAGATAACAAGATACAAGCACCAACATAATCTCAACAATCAACAAGATATATTAAGAAACATTATTATATTACATGATTTGCATTACATATTCAAGAGTCACTTTGTACAAGTCTGCTCATGTATACTACATCTGGATCTTATAACAAGTACACCTAGCATAGCTCACCAAGCCCATCAACCTTCTAGCCATCTCTGAACCTAAAAACAACATATGAGAAATGGGTCAACAAACGAGTTGTTGAGTATGGGGATGAAAGATACACATATATATAAGCTTTGCATATTTTGAAAAGATTTTAAGATTAAACAAACAAAAATAAACAAGTTAATTGTTTAACAAATGTGAAACCATATTTTATGTCATTTCACTCCATTATATCAACAATATCAAACATGTTTAAGGCCTTTGACCAACTTCCCAACGGAAGGGTCCGTAAGGGTGCTCAAGCTTAGCTAACCCTTTTATACGAGAGGGACCTCAAGGTCGTAACCAAGCGCCCTTTATCAACAATATTATAATGGAGTTCCATATATATATATGTGTTCAAGTTATAAAACAAACAAAGCAAACATCGAGTATGACATAGCAATACTACATGGAAATATTTGAGAAAATAGAAAAACAAGCATATAATATATGTCTTTTCAAGCAAGAAAGCGGTAGTCACATAACTAAATAAAGCCCATACCTGATTTATAGATTCATATCCTAACTTATCCTTCACCATCTAGTCTCATGCCAAACCTGATTAAGAACAAGATTGCATATATACATTCGATTCTCATCATTAATCATGATTATCTTTATTTGATGGTTTTGGCCAAGTTGGTTTCAAGGTGCTTATTAGTTCATTTGATTATCTCATATTGATTTAGGGTCCAGCATAAGAGTGTGTTTCAAGTTTCATATGCTTTCGAGGTTTCATGTGGACATGACAAGATTAAGGGCACTTATGCTCAAATTATACCACGAGACTCATAATAGAGTAACCAAGGTCATGATCATCAATATAGGAGAACCCATCATCAAACATGGTTTAGATCAGCAAAATTAGGTCATAAGAAACATATTCCAAAATATATGTATGTCCATTAGAAGCAAGATTATCAATCTAGGCAAAGTTCAACATTGTAGTCCAAAGTGGGTATAAGTACAATTGAGGTGATTCATGAACAATGGGTTGATCAAGACCCTCATTAGAGCCACAAAAGAAAAATATTTACTAATTCAATGTTTAGGGGCTTCATCATAATCATGCATTAAAGTCCAAGGACAAGTCACATAGTGCAAAAGGGAGTAACTCTTAAGCAATAAGGGTGATAAGGACCCTCCTACAGAGCAAATATGTACTAAAGGTTTTGATTTCATGATTACGCAGATAGATGATCATTAAAGGTTCATGTTTTATCACTTAGGAGCATTGAATGAAGTCAACATGGATAAAGTTATCATTTTTAAGAAATCAGGGGAGTAAACATTAGAATTAAGACCTGGAACCATGCCCAATTGGTAGGTCTCGTTGCAGTGGTCAATTTGGTATATTTATATGTCTAATTTGGCCAAGTGATTTGGGAGATATCGATTTTAGAAGATCAATAAGAAAAACTATTGAGATAAGATGTGACACATACAATCATTTCCATTGTGGGCCAGATCCCTTGGATCATGATCGAACGGCCAACCCAAAAAGCCTTTTCAGCAGCGTTCATGGTCCACGATCAGCACCCACCGCTCCAAACGCGGTCAGGGTGGTGGCGGTTGGCTTCAGTGTGTCTCCATCCTCAACCGTCGCCAGCAGATCGGACGGCCGTGTGGCTTTCGTCTCCCACTGTGCATCCCGTTTGGGAATGCTCTGTTTCTTCCATGGAACAGGGGAGGTACAGGGGTCATGTGTCCCACCAAACACCATGGCCATCGTGCCCGCTTAGCATGGGGGAAGAAGCTACAAAGTTGTTGGAGGTTCGTGGCACGCCGGCCGCTTGGAGTCCAGCCATGGGTGCCACTGTGGTGGCGTGCGACAGAGCTAGATGGCTGTCGTAGCCATTGACTAGCAGAACCAGCCACCTGGGAAAACCGATGCAAGGAGGACCAAGAAGGGAGAAGGTGGGTCTAGGGTTAGATGGGGAGGGGGGTTTATAAAGAAGCTTGAGGCCTAGGGTTTAGATGGGGGTGTAGAGTTTCACCCGCCGCCTCCATCTCCCAGTTTGGAAGGGAAGTAGGGCAATTACTGCCCTTCATTACTTTCCCGATCGCGAGAGGGGAGGAAGCTAGCTTTGGGCCGCATTTAATTGGGCCCAACAAGCAAGGAAGGAAACAAAGGCACATAAAATCAAGGTAAATCAAAGCATCTTCAAGCTTGCATAACTCATGCTACAAAGGTCTGATTAGGTTGATTTTTGTTCTGTTGTACTCATAATTGAATCCACTACAATGTGGTGCATATTAGAAAGACAAACGATCAAGGTGTTGATTAGAAGGTGACATGGTATAGCGATATACTTAGTTAAAAGTACAAATTAAAGTCACACATTGCATAATTGATCATGGTAGTCACCAAATTGGAACAACTATCCAATTAAGTATTTAATATCAAAATGAGTAAGAGGCACTTGATGAGAGAGGAGTAGTAAAAAATAAGAGAGATAAAAATGAAGGTTGTCACATCCTTCCCTCCTTACAAGGAATTTCGTCCTCGAAATTCATCCGGATCATAAACAAGAGTCAGGGAAAAAACCATTAGGTCTAAGTATTCCACCATGATGGGATGCACACTGGGAAATCAACATCAAGGGTGTATTCATATCGATCATATATGTGTTACTTCATGTTTTATCACATAACAACATCATTATGGCATTAAGGTTTTTCTGAATCCTTAGTATCCCTCCACTAAGGTTTTGTTTATATCTCCATATGACACCAAGGTGTATTATAAAAATCTATGTTTATCAATTCTCAAGTGAACATGTTTGTGATCATGACTTCCAAAAATGCAGTGTAGACTTCATTATTATACTAGATTTTATGCATATTTGTAGTCCAAAATTTCTACCAACTCTAATCGATTACGTTCATTACTATTCATTTCAAAATGAGAATTAAACAATTTATTCATCATGTTTATTTATGATCCAAGTGCATCTATATCTTGAGTTAATACTTTTTTTTGGGGGGGTATTCTATTAGATATGGTACTCTTGATTATTCAAGGTAGAATCTCTAGACATCATCTTATCCAGTTCATGATTTTCAAGGCCACATCTTTTACATATAGTTTGATTTCATACTAGGTCTAGCTTATGAGAGTGGCTTAATGTGCATATTCAAGTTTTTAAACATAAGTGAGATACTTCATGTATCAAACATCATTCTAGGAACAACATTATCATCAACCTCAAGGTTTTCAAATTCTCTCAAGCTCAAGCCACTCATACTAAGGAATATATGTGTCCAACAAGACATGTTAACCATAACCTTATATGTGTAACACAATTTATACCCATCTTTCGAAAAACAAGGATAACGTCTAGATTCCTTTATATACAACTACTAACCTAGGTATGAGGCTCATCACAGTATTCATTATCTAAGGGACTTGGGACATCTCCCTCACCTACATATATATCAAGCATCAAATTTTCAATTGCCTCTTTCTCTAGGGTTAGATATTTTTGTAGGGCATCTAGGGTTCAACATTTTCAAGGAAACCGCACACGCTAGGCCACTCAACTCATATACTTAGAAGTATTATAGCTAGGGAATAATCATCAAGTATTTCATCATTCATATTATTCAACATTTCAAATATTTTGGAGTTTAGGTACTCTAACCTTCTCGCGATACGGTCAAATCATATCAACATGTCACCCTATTCATATGTCCCATGCTAGAGGTCTTCCTTTGTAAAGAGATTGAGGCCCGTGTTGGTCCCGAACCATATGTCACATATCATAACTCCTATTCATGTAACACAAGCAAGCATACCAACCCACTAGCTTGTTGGCTAAATGGACATCTAAAAATCCCTTTTGTTTTGATAATGACAAACATTTCATTCTTATTTATCTAACATGCTACTTGAGTGTGCAGGAACAAGGTGGATGACAAAGTACTAGGGAAATCCATATTCTTATACATTTATATTTTCATGAAATGTAATCATTTTGTAAAAACTTGTACAAACATATAATGTACAAGTACTTAGATTTCATGTAAATCAAGCGTTAGATTTTCCCTAGCTAAACACCTTATTTAGATAAGTCATCCCCTTCAAATAGGATCACATTTGCACACTCACACATATAATTAGTGCCTAAATTGAAAGATTGAAACAGGGACAATCTCAGTCGACCAAACTCCTCGACCGAGACACTCTCGGTCGACAATCTTCTCGACCGAGAAAGTCCCAAGTAGCCGTTAGACACAACTGACAAGGTAGTTGGCAGTTGAAGATAGACATTGCAAATCACTTGACCTAGAGAGCCTATAGGTCGACAAAACTTCGACCGAACAGGAATCTCGGTCGACCATTTCTCGACCGAGATGATCTCTGACAGCAACTGCAGAGTAAAGTAATTAGTCGTTGCTAAAGCAACAAACTTGTACCTAACGGCTAGTTAAGCACATAGAAACCCCTAGAAGTTGTCTAGAACGTCCTTAAGCATCTATAGGTCATTCCTATAAATAGGACAAGCCATAGGACACTCAAACACACTTGCTACACTTGAGAAATCCTTGAGCATACTTTGAGCAATCTGTTTGTAAGCAATTTGAGCATTGTGACAACTGGCCGTCTTCTTTCTTAGCTCAAAATTTGTGTCCTATAGGCTAGCATCTCGTACCCACAGCAATCACAAGTTCACACACTTGGCTAGGAGATCTATACGCTTGATCTAGGCTAATCAAGCCTTGGGCTATAAAAGGATAAGTTGTAATTTCCTTACTTCTTTCTTGTTCCTTGTTATCTTTTGTATTCTCCTTGCTACTCCTAGGGTTGGAGGCTGCGGATTGGAGAAGGTTCTTCTCGGTGGAGAAGGTGGACTTCGGACTACTTCAAGAAGGCCGTTCCAATGGGAAGCTACTTCAAGAGGAAGGCTACTTCAAGGGGGAGCTTGAAGTTACTTCAAGAAGGCTGCTTCAAGTGTTGGTGCAACTACTTCTAGGAGAAGGCTGTTCGAAGGGTTTAGGTGAAAGAATTGTAATTTTATGTAAAGTCCTTGCGAGGTAATAAAATTTGATTCTTTCAAAATCCCGGTTGGGTAAGCAACCAGGTAGTGGATTGACTACCTTAGTATTTGCTAAGGTTAGGCACCACTCTAAACCCTTGTCTCCTTATCCAATTTCAATTGTGGTTGTTTGAGTTCAATAAATTGTTAAACTTATTTAAAAACTCTATTCTCCCCCCTCTAGTTGTTTTTCATAGCTATGTTTAGCACATCAACCAAGTCATATGTATCAACAAGGTTCTAGGTCTAGCTAGGGTGGCATGGTCAAACTCATTTCATATCGTTAAACATACTCGACCTTCCAAAAACAACCTGGGTCTTATCAACATCGACATTATCATCAATATCATCATCTTAGGTTTCTAGGTTATTCACTTGCCTAACCTGTATGATGGCTCTAGACAACTCTAGAGATTATAACTATCATCTAAACTCTCTCATCTAGACTTGATGTTACATCTTTTTCTCCTAGGTTGCATGGAAACTCACTACCTTTCTGCGTGTGGTAACATTTTTCATATGTACATATAATAATACTTGAAATATGTTTTCCCCAACAATTAAACAGGCAATGAAAACCACCATACTCCATTCGAATAAAACAAAAACCAAAATGAGTTACCACACTCATTAGGCAGTCTAGTATCATGACACATAGAGAACTAGCAAGAACATGGTGCACACTTGTGTAGACATCCTAAGAACATGTCGCGAATCATGTCTAGGGAGGTAACTTACACAAGTCTACACCTAGTTCTAGAACATCTAGGTTCTAACCTAGAGGCTAAGTCAACCTAGTCCACAAAGGACATATTATTAAGTTTCTAGGGTTGAGATGTAAGGTGAGTTTAGTTTGTGTTTCATGTGAGCAATGTTTGGTGTAGTTATTGTTCATGCTCTGATACCATCTATCACATAATCGGAATCCCAGTCCCATGAACCAAACGTATACCAAAGGCGAAATGCGGAAGCATAAAGCTTAGCACACATGAACAGATAACAAGATACAAGCACCAACATAATCTCAACAATCAACAAGATATATTAAGCAACATTATTATATTATGTGATTTGAATTACATATTCAAGAGTCACTTTGTATAAGTCTTCTCATGTATAGTACATTTGGATCTTACAACAAGTACACCTAGCATATCTCACCAAGCCCATAAACCTTCTAGCCATCTCTGAACCTAAAAAGAACATACGAGAAATGGGTCAACAGATGAGCTGTTGAGTATGGAGCTGAAAGATACACATATATATAAGATTTGCATAATTTTGAAAATATTTCATGATTAAACGAACAAGAATAAACAAGTTAATTGTTTAAAAAATGTGAAACCATATTTTATGTCATTTCACTCCATTATATCAACAATATTAAACATGTTTAAGGCCTTTGACCAACTTCCCGTCGGAAGGGTCCGTAAGGGTGCTCAAGCTTAGCTAACCCTTTTATATGAGAGGGACCTCAAGGTTGTAACGAAGAGCCCTTTATCAACAATATTATAATGGAGTTCCATATATATATGTGTTCAAGTTATAAAACAGACGAAGTAAACATCGAGTATAACATAGCAATACTACATGGCAATATTTGCGAAAATAGACAAACAAGCATATACTATATGTCTTTTAAAGTAAGAAAGTGGTAGTCATATAACTAAATAAGGCCCATACCTGATTTAAAGATTAATATCCTAACTTATACTTCACCATCTAGTCTCATGCCAAACCTGATTAAGAACAAGATTGCATATATACATTAGATTCTCATCATTAATCATGATTATCTTTATTTGATGGTTTTGGCCAAGTTGGTTTCAAGGTGCTTATTAGTTCATTTGATGATCTCATATTGATTTAGGGTCCATCATAAGAGTGTGGTTCAAGTTTCATATGCTTTCGAGGTTTCATATGGACATGACAAGATTAAGGACACTTATGCTCAAATTATACCATGAGACTCATAATAGAGTAACCAAGGTCATGATCATCAATATAGGAGAACCCATCATCAAACATGGTTTAGATCAGCAACATTAGGTCATAAGAAACATATTCCAAAATATATGTATGTCCATTAGAAGCAAGATTAGCAATCTAGGCAAAGTTCAACATTGTAGTCCAAAGTGGGCACATAAGTACAATTGAGGTCATTCATGAACAATGGGTTTATCAAGACCCTCATTAGAGCCACAAGAGAAAAATATTTACTAATTCAATGCTTAAGGGCTATAAGTATATCAAAGATTCAAACTTCATCATAATCATGCATTAAAGTCCAAGGACAAGTCACATAGTGCAATAGGGAGTAACTCTTAAGCAATAAGGGTGATAAGGACCCTCCTACATAGCAAATATGTACTCAAGGTTTTGATTTCATGATTAGTAAGATAGATGATCATTAAAGGTTCAGGTTCTATCACTTACGAGCATTGAATGAACTCAACATGGATAAAGTTATCATTTTTAAGAAAGCAGGGGAGTAAACATTAGAATTTGGCCCTGGAACCATGCCCAATAGGTAGGTCTCCTCGAGCTGGTCGATTTGGTATATTTATATTTCTAATTTGGCCAAGGGATTTGGGAGATATCGATTTTAGAAGATCAATAAGTAAAACTATAGAGATAAGATGTGACACACACAATAATTTCCATTGTGGGCCGGATCCCTTGGATCATGATCGAATGGCCGCCCCAAAAAGCCTTTTCAGCAGCGTTCATGGTCCACGGTCGGCTCCCACCACTCCAAACACGTTCAGGACGGTGGCGGTTGGCTTCAATGTGTCTCCATCCTCAACCGTCGCCAGCAGATCAGACGACCGCATGACCTTCGTCTCCCAGCGTGCATCCCGTTCGGGAATGCTTTGTTTCTTCTGTGGAACAAGATAGGTACAAGGGTCCTGCGCCCCACCAAACACCATGGCCATTGTGGACACTTAGCTCAGGGGAAGAAGCAGCAAAGCTGTTGGAGGTTCGTGGCACGCCGGCCGCTTGGAGTCCAGCCATGGGTGCCACTGTGGTGGCGTGTGATGGAGCTAGATGGTTGTCGTAGCCGTCGACTAGCAGAACCGGCCGCCTGGGAAAACCGATGCAAGGAGGACTGAGAAGGGAGAAGGGGGGTCTAGGGTTGCATGAGGAGGGGGGTTTATAAAGAAGCTTGAGGCCTAGGGTTTAGATGGGGGTGTAGAGTTTCACCCACCGCCTCCATAACCCACTTTGGAAGGGAAGGAGGGCAATTACTGCCCTTCATGACTTTCTTGATCGTGAGAGGGGAGGAAGCTAGCACTGGGCCGCGTTGAATTGGGCCCAACAAGCAAGGAAGGAAACAAAAGCACATAAATCAAGGTAAATCAAAGCATCTTCAAGCTTGCAAAACTCATGCTACAAATGTAACATCCCTGACCTAGGTTATAATCTAACCCTATATGTTTTGCCTAAATATGTAATTAAACACTTGTGATTACTATTTGGCATGTAATTAAGTTCCTCAAGAACATACACTTTCAATTTTGTCCCTTTATAAACAA
This sequence comes from Alisma plantago-aquatica, assembly GCA_963693085.1. Taxonomy (NCBI): domain Eukaryota; kingdom Viridiplantae; phylum Streptophyta; class Magnoliopsida; order Alismatales; family Alismataceae; genus Alisma; species Alisma plantago-aquatica. The sequence continues at coordinate 10,079,034 of OY856415.1, read as the reverse complement.
AGTGTAATATTGTTTTATAATGCAGGGACCTATGTGCAAATTACCTAGTTAAGGGGTTTAACTTGCAAATTTCATAGGTAAAGATGTTCCTCTGATGATGAGACATCATGTGAGTAAATATGATGAGATATGCTTGATTTCCCAAGCTTGGGCATTCAAATGCAGCTTGTGGAATGATCCTGGTGCTTAAAAACCCTAATTTTGGGGTAAAGTGTAATTTACCCAAAATATGGGGTGCAACTTGTAAAATACACCTTGTAGAATATCTTTTATGACTCTTTACATCATTTAGAGTAGAAATTATGAAAGAGACACATCAATGAATAATCAAATAAGGAAAATGATCTTTGTGCATAAAATTCACCTAGTATGAGTAAGGAGACCCTTCATATATGTACCCTAGTTGAAAGTTGGTTTTCTTTACCCTTAGATCTTGAATTTTTATGGGCTTTGCATAAGAGATGATGTTTTGGACGTGCCTTGAAAGAAGGAGGGACTTAGATGAGAATTCCATGTTCTAGGGGTCCTTTAAGTGAAAAACTACCTAAGCTATATAAGCCAATTCCTTACAAACCAAGTGAGTGTATCTTTTCTCCTCTTCATTTATCATCCTTCTCAAACCGGCCAATGCAGATCTCTGGACCTCAGGGAGACGACCAACTAGAGGTAAGGTGATAAAGAACCATCTTCTAGCTCGGATTCTTGGATGAATTCATCATATAAGGTTGGTTCTATGGTTAACTCACTTAGTTTCTTTGTTCTAGCCGACCATCCCCATCTTTTCCTTGGAGAATCACCTCTGGCCGACTTGTGGAGCTCAGGAAGCCATTAGAGGCTTGAAGCTTGGAATCTTGGAGCTCCAAGAACAATGTTTAAAGTGGGTTTTGTAACTCTGAACTCTTTTCTTTATTAGGCATATCTATGTTCTTGCAATTTGCACTTAGTTCTTCTTCTTCTTCCTAACTCTTCTTTGCATCCTTGATAGAAAATCCGTGGAGTAACTGACCTTGTTAGAGGTCGAAGATGATGGGCGTGATTACCTAGGCAACTTTATCAAATGACCTTGGACCCTTTTGGTCTAAACAGTTTGCAAACCGTTTGAGACCAAACGGTTTCAAACCGTTTGATCTCATGCGGTCTTGCAAGACCGTTTAGAACCAAACGGTCTCAAGACCATTTGATAGGGTTGACCAAGGGACGACCATTTAAGGGTCTTCTGGTAACATGTTGAATTTCATTCCTATAAAGAATCATAATCCAATTCCTAACCAATTGAGAGTTGAAGGCACTTCAACCCCTTAAACCCTAATCGGGTTGATTTACTGTTTTCAAGTATAGATCTTGTTGGGTTTTGGGTTGAAGGACCCAAACGGTCTCAAGACCATTTGGGGTTTCATCCAAATGGTTTCAAGACCGTTTGGACACAACCCAAGACCGTTTGGAGGTCTAGTGATGAGGTAATTTGGTGATTTGAAGGTCCAATTGCAATAAGTTCAAGAATTGATAAAAATTGCTGATTTTAGACCTAATTAGGGTTCAGCCCCTATCCAATCGACTTGGTTTTTGATGAAACTTTGGTAAAACGGTCTCAAGACCATTTGAAGGGTGTCCAAACGATCTCAAGACCATTTGGGCCAAGTTTGGGCCCAATTGGAGGTCAATTGATAGGTTCAACCTTGGATTGATTCACATTGTTGAACATTGATGACTAACCGATTGGAAACCCTAATTGAGTTGGATTCAACCCTAATTTGCTTCCAATTGAGGTTCAATTTGGTGTCCAATGGATCAAGAATAACCCTAAATAACTTAATTTTTAAGTGGTTAACATGGATTTGGCCAATTGAGGGTTTCAACATAGATAACCATAATCGATTGTAACTAATGGTCCACTTTTGAGGTCCAAACGGTTTGAGCCCATTTGGACCAAACAATCTCAAGACCGTTTGGATCAAAATGGTCTCAAGACCATTTGAGGCCAAACAGTCTCAAGAACGTTTGAGCTCAAACGATCTCAAGGTCGTTTGGACCAATCGATCTCAAGATCGTTTATGATCAAAAGGTTTCAAACCGCATAAGCTCAAACGGTTTGGAGGTCAACCCTCCCCAAACGGTCAACGCACCCAAACGGTCTCAAGACCGTTTGGGGCCAAACGGTCTCAAGACCGTTTGGTGGTTGAAGGTTGAAACCGTTTGGAGATTTTTTTCAAGGTTGTTTATACTTAATCAATTGAAGATGTAATTGGTTCAATGGTGATGTGATCTAAACCCTAATGGTACCGTAGAACATTAAAGGACTAAATGACTAATGAATTGACCCATGATGGTGATCAATGGGGCATTTTACCATTATATCCCTGAAGGGCACAATTGAGTGATATCTTGTTTTAAACAAACCCTAATCACATGATATTGGAGATTTTGCTTATGTTAATCAATGAGAACTTAACCCAACCTATTTTGGAGTAATGTAATCATCATATGCCATAAGAGGAGAGAGAAAGTCACCACATGTTAGTAAGAGGGGAGAGAAAGTATCAAATATGTTTGAAACTCAAGTAAAGTACCTTCAATGTATATGAATGTGCATGATTAGGGTATGATCCACCTATGTGAGATCATGGAAACCCTAATCATGATAATTGATGAATCTTAATCTAATCTAAATGCATCCTTAGTGATGTTTCTCGCACATGATGTTGTTATAAGTTCAATTCACCATGAAGTGATTAGTAAACCCTAATTCTAGGGTGATATCATGTAATGTGAATAATAAACCCTAATCGATGTGAATCAGGGAATCTAATTCTTGTAAAGAGTATGAAGGCACATCTTTTGAGATGAATTGTTTATCCTTATCAGTTGAATTAACCTTGCGGTTCTTATATAATGATGATCAAATCCAGGTAAGGATTGTGATGCCATATTCATTGAAATCATGTATTAGCTTTATGAATAGTGACATACCATGTTTACTCAGAAAGTGGCATCCTATGAGATGATAGGCTGCAAGAGCCATGAAGTATCATCAAGGTCATGCTTATGAGATGACTTGTGATAAGATGTTTGAGAAATGATAATTGATGTGAGTTAGACTTGTACATTTAGTATTCTACTTTCATAGCTGCTATGCTAATGATTAATGTTTGAGAACATGTATGATGTTAAAAGAATATTGAAATGTACCTAACTAATCAAGTATAATCATACCATGTAGAGCCCTGATCATAGATCCATCATTGTCAGAGGTTACATGATGGTGAAACAGGTTTTCCCTAAGGGAATTCCTGGAGCACATACTTTTGAGTATGTGGGGTATATGGATGTGTAAAACCTTACATCCTAGTGTAGGAATTGATGTAGATGTATCTTAATCCATCAAACCTTCACTATGTGTTTATACTGAGGTGATGTAACATTATTCTCCCGAGGAAAATGTTTTATACCGCATCGATGAGAGATAAGCAAGAAATCTTTCGATAGAGAAGAAAGTGCAGAATGCCACTGTGACTCTAATAGTGAAGGACCAGAATACCCTGGTAAGCTATAGTAGCAGAGACACTAGATGTCCTACATGTTTATCCTCACTCTGACTGAGGAAGATGAAGGTTATGAGAATCCGGCTCTTTCGATGACCTAGTATGATACCGAGGTGACTTAACAATGGTCGGTTGGAGTGTGAGCGGTATACCTCAACTCCGCAGGGCTTAAGGATGTTTGCAAAACATAATCAGCCGCATAGTATATCTGTTAAAGTTGAAATAAGAGATACTTGAATGTTGTTACACTGCTTAATACACATGTCATTCATATTTCTTAATATTATTATTCTGCCAAATGTAGATCTGTTGTTGATTGCTCTAAAAGCTTTCATTACTTATAAATGTTCTTTGATTGCTATTATAAAGCTTCTGGCAGAGAGTTATAACTCTCGCTGGGACAATTATTTAAAATTGTCTCACCCCGTAGATTTCAACTTTATAGGTGGTCACCGAGGAAGAAGGAACCAATCTTTAGGTGACCGATACCAGCAGCCGCAACACCAGGAGCAGCAGTAAATCTCAGGTGGAGATTCAGTCTGCTGATTTGTGTGTTAGATAGATAGTCCTATGTCGTCTCTGTACTCTCAGGTCTTAGAGTTAGTGATCTGAGATTTTGATTTGATTCTTGAGATTTTGTATCATGTTGTATATAATTACTCAAGAAGTAATTTAACAAAAATGTAAACAGTTTATCGTGTTCCTATGAAGGAAGTTTTATGTTTTCATCATTTTAATCTCAAAAAGTTTTAATTTCAGGTGATTTTTGGTATTCCGCTGCTAATCGAATCGTTTTCACTAAGTTTACTTCGAGTTTTATGTGTTTATCTCGGGTTTTGGAGATCAGAGCCCACAACAAAAGTCCAATTAGGGTGATTTTTGTTCTATTGTATTCGTAATTGAATCCACTACAACGTGGAGCATATTAGAAAGATAAAAGATCAAGGTGTTGATTAGAAGGTGACATGGTATAGCGAGATACTTAGTTAAAAGTACAAATTAAAGTCGCACATTGCAAAATTGATCATGGTAGTTACCAAATTGGAACAACTATCCAATTAAGTATTTAATATCAAAATGAGTAAGAGGCACTTGATGAGAGAGGAGTAGTACAAAAGAAGAGAGAGAAAAATCAAGGTTGTCACATCCTTCCCTCCTTACAAGGAATTTTGTCCTCGAAATTTATCTGGATGATAAACAAGATTTAGGGTAAAAACCATCAGGTCTAGGTATTCCACCATGATGGGATGCACACTAGACGATCAACATCAAGGGTGTATTCATATCGATCATATATGTGTTACTTTCTGTTTTATCACATAACAACATCATTATGGCATTAAGGTTTTTCTCAATCCTTAGTATCCCTCCACTAAGGTTTTTTTAATATCTCCATATGAGACCAAGGTGTATTATCAAAATCTATGTTTATCAATTCTCAAGTGAACATGTTTGTGATCATAACTTCCAAAAATGTAGTGTAGACTTCATTATTATACTATATTTTATGCATATTTTTAGTCCAAAATTTCTACCAACTCTAAACGATTACGTTCATTACTTTTCATTTCAAAACGAGAATTAAACAATTTATTCATCATGTTTATTTATGATCCAAGTGCATCAATATCTCGAGTTAAATCCTTTTTTTTGGGGGGGGGTATTATATTAGACATGGTACTCCTGATTATTCAAGGTAGAATCTCTACACATCATCCTATGCAGTTCATGATTTTCAAGGCTACATCATTTACGTATAGTTTGATTTCATACTAGGTCTATCTTATGAGAGTGGCTTAATGTGCATATTCAAGTTTTCAAACATAAGTGAGATACTTCATGTATCAAACATCATTCCAGGAACAACATTATCATCAACCTCAAGGTTTTCAAATTCTCTCAAGCTCAAGCCACTCATACTAAGGCATATATGTGTCCAACAAGACATGTTAACCACAACCTTATATGCGTAACACAATTTCTACCCATCTTTTGAAAAACAAGGATAACCTCTAGATTCCTTTATATACAACTACTAACCCATGTATGAGGCTCATAATCATATACATTATCTAAGGGTCTTGGGACATCTCCCTCACCTACATATATATCAAGCTTCAAATTTTCAATTGCCTCTTTCTCTAGGGATAGATATTTTCATAGGACATCTAGGGTTCAAAATTTTCAAGGAAATCGCACACACTAGGCCACTCAACTCATATGCTTAGAAGTATTCTAGCTAGGGACTCATCATCAAGTATTTCATCATTATTATTATTCAACATTTCAAATATTTTGGAGTTTAGGTACTCTAACCTTCTCCCGATATGGGTCAAATCATAACAACATGTCACCCTATTCATATGTCCCATGCTAGAGGTCTTCCTTTGTAAAGAGATTGAGGCCCGTGTTGGTCCCAAACCATATGTCACATATCATAACTCCTATTCATGTAACACAAGCAAGCATGCCAACCCACTAGCTATGGTTAGCACATCAACCAAGTCATATGTATCAACAAGGTGCTAGGTCTAGCTAGGGTGGCATGGTCAAACTCATTTCATATCGTTAAACATACTCGACCTTCCTCAAACAACCTGGGTCTTATCAACATTGACATCATCATCAATATCATCATCTTAGGTTTATTTAGGTTATTCACTTGCCTAACATGTATCTTGTCTCTAGACAACTCTAGAGATTATGACTATCATCTAAACTCTCTCATCTAGACTTGATGTTACATCTTTTTCTCCTAGGTTGCATGGAAACTCGCTACCTTTCTGCGTGTGGTAACATTTTTCATATGTACATATAATAATACTTGAAATATGTTTTCTCCAATGTTTAAACAGGCGATGAAAAACACCATACTCCATTTGAATAAAACCAAAACCAAAACCAAAACGAGTTACCATACTCATTAGGCTGTCTAGTATCATGACACCTAGAGATCTAGCAAGAACATGGTGCACACTTGTATAGACATCCTAAGCACATGTCGCGAATCATGTCTAGGGAGGTAACTTACACAAGTCTACACCTAGTTCTATAACATCTAGGTTCTAACCTAGAGGCTAAGTCAACCTAGTCCACAAAGGACATATTATTAAGTTTCTAGGGTTGAGATGTAAGGTGAGTTTAGTTTGTGTTTCATGTGAGCAATGTTTGGTGTAGTATATCTGTTAAAGTTGAAATACGAGATACTTGAATGTTGTTACACTGCTTAATACACATGTCATTTATATTTCTTAAACTGTTATTCTGCCAAATGTAGATATGATGTTGATTTCTCTAAAAGCTTTCATTACTTATAAATGTTCTTTGATTGCTATTATAAAGCTTCTGGCGGAGAGTTATAACTCTCGCTGGGTCAATTATTTAAAATTGTCTCACTCCGTAGATTTCAACTTTATAGGTGGTCGCCGAGGAAGAAGTAACCAATCTTCAGGTGATCGATACCAGCAGCAGTAGCACCAGGAGCAACAGTAAATCTCAGGTGGAGATTCTGTCTGCTGAGTTGTGTGTTAGATAGATAGTCCTATGTTGTCTCTGTACTCTCAGGTCTTGGAGGTAGTGATCTGAGGTTTTGATTTGATTCTTGAGATTTTGTATCATGCTATATATAATTACTCAAGAAGTAATTTAACATAGATGTAAACAATTTATCTTGTTCCTATGAAGGAAGTTTTATGGTTTCATCATTTTTATCTCAAAAAGTTTTAATTTCCGATGATTTTTGGTATTCCGCTGCTAATCGAATCACTTTGGCTAAGTTTTCTTTGAGTTTTATGTGTTTATCTTGGGTTTTGGAGATTAGAGCCCACAATTAAGTGGTATCAGAGCTCTAGGTTCGCTGAGTCTACAGAGACATAGGACTTAGGATGTCGAGTCTATCCTTAGTATTCCTTCCTCATCTAATAGAATCTTCTGCTCCTCAGGAGAAGAAGATACATAAGGATGTTGGAGCCACATGAGGAGTACGTGGCAGAAAGCAGTTTCGCTGCACCTTGGGAAGGTGCAAGGCATCCAGAAATAGAATAGCCCGCACCTGAGCCACCCAGGGATCCACCTCAGTTCGACCCAGTTGACATGGGTAACCCAACAGTTCTAACAATGTTTGGGCAGTTAATGACTGCCATGACACACATAACCAACAGGATGCCCATGCCTGCACCTAGGGCACCTGTCCAGCCTGAAGGACAAGGTATCAGTAAGACGTTCGAGTGACTTTGTCGTGTCAGAGCTACCAAATACTTTGGGACAGCCGATCCCACAGATGCTGATATGTGGTTGACAGAGTTAGAGAAAGCTTTTAGGATCCTCAACATCCCCGAAGCTGAGAAGGTTAGGCATGCTGTCTATCTTCTCAAAGGAAGTGCTGCTCACTGGTGGACCATGGAAGAGCAGAAGAGGCCTGGAATAGAGATTTCGTGGGAAGAGTTTTGTTGGGAATTTGTTCATAGATATTTCCCGAAGAACTTATTGGACAAGAAGATCTCTTAGTTCGAGAGATTGAGGCAGGGCATGATGAACATTAGTGAATATGAAGCTAAGTTCATGGAGTTGTTGTGGTTTTGTACGCACATGTATGCCAAAGAAGAAGAAAGAATTAGGAGGTTCGAAAAGGGTTTGAATACCGACATGACTACCCCCGTGTCTGCCCTAGAAATCCGGGAGAGGTTCTCTACCTTTGTTGAGTCAGTCTGAAGGATAGAGAGGTCTTTAGTTGAGAAGAGGCAAACCCAGAAAAGATATCCACAGTTCCAGGGTTCTTCTTCTAGGGACTTTAAGAAGCCTAGATTCTCTACACCTACCCCTCCACCACCCAGATCAAGTTCTCAGACTCAATGGTCTCCAAGTAGAGGTAGAGGACGGAGTCAGTCGCCTCAAGAGACTCATAGTTCTGCATCAATGTTAGTCAGTGGACCACTGAGACCACAACAACAGGAGAGAAGCTGCTACAACTGTGGTAAGGTGGGACACTTGATGAAGGACTGTAGGTCTAGGCCTGTCAGTGTGACACAACCTTCGATACAGAATCAACAGGGATCACAGAGAAGGCAATCTCAAGGAGCAGCTAGAGGACGTGGAGAAGCGTCTCAAGCTGGATCATCAGCACCGACTCAACCCCAGGCGACAACAAGGTTCTATGCTATGAACCCACCAGATGCAGTGGTCAATCCACGGGTTGTGGCAGGTCAGATGGAACTTTTATATTCTGATTTGTCAAAATCATGTGTTGTATCTGTTTATATTGACCCGTGTACTACACACTCCTTCATCACTCGAAGAGTGATTCATGACTGCAATATGACAGTCAGTCATAGGGCATATAGTTTGTTGTTAGAGACTCTGTTGAGTGGGTCTGCTATTTTACAGGAGGTATGCTCTCCCTACATCCTCTTCTTTTCTGATCATCACATTCAAGTGGATCTTATACCACTTGATATGCAAGGATTTGATATAATCCATGGGATGGTTACATTGGAAAGGTATAGGGTTGTCTTGGACTGTGAATCCAAGCTGGTTGTGTTTGCTAATGATAGCAACACATGGATCTTTCAAGGAGAAAGAAAGATTCTACCCACCTGTCTTATGTCATCTATGGTTGCCGATAAGATGATGAGGCAAGGATGTTATGCATTCTTGGCCCATGTGGTAGATGTTACCAAGGAGAGCACTAACCCTGCTGAAGTTCCTGTCGTCAGGAAATCCGAGGATGTTTTTCCTGAAGAACTGTCCGATATACCACTGCCTCGAGAAATTGATTTTAAAATTAATTTAGTCCCAGATACAAAACCCATAGCTCAAACACCGTACAGGATGGCGCCTGCCGAAATGGCAGAACTCAAGAAATAGCTTTAAGAGTTGCTGGAGAACGGTTTTATCCGACTGAGTACTTCACCTTGGGGTGCTCCGGTTTTGTTTGTTAAAAAGAAGGATGGGTCAATGCGGTTGTGCATTGATTACAGACAACTTAATAAGGTAACAACAAAGAATAAGTACCCTCTACTGAGGATTGATGATATCTTTGATCAGTTGCGTGGTGCAACAATCTTTTCAAAGATAGACTTGAGGTCCGGATATCATGAACTCCATATTAAGGACAGTGACATATCCAAGTCTGCCTTTAGGACGATATATGGTCACTATGAGTTCACAGTTATGTCGTTTGGACTAACTAATGCACCAGTTGCATTTATGGAACTCATGAATAGAATCTTCCGACCTTTCCTTGCTCAGTGTGTTGTCGTCTTTATAGATGACATTCTGATCTATAGTAAGGATGCTCAGTAGCATGAACAACATCTTCACCAAGCTTTAACCTTGCTAAGAGAACACAAGCTATACGCTAAGTTTAGTAAGTGTGAGTTTTGGTTGTCAGAGGTATCATTTCTTGGACATGTGGTATCTGCCTTGGGTATTCGTGTTGACCTAAAAATGTAGAATCTGTTCTACATTCCGAACAAACAAAGACACCGACAGAGATTCGAAGTTTCTTAGAGTTAGTTGGCTATTACCGAAGGTTCATGAAGAACTTCAGTTCTATAGCCTTACCTTTAACCAAGTTAACCTAGAAGGATGTTCCTTTTTCTTGGAGTGATAAGTGTCAACAGTCTTTTCAGCTGTTGAAGGAGAGGTTAACAAGTGCACCTGTTCTTGTGCTACCTGAGAAAGGAAAAGGATATGTAGTTTTCTGTGATGCTTCTAAGAATGGACTTGGTTGTGTGTTGATGCAGGATAAGCAAGTAATTTGTTTCACTTCCCGACAGCTTAAGAAACACGAGGAGAATTATCCAACACACGATCTAGAGTTGGTTGTTGTGGTTCATGCCTTGAAGATCTGGAGACAGTACCTCTACGGAGAAACATTCCAGATTCTCACAGACCACAAGAATCTTCAGTATATATTTTCTCAGCATGAGCGTAACATGAGCCAACGTTGCTGGATGGAGTTAATTAAAGACTATGAATGCACGATTGATTACCATCCAGGGAAGGCCAATGTGGTTGTGGATGCCTTGAGTAGAAAATCAGCAACATCAACCATGGATAGAGCACTACTAAGTTCCTTAGTATGCTCTACGAGACATATGCTTATCTCTTTAAGGCAAGACAATGTGCAGTTGAAGGTGTCATTGTTAGCTGGTTTGTTAGCTGAGATGCATATTAAACCAAACTTAAGAGAGCAGATAAAGGAGGCACAACAAGCTGATGCTGCAGTTCAGCAGATCATATCTGATTATGGTGATGAGAAGCGAGATGGTTTCCATGACTCAGATGATCGAGTGGCATGCTATCATGGGAGAATGATAGTACCAGATGTGGATAGCTTGAGGAAGTTAGTCCTGGAGGAAGCTCATTCTTCAGTGTATGTCATGCATCCAGGGAGCACCAAGATGTATCGAAACTTAAAAGATAAGTATTGGTGGCCAGGGATGAAGAAGGATGTTGCTGAGTTTGTTCTGAGGTGTCCTGTGTGTCAGCAAGTTAAGGCTGAACACCAGAAGCCTGTAGGAACAATGCAACCTTTACCCATATCACAGTTGTATGTTCAAGAGATAGTGCGTTTGCACAGAGTTCCTGTCACTATAGTTTCTGACAGAGGTCCCCAGTTTACTAGTCGTTTTTGGGAGCAGTTGCACAGAGCTTTAGGAACCAAGTTAAGGTTTAGTACAACCTTTCATCCACAGACTGATGGACAGTCAATTTTGTCCCTTTCTAAACAAAGTGTAATATTGTTTTATAATGTAGGGACCTATGTGCAAATTACCCAGTTAAGGGGTTTAACTTGCAAATTTCATAGGTAAATATGTTCCTCTGATGATGAGACATCATATGAGTAAATATGACGAGATATGCTGGATTTCCCAAGCTTGGGCATTCAAATGCAGCTTGTGGAATGATCCTGGTGCTTAAAAACCCTAATTTTGGGGTAAAGTGTAATTTACCCAAAATATGGGGTGCAACTTGTAAAATACACCTTGTAGAATATCGTTTATGACTCTTGACATCATTCATAGTAGAAATGATGAAAGGGACACATCAATGAATAATCAGATAAGGAAAATGATCTTTGTGCATAAAATTCACCTAGTATGAGTAAGGAGACCCTTCATATATGTACCCTAGTAGAAAGTTGGTTTTCTTTACCCTTAGATCTTGAGTTTTGATGGGATTTTCATAAGAGATGATGTTTTGGACGTTCCTTGAAAGAAGGAGGGACTTAGATGAGAATTCCATGTTCTAGGGGTCCTTTAAGTGAAAAACTACCTAAGCTATATAAGCCAATTCCTTACAAACCAAGTGAGCGTATCTTTTCTCCTCTTCATTTCTCATCCTTCTCAAACCGGCCAAGGCAGAGCTCTGGACCTCAGGGAGACAACCAACTAGATCTAAGGTGAGAAAGAACCATCTTCTAGCTCGGATTCTTGGATGAATTCATCATATAAGGTTGGTTCTATGGTTAACTCACTTAGTTTCTTTGTTCTAGCCGACCATCCCCATGTTTTCCTTGGAGAATCACCTTTGGCCTACTTGTGGATCTCAGGATGCCATTAGAGGCTTGAATCTTGGAAGATTGGAGCTCCAAGAACAATGTTTAAGGCGGGTTTTATAACTCTAAACTCTTTGCTTTATTATCCATATCTATGTTCTTGCAATTTGCACTTAGTTCTTCTTCTTCTTCCCAACTCTTCTTTGCTTCCTTGCAAGAAAATCCATGGAGTAACTGACCTTGATAGAGGTTGAAGATGATGGGCGTGATTTCCTAGGAAACTTTATCAAACGACCTTGGACCCTTTTGGTCTAAACGGTTTGCAAACCATTTGAGACCAAACGATATGAAACTGTTTGATCTCATGCGGTCTTACAAGACCGTTTAGAACCAAATGGTCTCAAGACCGTTTGATAGGGTTGACCAAGGGAATACCATTTAAGGGTGTGCTGATAACATGTTGAGTTTCATTCCTACAAAGAATCATAATCCAATTCCTAACCAATTGAGAGTTGAAGGCACTTCAACCCCTTAAACCCTAATCGGGTTGATTTGTTGTTTTCAAGTATAGATCTTGTTGAGTTTTGGGTTGAAGGACCCACACGGTCTCAAGACCATTTGGGGTTTCATCCAAACGGTCTCAAGACCGTTTGGACACAATCCAAGACCGTTTGGAGGTCTAGTGATGAGGTAATTTGGTGATTTGAAGGTCCAATTGCTATAAGTTGAAGAATTGATAAATATATCTGATTTTAGACCTAATTAGGGTTCAACCCATATCCAATCGACTTGGTTTTTGATGAAAATTTGGGAAAACGGTCTCAAGACCATTTGGAGGGTGTCCAAATGATCTCAAGACCATTTGGGCCAAGTTTGGGCCCAATTGGAGGTCAATTGATAGGTTCAACCTTGGATTGATTCACATTGTTGAACATTGATGACTAACCGATTGGAAACCCTAATTGAGTTGGATTCAACCCTAATTGGCTTTCAATTGAGGTTCAATTTGGTGTCCAATTGATCAAGCCTAACCCTAATTAATTCGATTTGTAAGTGGTTAACATGGATTTGGACAATTGAGGGCTTCAACATAGATAACCATAATCGATTGTAACTTTTGGTCCACTTTTGAGGTCCAAACGGTTTGATCCCATTTGGATCAAACGGTCTCAAGACCATTTGGATCCAAAAAGTATCAAGACAGTTTGAGGCCAAATGGTCTCAAGACCGTTTGGGGCCAAACGGTCTCAAGACCGTTTGGGCTCAAACGATCTCAAGGTCGTTTGGACCAATCGATCTCAAGATCGTTTATGACCAAACGGTTTCAAACCGCATAAGCTCAAACGGTTTGGAGGTCAACCCTCCCCAAATGTTCAACACACCCAAACGGTCTCAAGATGGTTTGGGGCCAAACGGTCTCAAGTCCATTTGGTGGTTGAAGGTTGAAACCGTTTGGAGATTTTTTTCAAGGTTGTTTATACGTAATCAATTGAAGATGTAATTGGTTTAATGGTGATGTGATATAAACCCTAATGGTACCCTAGAACATTAAAGGACTAAATGACTAATGAATTGACCCATGATGGTGATCAATGGGTCATTTTACCATTATATCCCTAAAGGGCACAATTGAGTGATATCTTGTTCTAAACAAACCCTAATAACATGATATTGGAGATTTTTCTTATGTTAATCAATGAGAACTTAACCCAAACTATTTTGGAGTAATGTAATCATCATCTTCCATAAGAGGAGAGAGATATTCACCACCTTTTAGTATGAGGAGAGAGAAAGTATCAAATATGTTTGAAACTCAAGTAAAGTACCTTCAATGTATATGAATGTGCATGATTAGGGTATGATCCACCTACGTGAGATCATGGAAACCCTAATCATGATAATTGATGAATATTAATCTAATCTGAAGGCATCAATAGTGATGTTTCTCACACATGATGTTGTTATAAGTTCAATTCACCATGAAGTGATTAGTAAACCCTAATTCTAGGGTGATATCATGTAATGTGAATAATAAACCCTAATCGATGAGAATCAGGGAATCTAACTCTTGTAAAGAGTATGAAGGCACATCTTTTGAGATGAATTGTTTATCCTTATCAGTTGAATTAACCTTGCAGGTTCTTATATAATGATGATCAAATCCATGTAAGGATTGTGATGCCATATTCATTGAAAGCATCTATTAGCTTTATGAATAATGACATACCCTGTTTACTCAGAAAGTGGCATCTTATGAGATGATAGGCTGCAAGAGCCATGAAGTATCATCAAGGTCATGCTTATGAGATGACTTGTGATAAGATGTTTGAGAAATGATAATTGATGTGAGTTATACTTGTACATTTAGTATTCTACTTTCATAGCTGCTATGCTAATGATTAATGTTTGAGAACATGTATGATGTTAAAAGAATACTGAAATGTAACTAACTAATCTAGTATAATCATACCATGTAGAGCCCTGATCATAGATCCATCATTGTCAGAAGTTACATGATGGTGAAATAGGTTTTCCTAAGGGAATTCCTGGAGCACATACTTTTGAGTATGTGGTGTATATGGATGTGTAAAACCTTACATCCTAGTGTAGGAATTGATGTAGATGTATCTTAATCCATCAACCCTTCACTAAGTGTTTATACCGGGGTGATGTAACATTATTCTCCTGAGGAAAATGTTTTATACCGCATCAATGAGAGATAAACAAGAAATCTTTCGATAGTAAAGAGAGTGCAGAATGCCACTATGACTCTAATAGCGAAGGACCAGAATACCCTGGTAAGATATAGTAGCAGAGACACTAGATGTCATGCATGTTTATCCTCACTCTGACTGAGGAAGTTGAAGGTCATGAGAATCCGGCTCTTTTGATGACCTATTATGATACCGAGGCGACGTAACAATGGTCAGTTGGAGTGTGAGCGGTATACCTCAACTCCGCAGGGCTTAAGGATGTTTGCAAAACATAATCAGCCGTGTAGTATATCTGTTAAAGTTGAAATACGAGATACTTGAATGTTGTTACACTGCTTAATACACATGTCATTCATATTTCTTAATATTGTTATTCTTCCAAATGTAGATCTGCTGTTGATTGCTCTAAAAGCTTTCCTTACTTGTAAATGTTCTTTGATTGCTATTATAAAGCTTCTGGCAGAGAGTTATAACTCTCGCTGGGACAATTATTTAAAATTGTCTCACCCCATAGATTTCAACTTTATAGGTGGTCGCCGAGGAAGAAGGAACCAATCTTCAGGTGACCGATACCAGGAGCAGCAGCACCTGGAGCAGAAGTAAATCTCAGGTGGAGATACAGTCTGTTGAGTTGTGTGTTAGATAGATAGTCCTATGTCGTCTTTGTACTCTCAGGTCTTGGAGTTAGTGATCTGAGATTTTGATTTGATTCCTGAGATTTTGTATCATGGTGTATATAATTACTCAAGAAGTAATTTAACAGAGATGTAAATAGTTTATCTTGTTCCTATGAAGGAAGTTTTATGGTTTCATCATTTTTATCTCAAAAAGTTTTAATTTTTGGTGATTTTTGGTATTCCGCTGCTAATCGAATCGCTTTTGCTAAGTTTACTTCGAGTTTTATGTGTTTATCTCGGGTTTTGGAGATCAAAGCCCACAAGAAAGGTCCGATTAGGTGATTTTTGTTCTATTGTATTTGTAATTGAATCCACTACAACATGGTATAGCAAGATACTTAGTTAAAAGTACAAATTAAAGTCGCACATTGCAAAATTAATCATGGTAGTCACCAAATTGGAACAACTATCCAATTAAGTATTTAATATCAAAATGAGTAAGAGGCACTTGATGAGAGAGGAGTAGTACAAAAGAAGAGAGAGAAAAATCGAGGTTGTCACATCCTTCTCTCCTTACAAGGAATTTCATCCTCGAAATTTATCCTGATCATAAACAAGATTCAGGGTAAAAACCATCCGGTCTAGGTATTCCACTATGATGGGATGTACACTGGGCAATCAGCATCAAGGGTGTATTCATATCGATCATATATGTGTTACTTTGTGTTTTATCACATAACAACATCATTATGGCATTAAGGTTTTTCTCAATCCTTAGTATCCCTCCACTAAGGTTTTATTTATATCTCCATATGAGACCAAGGTGTATTATCAAAATCTATGTTTATTAATTCTCAAGTGAACATGTTTGTGATCATGACTTCCAAAAATGTAGTGTAGACTTCATTATTATACTAGATTTTATGCATATTTTTATTCCAAAATTTCTACCAACTCTAATCGATTACGTTCATTACTTTTCATTTCAAAACGAGAATTAAACAATTTATTCATCATGTTTATTTATGATCCAAGTGCATCAATATCTCGAGTTAAATCCTTTTTTTTGGTGGGGGTATTATATTAGACATGGTACTCCTGATTATTCAAGGTAGAATCTCTACACATCATCCTATCCAGTTCATGATTTTTAAGGCTACATCATTTACGTATAGTTTGATTTCATACTAGGTCTAGCTTATGAGAGTGGCTTAATGTGCATATTCAAGTTTTTAAACATAAGTGAGATACTTCATGTATCAAACATCATTCCAGGAACAACATTATCATCAACCTCAAGGTTTTCAAATTCTCTCAAGATCAAGCCACTCATACTAAGGCATATATGTGTCCAACAAGACATGTTAACCACAACCTTATATGTGTAACACAATTTCTACCCATCTTTTGAAAAACAAGGATAACCTCTAGATTCCTTTATATACAACTACTAACCTAGGTATGAGGCTCATCATCATATACATTATCTAAGGGTCTTGGGATATCTCCCTCACCTACATATATATCAAGCATCAAATTTTCAATTGCCTCTTTCTCTAGGGTTAGATATTTTCATAGGACATCTAGGGTTCAACATTTTCAAGGAAACCACACACGCTAGGCCATTCAACTCATATACTTATAAGTATTCTAGCTAGGGACTCATCATCAAGTATTTCATCATTCATATTATTCAACATTTCAAATATTTTGGAGTTTAGGTACTCTAACCTTCTCCCGATACGGGTCAAATCATATCAACCTTCCTCAAACAACCTGGGTCTTATCAACATTGACATCATCATCAATATCATCATCTTAGGTTTCTAGGTTATTCACTTGCCTAACTTGTATCATGTCTCTAGACAACTCTAGATATTATGACTATCATCTAAACTCTCTCATCTAAACTTGATGTTACATCTTTTTCTCCTAGGTTGCATGGAAACTCACTACCTTTCTACGTGTGGTAATATTTTTCATATGTACATATAATAATACTTGAAATATGTTTTCTCCAACGTTTAAACAGGCGATGAAAACCACCATACTCCATTCGAATAAAACCAAAACCAAAATGAGTTACCATATTCATTAGGAAGTCTAGTATCATGACACCTAGAGAACTAGCAAGAACATGGTGCACACTTGTGTATACATCCTAAGCACATGTCGCAAATCATGTCTAGGGAGGTAACTTACACAAGTCTACACCTATTTCTAGAACATCTAGGTTCTATCCTAGAGGCTAAGTCAACCTAGTCCACAAAGGACATATTATTAAGTGTCTAGGGTTGAGATGTAAGGTGAGTTTAGTTTGTGTTTCATGTGAGCAATGTTTGGTGTAGTTATTGTTCATGCTCTGACACCATCTGTCACGGAACCGGAATCCTAGTCCCATGAACCAAATGTATACTAAAGGAGAAATTCGGAAGTGTAAAGCTTAGCACACATGAACAGATAAAAAGATACAAGCACCAACATAATCTCAACAATCAACAAGATATATTAAGCAACATCATTATATTACATGATTTGAATTACATATTAAAGAGTCACTTTGTACAAGTCTGCTAATGTATACTACATCTGGATCTTACAAAAAGTACACCTAGCATAGCTCACCAAGCCCATCAACCTTCTAGCCATCTTTGAACCTAAAAACAACATACGAGAAATGGGTCAACACATGAGGTGTTGAGTCTGGGGCTGGAAGATACACATATATATACGATTTGCATAATTTTGAAAAGATTTCAAGATTAAACGAACAAGAATAAACAAGTTAATTGCTTAACAAATGTGAAACCATATTTTATGTCATTTCACTCCATTATATCAACAATATCAAACATGTTTAAGGCCTTTGACCAACTTCCCATCGGAAGGGTCCGTAAGGGTGCTCAAGCTTAGCTAACCCTTTTATACGAGAGGGACCTCAAGTTCGTATCCAAGATCCCTTTATCAACAATATTATAATGGAGTTCCATATATATATATGTGTGTTCAAGTTATAAAAAAGATGAAGCAAACATCGAGTATGACATAGAAATACGACATGGCAATATTTGAGAAAATAGACAAACAAGCATATAATATATGTCTTTTCAAGCAAGAAAGCGGTAGTCATATAACTAAATAACGCCCATACCTAATTCAAAGATTCATATCCTAACTTATCCTTCACCATCTAGTCTCATGCCAAACCTAATTAAGAACAAGATTGCATATATACATTAGATTCTCATCATTAATCATGATTATCTTTATTTTATGGTTTTTGCCAAGTTGGTTTCAAGGTGTTTATTAGTTCATTTGATGATCTCATATTGATTTAGGGTCCATCATAAGAGTGTGGTTCAAGTTTCATATGCTTTCGAGGTTTCATGTGGACATGACAAGATTAAGGAAACTTATGCTCAAATTATACCACGAGACTCATAATAGAGTAACCAAGGTCATGATCATCAATATAGGAGAACCCATCATCAAACATGGTTTAGATCAGCAACATTAGGTCATAAGAAACATATTCCAAAATATATGTATGTCCATTAGAACCAAGATTAGCAATCTAGGCAAAGTTCAACATTGTAGTCCAAAGTGGACACATAAGTACAATTGAGGTCATTCATGAACAATGGGTTGATCAAGACCCTCATTAGAGCCACAAGAGAAAAAGATTTACTAATTCAATGCTTAGGGGCTATAAGTATATCAAAGATTCAAACTTCATCATAATCATCATTAAAGTCCAAGGACAAGTCACATAGTGCAAAAGGGAGTAACTCTTAAGCAATAAGGGTGATAAGGACCCTCCTACAGATCAAAGATTTACTAAAGGTTTTGATTTCATGATTAGGCAGATAGATGATCATTAAAGGTTCATGTTTTATCACTTAGGAGAATTGAATGAACTCAACATGGATAAATTTATCATTTTTAAGAAATCAGGGGAGTAAACATTAGAATTAGGCCCTCTAACCATGCCCAATTGGTAGGTCTCGTCGAGCTGGTCAATTTGGTATACTTATATGTCTAATTTGACCAAGGGATTTGGGAGATATCAATTTTAGAAGATCAATAAGAAAAACTATAGAGATAAGATGTGACACATACAATAATTTCCATTGTAGGCCGGATCCCTTGGATCACGATCGAATGGCCACCCCAAAAAGCCTTTTTAGCAGCGTTCATGGTCCACGATCGGCGCTCACCACTCCAAACGCGGTCAGGGTGGTGGCGGTTGGCTTCAGTGTGTCTCCATCCTCAACCGTCGCCAGCAAATCGGACGGCCGCGTGGCCTTCGTCTCCCAGCGTGCATCCCGTTCGGGAATGCTCTGTTTCTTTTGTGGAACAGGGGAGGTACATGGGTCCTGCGCCCCACCAAACACCATGGTTATCATGGCCGCTTATCCCGGGGGAAGAAGCAACAAAGCTATTGGAGGTTTGGGGCACGTCGACCTCTTGGAGTCCAGCCATGGGTGCCACTGTGGTGGTGTGCGACGGAGCTAGATGGTTGTCGTAGCCATCGACTAGCAGGACCATCTGCCCGGGAAAACCGATGCAAGGAGGACTAAGAAGGGAGAAGGGGGGTCTAGGGTTAGATGAGGAGGGGGTTTATAAAGAAGCTTGAGGCCTAGGGTTTAGATGGGGGGTGTAGAGTTTCACCCGCCGCCTCCATCTCCCAGTTTGGAAGGTAAGGAGGGAAATTACTACCCTTCGTGACTTTCTCGATCGCGAGAGGGGAGGAAGCTAGCGCTGGGCCGTGTTGAATTGGGCCCAACAAGCAAGGAAGGAAACAAAAGCACATAAAATCAAGGTAAATCAAAGCATCTTCAAGCTTGCATAACTCATGCTACAAAGGTCCGATGAGCGTGATTTTTGTTCTGTTGTATTCATAATTGAATCCACTACAACGTGGTTGATGGGAGCTGGGACTTACAACAAAAGATTACTCTTCCAATGGGAGTCCCTAATATGCACCAAAAACCCTAGAGAGTTGATGTCTTCCCTAGGTTTACCTATAACGGGTGCTTAGATAAATTCTCCAACCCCATAAGAGTATGGAAGCCTTATCGTAGTAAAGATGTAGGATCAAACCCAAAAGACAACAGTCTTGTTGCAAGCAACAAGATAGAAAACGTATGGAATTTCACTTAATCACTTACTAGCAGGCACTTATATCGAAAGTTGGATTTTGATGTTTTAAACTAAGAATATGAAAAGTAAAGAAAGCAAGTAAATCTAATGAGTTTATGATAAAAGATCACTAGGGTGTGATTGGTTTTTCACCACCACTACACATTGATCAACACATGCAAAGCAAAACTTAACCTGCAAAAAGAGTCCAGTCAGTTAGTATCCTTGTAGACTTAGCCTTCTTTTGGAGAATCTAACTACGAGAAGCGCGGGAATATTGCAACGCCAGCCATTCCTGAACAAATGGTCACATTACTTTGCATTATTCCCCTCGCAAAGTGTGTTCCTCGACTTACCAAGGTTGCACTTCCATACGTCAACTGATTCCATTTCATAGTATGAAAGTGCAACGGATGATAGTGAGTTTACTCCACTTCTTGAGATACACTTCTAGATACCGAAACAGATGCATGGTGGATACATGCACCAAGAACCAACATACAAATGAGTTTCGAATCTAGTAGTACAAACATAGACAATTCATACTAAAAGATAAAGGATAACACAAGTTGGAGATCAAGCAACATGCATTCATTAATCGTTTGATGTCGAACTGAAAAAAGATAATAACTCTATATTACAACCTAAGGATTACATTTGCATGATATGAAAACATGGGTAGAGGGGCTACTCCCCGCACCCTAGTGAGAGAAACTACTCCCTCATGACTAGGACAAAGAGGGAGGCGAGAAGAGAGAGAGAGCATCATCCCCATAAAGGAGAGAGGAAAGTCAACCCCTTGGAGAGAGAGTAACAATCCACCAGTCTTCACAGGTTGCACGACGATGAGGTCTCCCCTTCCCACCTTCTTTGGCGAAGAAGGAGAAAGTAGCTTCAGGATGGAGTATGGATCTCAGACCGATAGCTTCAGGGCGGAGGATGGAAGTAGCAAGAGCTCTGGAACGATTGCAGCAGCCTTTGGGCATCTGAAACTTGATTTTTTGATGAAGGACCCTTGGGGTCTTATTTGTAGGCCTTAAGTGAAGTCCAAACAGTTTGGAGACCGTTTGTACCTCAAGACCATTTGGGACCTCAAGACCATTTGGCCCTTTGAGACAGTTTGGATTCATGCGGTCTTGAGACCGTTTGACTTCATGCGGTCTTGAGACCGTTTGGATTCATGCGGTCTTGAGACCGTTTGACTTCATGCGGTCTTGAGACCATTTGAACTCCATGCGGTCTCAAGACCGGTTGGCTTCATGGGGTCTTGAGACTGTTTGGATTCATGCGGTCTTGAGACCGTTTGACTTCATGCGGTCTTGAGATCGTTTGAACTCCATGCGGTCTTGAGACCATTTGAGTTCATGTGGTCTTGAGACCTTTTGAACTCCATGCGATCTCGGGACTAGTTGGCTTCATGCAGTCTTGGGACCGTTTGACTCCATGCGGTCTCGGGACCGGTTGGCTTCATGCGGTCTTGGGACCGTGTGACTCCATGCGGTCTTGGGACCGATTGGCTTCATGCGGTCTTGGGACTGTTTGACTCCATGCGGTCTCGAGAATAATTGGCTTCATGTGCTCTTGGGACCGTTGGAATCCATGCAGTCTTGAGGTTGAGTTATTCTTTTATGATTTTTTTGTGATTTTCTGCATATATAAAAAGGAAAAGTTAGTCTAATGGTATATTTACAAAAATAAGGTAATTTTGGGATTATGTATAATTTTAACTTAGAAAGAGTATGGAAAACTAAAGAAAAAGACTAAGATAACCATCCAAAATAGGAGGTTATCAGTGGTGCATATTATAAAGACAAACGATCAAGGTGTTGATTAAAAGGTGACATGGTATAGCGAGATGCTTAGTTAAAAGTACAAATTAAAGTCGCACATTGTAAAATTTATCATGGTAGTCACCAAATTTGAACAACTATCCAATTAAGTATTTAATATCAAAATGAGTAAGAGGCACTTGATGAGAGAGGAGTAGTATAAAATAAGAAAGAGAAAAATTGAGGTTGTCACATTATAAAACTGACAAGGCAAACATCGAGTAAGACATAGCAATACTAAATGACAATATTTGAGCAAGTAAACAAACAAGCATACAATATATGTCATTTCAAGCAAGAAAGCGATAGTTATATAACTAGATAAGGCCCATACCAGATTTAGGTATTCTTAACTTAACACGTCCATTTCCATTTAGATCATAAGCCAGCCCGATTAAGAACAAGATTGCATATACACATTAGATTCTTATCATTAACCCTAATTAGGTGCATTTTAGGGTTTTGTCCAAGATAGGTTACAAGTTATTTATCAGTAAATTTGATGACCTTATACTGATTTAGAGTCCATCATGTGGGTGTGGTTCAAATTTCATGCCATTATGATGTTCCATGCACTTTTTATGATCATATCAAGGTTTAAGGCATTTACATGCATTCTAGGGTCAAAAGACTCACAATAGGCCACCTTAGATCATGATTCATCGAGTCAAGAGGTCTAGATCTAAAAGATGATTTAGATCAGAAATATTAAGTAATCAAAAACATATAATAAGATTGGATGGTTGTCCATTAGAAACTAGATTAGTAATTTGGGGAAACGTTCATCATGAAAGTCCAAACTAAGAACATATGTACAAAAAGGGTCATTGATGAACAAATAGGGAGAGTAGGACTTTCATTTCGTTCAAGCATACATCACCGATACTGATTTAAGGATCATAGAGTAGATTGAGTAATCAAGATCCAAGATTGCATCAAAAACATAAATCCACTATGCTTTAAAGTATGCATCTTTTTGGGTAAAGTGAGAACAAACGATGGAATTGGGGTCTGAAACTGAGTCCACATTGTATATCTCGTTGCGTTGATGAATTTTGATATATTAAACACTAAATTTGACCCAAGGGTTGAAAAGTTATCACATTTTAAAGAATTCATCTTGAAAAGGGGAACAATACCTTATTTCAGCTAGGATTTGGTATGTTCATTGACTGGGCCTTGGCCACCCATGGGTGTTGGGCCTCTGGACTGGCTGGTACAAGCCCAACCAATCTGTTATCCCACTCAAAGGCTTCGGGGATGGGCCTACTCCTTCTGGACTCGCGGATTCCAAATCCAACGACCAGTCGATCCCACAGGTCTCACCCCATTTCATCATCCCCGCGACCTATGTTCCTTCCATCGGAACAGAGCAAGAATAGGGGGTGGTGCTCCATCCTACCAGTGGATTTTGTGCCTGCAAAGGCCTTCTAGTAATTGAGTACAAGCTACGGCCGAGGGTCTAGATCATGCGGGCCATGACCCAACTGCTTGGCAGGCTCGTCCCTGCCCTTCATCAACTCTTATGGCGGTCGAGATAGCAACAGGTAGGTGGGTTCCTCAACACCGGTAACTGGGGAGGCAGAGAAGAGGAGGGATAGGAAAGGAAATTAAGGAGAAAGGTGAAAGGAGGGGGAGGGCTAGGGTTAGATGAGAGGGTTTTATATTTGGCAAGTTAGGGTTGTGAGATATGGTTCCTCTCCGTTACTCAAACGTGGTGGAGGCAGAGAACCCTTTCTTTTTCCAACCACTTCGCTGGTTTCCTAAATAGGAAAGGGAGGAGGAAAAAGGCAATTGGGCCACATTGTTGATTTGGGCCTATGTAGGCCAACCCAATGGACAAAAGGGTATAGAATTGAGCTAAAACAAGGTATAAATAGCTAAATTTCAAGGTGTCATAACTTGGACTCTAAAGGTCCAATCACTGTGATTCTTGAGTCATTAGATTCTTATTCGAAAGGTCTACCACTTTGCATATAATAGAGAGAAAGTGTATCACATTGAATAGGTTCAAAAGTTTCTTACAAAAGGTGATATGTGAAGAGCTAAAAACTTAGGTCCATGAGCAAATTATGTTACAAAGGTGAAAATCATGCATATAGTAATAAAAAATGGGTCATCGACAAGTCAAGTCATGGAATTAAACTCATGTTGAGTGATCTGAGTTAATAATAGAGAGAGAAATAGTATAATGGAGGAGATATAAAATCAAGTTTGTCACATAGACGGCCGTAGGAGATCACATCCTTGGTCTTAGACACCACTTTCTTCGTGATTCTCTTCATTGTAGATAGATTTTGGTGGAGAAACGTGGGATTTTAAGGAATTTTCATAGTTCGACACATGTGGGGCGGAATGGAGAGAAAGTGAAGAAATTGGTGGTTGAAATTAGGTGGAAATGATGGGTGGAGATAGGTAAACTGGTAGGAAGATGATTTGTAATGGATTGGAGGTAATTTGGTTGAGAAATAGAGGTAGAAGAGGTGAAGGATGGTGTTGCACTTCTGCTTTTGCTCGCAGAATGATCGTTCTGTTGATGTGAAGTCGAATGAGCAAGTAAAATGAACAAAATTGGATTGATGACTTAAGTGTGGGATCATGATGCAACCTGGCAGTGTTGCATGGCACGAGTGTGGTAGGTCGCCTGCTGCATGGCCTTGGCACTCCACACGACCATTCTGACTAGATAGGTACATGGCTTTGCTGCCTTGCAAAACCACATTGAGTCTGTTATTCAATTCTTCGATTTCTTGATTTTTATATTGATTTGAGTATACCACCACAGCCATGCCAAGGTACCACAGTCGTGGAGAGTACTGTTGCAGGTCATTTCAACTTGAACTTCATCTAAACACCAAATCTTTGATCCAAAGTGACTTTTCATGAATTCTTTGTCCAAATTTCATCTAATTTTCCTCATTTCAACCTATTTTTATCTACACATCTTAAAATTAGAAAACCCTATTGAAAACAAGTGTGTGAATTTTCTTGAAAAAGTGTAAAAGTATCCAAAAAGTATCAAAATTGAGAGGTTGGGTGAAAAATTCCGGAAACATAGGTGGGTTGACTCCCACAAGCGATGAGTTTCCTGCCTTCAGCCAAGCTTCTTGGAGATTCTTACATCATTCATCCATTTGAAATTCCAATGTGTCCATTCTTATAATAAATGCATCTCTCATTTGCACTCAACCTATGCTCTTCACCCTTTTAATCACCAAAGTTGTCATCAAATATTTCATCCAGATGTCCTCCTCTCAAATGACCAATCGAAATGTTGAAGTGACCAGGTCCAATATCGTCATCTCAAACTCACCAGTCTGAGGACTTGTATATGCTAATCTTTATCTTCATGTTTATGAAAAAGAATGTCATTATGTCACTGCGAACATGAATCTCAACATCAGCTATAGATAAGAATGGTCTTCCCAAGATGATGGGGATCTTCCTTTCATCCGACTCCATGTCAAGAACAATGAAATCATTTGGGAACACTACTACTCTTTATTTGTCTATCATCACCAAAACATCATCCACTCTTCCTCTTGGTACTTTGATGGAACAGTCTGCATATTGGATAGTACAATGTGTCGGTTTCAACTTGCCTAAGACCAACTCAACATAGACACTATATGGCATCAAATTCACACTAGATCCCAAGTCAATTAGGGATTTGTCTATGCAATGTCCCCCAATGTATCTAGGTATGAGTGGAGCTCCTAGGTCTTTCCTCTTCATGAGAAGTGAGTGTTGGAGGATTGAGCTCACTTGTTCAGTCAACTTGGCTCTCTTTTGTATTCTCCCCATTGACTTTCTCTTCATAGTGCATAAGTTCTTAAGAAACTTGGCATATGATGGGATTTCCTTGATAGCATCCAACAATGGAATTTTGACCTTCACTGGCCGAAATACCTCCATAATGGCAACATTGTGCTTTTTTCTCCTCCTTACTTCTGGTGGATCATCTAATGCTTCAATGAATGGTGGCTCACTTGCTTTTGCCTTACTTGCATCAACAAGCTTCTCTTGTGGCACATATTGTAGTGGAACACTAGGGATGGTAGGACCTACAAATGGAGTGTGAGGTGGAGCAGATGGTATCACAACATCATCTTCGGCAATCTCAATCATAGTATAACCACTTAGCTTCCCTTATTTTGCTTTATCAACCTTTCTTTGACTTATGGGCTGCTCAAGCGATTTCCCACTCCTTAGAACTGTCACAACACTTCCTTGATCATGTTGTAGAGGGAAAGCTAGTTGTGGCTGTGGAGGAGGTGGAGGTGGTACTTGGTATTGAAATTGAGGTGGAGGGGGAAATTGAGGTTGGAAGGTGAATTGTTGAGAAAGTTGTGGTGATGGGGGGAGGAGTGTAAGGATTTTTATGGCCTTGGAAGTAGTATATGAGCTGCACTTGCATGGGAGGCACACTATAGAAATCTTGAGTGGATTGTGAACGTCCACTTGCTTCACTATAAATTAAGATGGGGTTTTAAGACAATTTTTCTTCTTGGAGAGATAGTAAGGAAAATAGTTGCTCTATCCTTTCCTCAAGCCTTGTAACATTCTTTTGGACATTATCAAAACTTTTCAATCTAGACAGAACCTCTTCCTCAAATCTTAAGCAATATCTTGGAGTTTGGGGTTCTGTGTAGCTATAGGAGTGAGGTGTCTTCTTGTCTTCATCATAAAACTCAATAGAATTGACCAAGTGGCAAGGAACATTTGTCACTTGGATCTTCATGAAGCTCACCATGTCACCAAGAATCTTCATCACTTGCGGCTTTGAGCCATTATGAGTCAGAGATGTCACATCGAAGGGGTGATCGCTATCATGCATCGTGCTAGAAGCTCATATTCATAAACCTTTTTCTAGTTGCTCATACATTGGCCATATCTCCTTAGGTGACCTAGCCATGAAAACTCCTCTACAAGAAAACTCTACTATAGCTTGACTCTTTGGGGATAGACTGGAGTAAAAGGACTGAACTAGATGTCACAAAGGGATCTCATGGTGTGGGCACTCTCTCAACATATTCCTAAATCTCTACGAAGTAGTGTGAAACTACTCATTTCCCATCTGCTTGAAACTCATTATGGCATGCCACATTTTTATCAACCTTGCAATGGGGTATAATTGCCTTAGGAAGGCATTCTTCATTTCTTCCCAGCTCATGATGCCCCTTCTTGAATCATATCGATCTTTGGCTTTGTCTTTGGGGGAGAATGAGAACAAGGTCAATTGGATTGTGTCATCATTGTCCAATGGCGTCCTGAAGGTTGAACATACTTCAAGAAATGAGTCTAAGTACTTGTAGGGGTTCTCACACTTTGAGCCATAGAAGGAGGGAAGGATCCCAAGAAGACATGGAGGGATAAGGAATTGCTCCCCTGGCATTTGATCAACTCTGCTACTAATTGATTTGTAGTTGCTTGGTATGAAGTAATCTTGAAGTGGCTTGTGAGGTGCATTTTGGCCTTCCATCTTATCTTCCCCGAGTGGCTTGTCACGTGTACAAGGCACAACCAAACAAAAGAATGAAAGTTACAAACCAATATGCACAAAGAATATAAAGAATAAAGAATAAATAATAGTAATGATGAGCTAGTAGTAAAAGTAAAAACAAAACTATCTATCTATGTAAAGAACCTTTCTCCTCGGGAATGGTGCAAGAAAGATTGGGGAGTCCCACCAGAGGTGCACACACTAATCATTTTGCATTTGACTAGAAGAAACCCATGAGATCGGGACACACGGTGGGATCACTATAAAAATCTATAATGGACCTAACTAAACACACCTATTCTAGTAAAACACTACACCCACAAGTGCATAGAGTCTTTTTGTAGTATAGGAGGGAGGCAAGTATATGGTTAATCCACATGGAGAAAAGGGGGCACTAGAGCTAGGTTAGTTTTTGGACTAGGTTCCTACTGCAAAGTCTAGGGTTGAAGGGTTTGATGGTTGTTTGTTGATTAAACTAAGGTTTGAGATAACAAGAAAGTAGATGAGGGAAAACAAGAACAAAACCTATGTTAATCCTAGACAATTAATTCTACTAAGAAATAAAAGACAAGGCAAGCAAGGAAAAGAGAAATTTACACTAAAGTAGGAAAGAAGAAATCTAGACTACACTAAGCTAGAAAACAAAGAAAATCATCAATTTAAAGACCTAAAATAGAAAGAGAAAATAAAGAACAAGGAAAGAAGCTAACTGAGCATGTAAAGAACTAACTAAGCTAACACTCAAAAAGAAAGAAGGAAATTAGTGTTTCAAAGCAATAAAGGGATGGGTGGGCTGTTTGGGGGATGCACTTATCAATTAGGTTGGGGTGACATGTGAACATTATGCTTTCAATTAGATTATAAACCCAAACAAAAATCGAGAGTCTAATGAATTCTCCTAAACTACTAAGTGGCCATGGATATGCTATATTGGGTATAGGGGAACTAGTCCCTAACATCCCCTAATACCCTGGCGAGGCTCAATTGGGGTAGGGTTTAGGTGTAATTCAATTAGAGTCTAAACAAGCATAGGTTTCTAGGTTAGATGATCTTAGGATGATTAGGGGCTTGATATGTGTCACTTAACACACTAATCACTAAGATTGTTAATCCTAGTGTTTAATCCTTTTAACTCTCCGGTTAAGGTTAGTATAGAAGGGTCGAATCCCAAAGGACAACTTTTGAAGATTGTTTCTTAAAAACCCAATTATTTGAAGAAATTATTTTATTTGTTTTTGGTATTTTCAGATTTGAAATGGAAAGTAAAAGTCAGAATGGGTGTTTGGTTGATTACACTAAAACAAGAAAGAAAATGCTAAAATTAAAATTGCACTTAAACAAAATATTATTTGCCCTGTAAAAGGTAAACAAAAATTAGTGTTAGCACAAAAAGCAATTATGAATTAAAAAACTAAAAACTAGAGTAAACAAGAAAATTGATGGTTCAAATCCAAGGGGGAGAATTGAGGCTTTAGGGGTTTTCACCACCTTAGCCATGGTAAAAACACAAATTAATTATTAATCGATAAATAGACGACGACATGTGAATCACAAAAGAAACATAAAATATGAACTCTACATGATCCCATTGGTCTTGGTGCTCATGTTTCCTAGTTCTTCATCCAAAAAAGAGATAAATCCGCGGTCACATCAAAATATCTATGCGAACTGGTTTATCATTCTAAACCCAAAATCACTAGATTATCAAATTAATAAACCAATCGTCTACAAGAATCAAATAAAATTAATCCAATCAAACCATGGCTAAGGGGATATTTCCCTTGCCTCGATAAAGTACTACTCACTCATAGTTCAGGAAAAGGGGGAGATGGAGGAAGAAAGTACTGAAGCCATAATCTAGCCCAAAATTAGGAGGTTAATCCTTTTGCTAGAGACAATAAAATGGCCAATTTCTTAATTCCTTTCTCCAAAAAAGAACGGAGAAAAGAGGATCTAGAACTGAAACTGGAATGAAGACACAAGAACAATATCAGAAAGAACAATGCTTGAAGAAAAATCTACTTTATTGCAGAACTAGAGATGAACACAAGAATAGAAATACTTCAGAATGCCCATACAAAGTAAAATTCCATATGCCCCAATGAGGAAGAATTGCCCCTCCTTTTATAGGAGAAGGAGGGGGGCATACATTAGGTTTAGGGCAAAAGAAATGGCAGGCTGCGCTGCTAACTTTCTGGATCTAATCAATAGAGGAAATAATTGCTTGCTTTACATTCGTTCTGCAGTAATTTTCTGTAACAGCAATTTCAAGCGTATTTTTGGGCCAGTAAAAAATCCGGTAGCGGTCCGAAAATATATTTTTCCTGTAGATAATTGAATTATATTTCGAACACAGAGTTACAAAATAAATTCCGCCTTGTGATGTGGGAAATATACCAATTTTAGTGAAAGATATATACTGAAATCAGACTCTGTGGAAAAACATAAGGCTACTTTCACTGGTTAATTGTGTAGTCAAATAAACACCAAAGCCGCAAAATATGTCTTTTTTATAGCCAATAAAAATTTCTTTTTATTCCATACTTTATCTTGAAATTA
This sequence comes from Alisma plantago-aquatica, assembly GCA_963693085.1. Taxonomy (NCBI): domain Eukaryota; kingdom Viridiplantae; phylum Streptophyta; class Magnoliopsida; order Alismatales; family Alismataceae; genus Alisma; species Alisma plantago-aquatica. The sequence continues at coordinate 10,048,631 of OY856415.1, read as the reverse complement.
CGCCTTTAGATGCAAAAGATATGATTATTTTGGTGATGAGTATCTCAGGCACTGCGGGAATATTTAAAAAGTCTCATGTCTTCATCTTTTATTTTCCCAATTTAATTACTTAGATAATTCCTAAAAATTAAGAAAAATACCATAAGAATTCAGGAAAAGTATATCAAGAAGATGAAAGTGCTATTTATTTTTAAATTAGCTAAAGTTAACAAAAATGTCCTAATTAATTAATCTAAATGAAACAAAAATAAGAGATGAATATGCATTGATCAAAATACCCAAACTTAAACTTTGCTCGTCCTGAGCAACATTAAAATAAAAAAATACTTTCAAGACATACTCTCAACCTATCATCCTCACTCTCCTAACAACCACTTGATTCCTTCCACCAAAATATGGCCAAACGACCCTGACTTCCTGAATTCACAAAAAGTGACTATTATATTTCCTACTTCATAAACTTGCATTTATTCAAGACGTGCAATAAAATAGATTTTTATTTCACCTTTGCATTTGGTACTCCAATTTTTTTTTTAAATTTTACAAAAGAACAGGGCTAATTTTGGATGGTTGGGGTTTTTGTAGTTTTCCCCTGGGTAGAAAATTGGAGTGAAGGAGGTATGAAAGAAGGACAGTCTCTCCTCTATTCGACTCGAGACCTTTTTATTTAGTGGACATGCAGTTACATTGACCACATTGTTTTTCTTTGATTTTTGGTGATACAACAAATTGCGTGGGTATGGAAGAAATGGAAGAGGGGGAAGGGGTGCCACACCAAACTTAGCATTTTGGGCACTATTGGCTTTTTTCTTTTTGATGAATAGAAAGATTTGGAAGTAGTGGAAGAAGAGTAGAAGAGCTTGTTCTTGTGTAACTTTTTTTTTCCATCTTTTTTTAGAGTACCATGCATTGGTTCAACTATTACCGAATCATGCGAAAAATCAAGAAAATTTATACAAATTGTGCATGATAAGAAAGCATCACTCTTGAATCCTATCAGTCCTCTATGGCTTGTCATATTTTCCATGGAGTGATTATTATTTGAGGTCCTAAGTGACAAGAGGATTTCTAGTCATGAAAGTTTCAAAATTTTAGTTGCAAGGCAGTTACATCATTAAGGGGACTATTTTGACAAATGATCATATCAAGGCCGACTAGACATGAGCCAATAACTAAATTAACTAATGAAAATAAATATGAAAAGAAAAAATAAAATAAATACAGAAAAGATAGGGGGTGGATCACATACCACCCACCCCACCCCAGACATAGAATTTTGCTCATCTTGAGCAAACTCTTAGACCGAGATGGAGGGAAGAGGATCACGGCAGTGGAAGATAGTATGGAGGTGGACGAGCAAAGGAGGAGGCATGGTTGTGGTAGTGACTTGGTTGATTTCCTTAGATCCACTCCATCATGTTTGCTTGTGTGTCTCAAAATGTATCCTGAATGGCTTGGCGTACGTCAGTATACCAAGGATAAAAATTGAAATCAAGATGGTTAGGTCCCCATGATTTGACATATGGTGGAGAACAGTCATATTGAATCTCATTTGTATAAGGATAATTATTATAAGAAGCACTATTTTGACTGAATTGTAGTTGTTCGATTATATGTTGTCCACTAGTATCGATGGGGGTTGGGATGAAGGGATGATAGTCAGAGTATCCATCCATGAAATTTGGTTGCACAGCTTGGGTAGTGATATATAGTAGTGGATCAAAAGACGTTTGGTGATTATCATAAAGTGGTTCCTTAAAGGGAGAGGGAGGAGAGGAAATGGGTATGGTCATAGATGGGTGAGGGGGTTGTGGGAGGGGAACTTCTTGAGTGGTGATGTTGCTTGTACCCACATTATGAATAGTTGGAGGGTAAATGTCCATCTTGATAGGACTGACTGGGCTAGTTTTAGTAGCAACTTGATTGTCTACCAGAGAAATTTGGGTTTCGATCACATGTGGTGGTTCAGAATCAAGGAAACATTGTTGCATCTTATTGAACTGGTCCATGCATTCAAGGAAATAGACTTGTTCCTCCTGGGTGTACTTCATGTTATCCCTAGAGGCTTGAAAATTTATGAACTCCATTCCCACTCTTAGTGTGAGAAGTCCTACCTCAACAATGATGAGGGCCCTGGCCGTGGCGAGGAATGACTGACCAAAGATGAGAGGGTAGCAAGTGCCTTCTTTTATATCAAGTACCACAAAGTCATAAGGGATTTAGAAATTTCTGACCTTGACTGACACATCATCAATAATACCAAGAGGCTTGGTAATGGAAGAGTCTGCACGTTGAATACGCATCGGAGGTGGTCTAGCATCAGTTAGACCAAACCTTCTACACATGTTTAAAGGGATGATGGATAAACTAGCTCCAAGATCAACTAGGCCTAAATGGCTGGTAGAGTCATCGATAGAACAAGTGATCCCAAAAGATCCTAGATCTTTGCGTTTTTTGGCATTTTACTTTGGATGATGTCTATTGTAGTTTTGGCCAACTTTACCATTTCAGATTCCTCGGTAGTGTGCTTACGGTTTATAAGGGTTTTGAAGAATTTTTTCCATTCAAGTAGATCAGTCATAGCGTCCAAAAGTGGGATGTTGACGCATAACTTTCTCATAATTTCTGTGAAATTGTTGAACCTAGAGTCCAATTGGGTCTACTTCAGCCGACCTACAAAAGGTACACACGGCTTATATACATGACTCTCTTCTTGTAGGGGAGGTGACCTCAGCGCTTGAGGGATAACAACAGCCTCTTCATCACCCCCTTGGTCAAAATCTATGATGGGGGTACTTACTTCTTCTTCCGTGGCAAGGACAAATCTAGTAGTGACAGCCTTAAGTTGTTCTATATGCCTGGGGTTCGGTTCAGGATTTCCAAAAAAATGGCCGATAGGAGGTTTCTGTTGGGAAAATAGACAAGCTAGATGGGCGTCAGTCGCCTTTTGATGAGCTTGTTGGGCAATGGTGATTTTCTCTAAGGCTTCTATTCTTTCGTCAGATGAGGGGGTAGGGGTAGGAACATTTGGTTGAGGAGGTGGTTGATTGAGGTTTTGAGGGGGAAGGTTTATGTTTTGAAATTGTTGTCCTTGATATGGTGGTCAGGTTGGATGATTTCCTCAGTAATTTCCTTGGGTTACAAAGTTCCTTTGGTTGTTGTATGGGAATCCAGGTGGTGGTCGATTGTTACCTTGAGGATAGGGAGGCCTTTTTTGGGTTTGGAGTTGGCTAGAGTTCTTGGCACATGAAGGGTTCCCATATTGAAAACCAGGGTGGTTTCTAGTTTGGTTGGGATTGTAGTAACCTTATCCTGGTATGGTATGGATTGAATTGAGGTCTTTTGGTTGTTGTCCTATTTCAGGTTGAATGGGCATGTGGTATAGATATTGACATTGGGGAGTGGTATGGTTGTATCCTTGGCTAATACCACAAAGAGAATCCATGACTTTTAGTTGTTGGGGTGACTCTCTAAGGGTGACCAAGGATGACTCTAACCGATCTTGTTTTAAGACAATTAATTTGAGGCTTTCTGCTATGCTTTGGATATCATTATAAACTTATGCCTTGGCTACCTTAAGGATTCCACCAATTCCTCTTCTATCCCTTGTTTTGGAAGCCCGTTTGACTACTTCTCATGCGCTAGTCAAACTTTGATGCTTGAAATTTCCTCCATATGAGGAATCGAGAAAGAATTTGGTATCATCATCAACACCACGGTAGAAGATCTCTATGAGTTGGGATTGAGAGATATCATGGTGGGGGCACTTCCTAAGTAAGTCTTTGAACCTCTTCCAGGATTCTCCTAAAGAATCTCCTAAGGACATAGAAAAGTGAGTAATTTGGCCCCTAAGTTTGTAGGTGAGAGAAGGGGGGTAAAATTTCTCAAGAAACTTACTTTGTAGAACTTCCCAACTTGTGACATGTTCTTCGCTCTCCATAGTGTTGTACCAGCTACTAGCTTGGTTAGAGAGGGAATACTTGAACAACCTAAGATGAATGGCATATTCAGAGACACCTGAAAGTTTGTTCAAAGAGCAAAGGTCAATGAACCTTTGAAGATGATCTTGACAACTTTCCCCATTGTTGCCTGAGAAGGGGATGGATTGCATCATGGTGATCCATTGTGTTCGGATCTCAAATTGTGGAGCAATAATGTCAGGGGGTATGATCTGATGTTGTGCATAGACAATTTCGGGAACAGAAAAGTCCTTTAATTGTTTTTGCCTTTTGGCTTCCCTCCTATCAACTTCTATGGTTTCTTGTTTAGCGCCAAAGGCTACTCGCAAAGCGTCTTCTCTTTCCACTTGTTCGACTTGGATAAGCTCTCTTTGAGCTACGAGAGCTTGTTCGATCCTACGGGTGAATTCCTCTTCATTCATTGTTGCTATATTTTGACAGTTTAAACGATGGAAAGTCCTTTCTATTTCCAGGTCAAATGCTTGAAAATCGTCGTTCGGGCGTCGCATGCACAAATGAAGTAGTTAATCGTGTGCAGAAAAAATGGACTGTCGGAAAGGAAACTCAACAGAAGGTGGAGTAGCACTTCCAGATTGTTACTCAGAAGGCATAAAAATAAAAAAAAAATCAAAAATTTTTGGGGTTCAAAAGAAATAAATCCGTTGTCCCTGATAGTGGCGCCAAAATGATATGTGTTGCTTAACACACCAATCACTAAGATTGTTAATCCTAGAGTTTAATCCTTTTAACTCTCCAATTAAGGCTAGTATAGAACGGTCAAATCCCAAAGGACAACTTTTGAAGATTGTTTCTTAAAAACCCAATTATTTGAAGAACTTATTTAATTTGATTTCGGTATTTTCAGATTTAAAACGGAAAGTAAAAGTTGGAATGGGTGTTTGGTTGATTAAACTAAAATAAGAAAGAAATTGCTAAAATTGAAATCGCACTTAAACAAAATATTATTTTCCCTATAAAAGGTAAACAAAAATTGTTGTTAGCACAAAAAGCAATTGTGAATTAAAAGACTAAAAACTAGAATAAATAAGAAAATTGACGGTTGAAATCAAAGGGGGAGAATTGAGGCTTCAGGGGTTTTCACTACCTTAGAAATGGTAAAAATACAAATTAATTATTAATCAATAAATAGATGAAGACATGTGAATCACAAAAGAAACACAAAAGATGAACTCCACATGAGCCCATTGGTCCTAGTGCTCATGTTTCCTAGTTCTTCATCTGAAAAAGAGATAAATATACAGTCACATCAAAATCTCTATGTGAATTGGTTTATCGTTCTAAACCCGGATTTTCATGGTCATATCCATACAGATTAACAAAACATCTAAGTGAGTAATTAATTTGCTAGATTATAAAATTAATAAACCAATCGCTGTCTAAGAGAATCAACTAAAATTAATCCGATCAAATCATGGCTTAGGAGCTATTCCCCTTGCCTCGATAAAGAACTACTCACTCATAGTTGAGGAGAAGGAGACAGAGGAAGAAAGTACTGAAGCCATAGTCTAGCCCAAAATTAGGAGATTAATCCTTATGCTAGAGAAAATAAAATGGCCAAGTTCTTAATTCCTTTCTCCAGAAAAGAATGTAAAAAAGAAGATCTAGAACTGAAAGTGGAATGAAGAGATAAGAATAATATAAGAAAGAACAATGCTTGAAGAAACAACTACTTTATTGCAGAACTAGAGATGACCACAAGAATAGAAATGCTTCAGAATGCCCATACAAAGTGAAATCCCAGATACCCCAATGAGGAGAAAGTGTCTCTTCTTTTATAGGAGGAGGGGGGCTATACATTATGTTTAGGGAAAATGAAATGGCCGACGGCGGCTGTTAACTTTCTGGATCTAATCAATAGAGGAAACAATTGCTTGCTTTACATTCTTTCTGCAGTTCCCGTAACAGCTATTTTGAGCGTAGTTTTGGGCCAGTAAAAAATTCAGAAGCGGTCCAAAAACATATTTTCCCTGTAGATAATTAAATTATCTTTCCAACACATACTTACACAATAAATTCCGCCTTGGGATGTGGGATTTATATCAATTTTGGTGAAAGGTATATATTTCAGACTCCGTGGGAAAACGTAAGGCTACTTTTACTGGTTGATTGCGCAACCAATATACACCAAAATGGTCATAAAATATGTCTTTTTTTGTAGCCAATAAAATTCTCTTTTCACTCCATACTTTATCTTGAAATTTCTTCTTTATATGCAAAAGATATGGCTATTTTGGTGACAAGTATCTTAGGCACTGCGGGAATATTTGAAAAGCCTCACATCTTCATCTTTTATTTTCTCGATTTAATTACTTAGATAATTCCTGAAAAGTTACAAAAAATATCATAAGAATTCAGGAAAAGTATATCAAGAAGATGAAAGTGCTATTTATTTTTGAATTAGCTAAAATTAACATAAAATTCCTAATTAATTATTCTAAATGAAGCAAAAATAAGAGATGAATATGCCTTCATCATGGCTGAGCTTAGTAATGGGAGTGGAAGAGAGGTTTTAGGCCTCCCATCACCCGCATTCTAGCCTTGAGAAAGCTCAATGTTAAGCACACTAAATTCATCTAATCCAGCTACTTAGATATCTCAACAAGGGTTAGGAGAATTGATTAGAATGTTGAAAGATGGGTGGCTAGCTAGGGATCCATGAATTGGACCTAAGAAAAAATCCCAATATTCACATATATAAGAAATTTTCCTGAATTCCTAGGTGATTTCATGCACAAAACAACAAGAAATTGATGAAGAGTGAGATAGAAATAGAACATAATCATTAGTAAATAAAATTAAAATGTTTACATATCATTTTCCCCCAACATGGTATTAAAGTAACATTTTTGACGTCGAACAACCCACTTAAGGTGCATAACTACTCTTGGTAATAGAAAATACAAAAAGAAAGGAGAAAGATGTAGAAGAAGCCATGGAGCTTAGTGTAGATGGAGAAATCCTCCTATTCAGCTACTGCAAGATGTCCTCCTCCTTCCTCGAAGGTGCAAGGGGCATGGAATGATGGTGAAAGAGGGTCAAAACACTAGGAAACTAGGGTTTTGGTGGTGAAAATGGTGAAATGGAGTGGAATGGAGTCGAAAATTGAGTGGAATGGGTGGAATGCAAAAATGGGGTGATTGAAGGTAGCTAGGGATGGCATAGGGTTGACAACCTCCCCCAATGTTTATATAGGATCCTAGGGTTAAGTGCGAGTAATATGGGCAAAGCAGTGCAAAAATAGGCTAGGATTGTTAGTAGCAAGGTTGTGGTGGGTGTAGGGGAGCATGGTCGTGGTGTATGGGCATGGGAAAAGTGAAAAATGACTAAAGATCATAGTAACTTGGGTGGTAATGAACTCAAAGTAGCACGGACATGGTGGTATCCTGGGATGTGGTGGGGCAAGGATGGCACTACCATGGTGGTCATCACAGTCGTGGTGGCTTGGATTTGGCTGCCTGTTCTCTACTCCACGATCGTTCTAGTTCAACTGCAACATGACCATTCCAGGCGGCATGATAGTTTTGGGTCATGCTGGCATGACAATTCTTCATGGCACAATCGTGGTGACCTCTGCACTCTTCATAGCTTGACTCTGTTGATTGTGATGGATCTAGCATGGCGATTTTGTGATACCCCGGCTATGTTGGTCTCTATATCAACACTTTGAGTTGAAACTTGGTGTTTTCTTGGACTTTTTTTCTTCAATTGAGATTTGGTCACTAGGGGTAAGTTGAGGGAGCCTCGGAACTCACTTTGGGTCTCTATATGGGTAGAGAAATGATGAATGCATATTCATCATGAAATTCAATCACCATCTTGAGCTCAATTTGACTCAATACATCCAATTTCTTCTCCTAAATATCACAATATGCAAAATTTCTTAATTAATGCAATTATCAACATTATTAACTGAGTTTATTCTTATTTTATGCAGGACATAATGAGGTTGAACCATCAGCTAGCACCTACCTCCATTTAACCCTAACCCACCTTTAACATTATCATCACCACCACTTGCTTCACTCCATGTTAATCTCCACCAACCATCATCCAAATCAAACCCTAATAAGTTGACCCCACCTTTCTTTAGCCTAGATCTACCTTCACCCAAGATCCTCTCACCAAACGGTCTTGACCAAATAGTTTCATCCATTCAATTTCGACCTTTTGGTCTTAGTCATTTATCCACACGGTCTCAAGACCAAGAGCCTGTCTTTACCATCAAATCTTGGATTTATGGTACCCAGTCATTTGGGCTAATAGTTTTGATCTCAACCTGCCGTATCGGTTCCCTCCTAATGATCATCAAGATCGTATGGGAAACCTTATCCTCAAGACCAATTGGCCAGTGTCCACATCTGAGACCGTTTGGGCATCAATCCAGCGCGAGGTCCTTCACTTGCTCTACTGTGGCAGTGATCACCTCAGTGAAAACACATGTTTCCCTTCTTCTTCTTCCTTACACCCACTCTGTTACCCTAGCTCCACAGCCACCCAAGCACTGACATCAATTGACTCTGCCATCGTCAGTCGTTTCTTTCCTCTCCACTACACCTACAACTGCATGACCACCACCATCATCGATAGCGCCACCTCCATCTCCATTTCTCACCCTGCACACAGCCTCAGTGCGACCTTCATCCATAGAAACTAGGGCTCCCGCACCTGCTACAACAACCATCGCATCCGTAGCTACCCGTTTCCGCTCAAGACCATTTGATGGCGGTGCTCGATCTCAAGACCGATTGAATGATCAAACCGTGAGCAGCCGACGATCATTTGATCTGCACGAATACCATTTGGATGCAGAACGTTAGGGCACCAAGATTGATCAGAGTAGGAAGAATGCATGGTCTAAAGACCATTTGGTGGCGGCGCTCGATGACAAGGGCGTGATCGATCTTACAGACTGGTTGGAGTCAGGACCACGTGAGGAAGCAATCTCCAAGACCGTTTGATGGAAACTGATCAGAGACCAAAAAACTGGTTGGATAAAAACTGTGAAGAGCAAGTGAATGCTCAAGAACATATATATATATATATATATATATATATATATATATATATATATATATATATATATATATATATATATATATATATATATAACCCAAATTCCCCTATTTCCATTAGAAGCTCGAAATATACATAGACTGCATCCAATGTTTCACATATCTATGGAACCGTATGGTTGCTGACTCAAGACCGTATGGACTTACCAGACCGATAGACCATAAAAACCATTTGGGTGCAATCACCAGGGCCGTTTGGAGGAAAATAATACAAGACAGGTTGGTCACTAAAAGATCTCAAAAACCATTTGGATAGAAGTCCTAGACCATTAAGAATACTAAACGGTCCCCAAAATCATAAAAACAAAGCTATACAAATTGCAACTAGGACCGAACCTTGAAGACCCCAACCAATGCCTATAAATAGGACCAGCAAGGTCCTCATTTAAGGCATCAGGTCCAGGACGTTGATAGGCTTCCTGAACACAGGTCCGATCTAGATCATCTTGTATATTAACCTGCTACTCCTACTGTGATCAAGGAGACTAAGAAGAGAAGGAAGGAGGAGTGAGAATCACTACTCGGTCTATCTTGGCATCCCTCTTTCCTCATCTACATCTACTCTGACATGACGTAGAAGACCGCATCATCTTCACCGAGCTGCGACTACCTTCTACATAATGCTCATGGCAAAATATTCCCTCTCTCTTGTTCTTCTTATTTCTCACATCATGAGTGAGTAGTTCCTTTTCACAGGGGTGCGGGGACTAGGCTCGTTGCTCATGCTTTCATGTCTTTTCATTTAACATTCCAAGGCAATGTATATAACTGTTCATTTCATTGTTAATCGTTAATGATTGAAGATTGGTTACCCGCTTGCTTTCATCATGTTTTTCCCTATGTTATGAGGATTTCTATACGTAGGGTAGAATGTCAATTAATGAGGTTGACTCCCAGACTAGAAATAGAATGGGTTTCCTTGAGGTCCTAAGTGTATGATCTGTGAGGGGATGAGCCACCTAGCCTACTGTGATGCTTCTGTGTGCCTAACGCCTTTATAAGGGGGGCACAACTTTAGTTGGATATCTGTATCTTTGTTATTAATCATCGATGTTTTCTTATAGATTAATCAACTTCTTGCTTGATGTTTAGCACAGTTGACTCCCAAACTAGAAATAGAATGGGATTCCTTGAAGTCGTACGTGGATTATCTGTGAGGGGATGAGCCATCTAGCCTATAGTGACGCTTCTGTGTGCCTAACGCCTGTATAGGGGGCCCACAGCTTCAGTTGGATTTATATATCTTTGGAGTCATAAATGAGTGATTTGGATGGTGACGAGACAACTGATACCTAAGGGGATGCTTACGCAAGCGTAACGCCCGTATGGGGGGTTTTGCAGTACCTCCATTTGGATGGTTATATCTTGCCTGGATGTTTGATGTTTGGATGTGTTTTCATGTGTAGTGGTGGTGAAACTCGAGACCATTCCAGTGATTTCATATCATTAATCTAGATCAACTTTAATTCTACTCTTTACTTTCCTGCAATTAGTTTAATTAACCTCAAATCAACCAATTGTTCTAAATATTAGTGTTACTTGAATTATACTCAACTAGCAATGATTATTAAATATGTTGTCCCTTGGGATTCGATCCTCAACTATACTCCAATAAGACTCGTCTACTTGCGGGTGGTTTTATTGCACAAGGTATTGGTAAAAGCTCAGGGATTTCAACCCTGAGTGAATTTGTTAGTCTGAAAATAAACCATGTCAAGAAACCCTAGGATCACTCATTCTCTCTCTCTCTTCTATCCAAGTGTGGTCCAAATGCCTAAAAAACATGCAAATAATGTCCACAGTGGATTTTACACAAATATGCATATTAGGGGAAATACCATATAATCTAAAAGTTATAGATGCGATTGAAATGCAATATGAAACAAGATGAATCCCTAAAATAGGTTTGCATCAATAGGAGAAGGATTGAAATAAATCTTAAAGTCATAGAGAATTTGCTTCATTCATAGAACCTAGGTACAACAACTCCTAGCTGTAATGTATTCAACCTCAGTATTTGATAGAGCCACTGTACTTTGTTTCTTGGAAAACCAAGACACCAAGAATTGTTCTAGGAGGAAGTAAGTGCCACTTCTGCACTTTCCATCACTCAAACATCATGCATAATCAACATCACTATAAGCAATAAGAATAAAGTCCCTTGACTTAGGATACCATAGTCCAAAATTTTGGGTTTTAGCTAAGTATCTCAAAATCCTCTAAACAACTATAAGATGTGATTTCTTAGAAATTGATTGAAAAGGAGCACACAAGCCAACACTAAACATTATACAGGACTAGAGGCAGCTAAATAAATTAAACTTCGAATCATACCTCTATAGAGGTTCTCATCCACTTTCTCACCTTCATCATCTCTATCAAGTTTGGCGGTGTTTGACGTGGGAGTGTCCATTGGCTTGGTGTTCTTTATCCCAAAGAGCTTGAGTAGCTCACTTGTTATTTGTCTTGGTTGATGAAGTTCCCATGTTTAGTTTTCTTTATTTGAAACCAAGGAAGAAAGTAATATCACCCATCATGCTCATCTCAAACTAACAAGATATGGGTCATACAATACTCCATCCCAAATATATAAAATTATAGGAGGACTAAAATCTCATGAATGGAAGGAGGACTAGATCTCAGTGCCTAAATATCACATAGGGGAATAAAACCCCACAAGAATAAAACCCAAATAACCAAAGTATTACATAACTGTAGGGTTACTGAATCACAAAGCATGTAGAATGTATAGACTAGTAAAAGTTTAGTCTTGCTAATGGGATCAAATAGATTTCCATCACACAAATGGTCAAAATATACCAGACACGATCTATGGAATAAAATTCATAGAAATGAACTTTCTACTTTTTAGAAACACATCAATGATACCCTATACATCATAACATGGTCATCACTCCCCTTTTTTTTATGCATCACATCTCCTTCTGGTCTAGTCTTTAATTTTATTCATGCAAAATATCAAACATTAGAATGAATCTTGATATTCCTTACAACATCCTAAACACCTCAAGAATATTAGCATTTATTAATCTTCACTTGCACATGAGTAACAACCTCAATAGAATTACTACTACTTCTCAATCATAGAGATTGATCAAATGATCCTTGAGAAGGGCATTAGAAACAATTTTATTTGGAAAATTGATGAAAATACAATCCTAAATCATCCCACACCTTCTCTACCGAGACAAGGTTTATATGTCCTTACAACAAGATTTGGCACATCAAATGTCCCACAAAATACATTATACACATTTGTCTTATAGATCATAATAAAATTATGACTGAAAACAAATAATGTAAGAGAGGTTTATATGGACCCACTATGTGCCTACTATGTAGGACATACAACAAATATACGATCACACCCTTTTCAACTAAAGCTTTGGTAGAATGTCATTTTTGTACCTTGAGGCTCCTAATGCTGGTGACAGAGGTGTCTCCAAGGATTACTCTATATGTCTTGATAAGGTCGTTGCTAAAATAAAAGGCTGGAGTGGGACTCATATGTCCATGGTAGGCCGTCTGATCCTTATCAAATGTTGAGTTCTTTCACGATAGGAATCACTTCATATGTAACATCATCATTAAAATTGGCGTTGGAAATAGAGAGGTCAGTCTTAATAAATTTGACACTTATAGATTCTTCTACTTTAGATAAATCAATATTATACATTCTATAAGCCTTGCTAGTAGTTCTATATCAAAGAAAGAAAGCCTCGTACGATTTTGGATCACACATGTGAAGAGAATCTTTTGTGTCCAAAACAAAACAAGGACACCTTGAAAATGTGAAAATGCCTGATAGAAGGCTTTATACCACGCCATATCTCATAGGGGGTTTTCTTCAAAGAGGGATGTGTGAAAACCTAGTTTTACAAAAAACTTAAGGTACTAACAGATTCGATGGAAAACGTTTTTGGAGTGTTACTCTAAAAGCATGGTCCTAGCCTTTTCTGGTAGTGACCCATAATTCCACTCTACAAACCCATTTTATTAAGGCGTTCTAGGTGAAGAAAAGTTATGTGCATATCCAGAATCTTCACAAAAATGTTCAAAAAGAACATTTTCAAATTCTCCTGCATGATCACTACAGATGGAAACAATGCGACATGTATCTTTGTTTTCAAATCGTTAACAAAACCTAGAGAAAACATCTAGAGTATCACTCTTAGAAATGATAAACAAGGTCCAAGTATCGAGAGAAATCAATGACAACAACAAGAAAATACTTGGAACCATGAAGCGATTGAGTTCTCATAGGTCCAAATAGATCAATATGGAGAAGTTCAAGAGCTCTCTTGGTACAAAGGACTCCTTTGGATTTGAAGGAGGACTCAGTTTTCTTTCCTTGGGTACAAGGTTAGCATTCTTCATCCATTTCAAAATCCTATTTGGGAAATACCTTGACCAAGTCCTTTTTGCTCAACTTCTTACGGATGATGCAAAAGAGAAATATCATTCTAATTGACTACAAAGAATCTATCAACAACATGCTTAATAGATTCAAGCACAATTACATATAGATTACCATTTATAGTTCCCTTATACATGTCATTGTAAGAGAGGGAATCTAGAATCAAGCATGAAAAAGAAGTAAATAGCACAAGGTAACCATTATCACATAATTTACTAACACTTATTAGATTGTGATGTGGGACATACACAAAGAGAAACATTCTTGATACATAAGGATTCACCTACATCACCCTCTCCTTTCAACTTACCTTTCTTGTTGTCCCTGTAAGTGATCGATCCTCCCTTCTTATTAGTAAAATTGTTGAAATGGCTTATATCACCTATCATGGGCTTTGTGCAACCACTATCAACAATCCATTTTCCGTCACCTACAAGAAAGGAGAATGGCAGTTCCTTATTCAAACTTTGGGATCCAGAGTTAGCTTGGGGACCCATATCATCTTTTGTTGGTCCTTTAGGGCTTGTATGGACAATAAGTAGAATAATGGTCATTACTCTTAAAATTAGAACAAATCATAGGGTTCTTTGATCTAGAAGACTCTCCATGGAAGAAAGGATATTCCTTACTCTTTTTCTTACCTTTATCCTTACTCTTGCCCTTAGGATCTCCCCCTATGAATCCCAAACCACTAGTACCACTTTGCTTGGTATACTGGTCAAGGATCTCATTTAGGGAGTTATCCCCTTTGAGTAATTTCTGCATAGAGGCTCTAAGTCTATGGTTGTCATTAGTAAGAGAGATAACTGTAGAAGACAAGCCAGAAAAATCATTATAGAATGAACAAGGCCGGCCTCTAAATAGAGGTCTTTGGTCCAATAAGAATCCTTTTCAAGAGTAATAGAAGCAACATCATTACTAGGAAACTCTTACACAACTATGATCGCCACCTAGGTTAGCTTGAGACATGGTGATTGGGGGCACCTCACCCCCCTCAGCCTCCACCCACTTTTCCCGCGCTAGCAGTAGCAAGAGTGTGGATGGCTAGTTCTCACCTAAAGCTAATGTCACTGTTGGGCAAGATTGGGTCAAGTTGGTTGTTGGTCCTACCCCCAAGCTACAGGGCGCGATGGCGGCGGACCCCAAGGTTCCCTTCCTCAAGGAGGGGGACAAGTGCTTGTGGATGAAGTTCAATTACTCCATTATGGAAGAGATGGAAGACTATCACTGGTTACTCTGTGATAGTCCAAATCCTTGGTAAGAAATTCCATCCCCAATAGCTTAAAGGATGGATGATTAGGCACTGGTGACCTAGGGGAGAGATTGAAGTGTTCACACTTCATGGAGGTATGTTCCTTACTAGATTCGCCAGCGATGCTGACCGCAATGGAGCTATGTTTAAAGGGTCATGGTTCTTTAATGATCAACTGGTTCTTGTCCGTAAGTGGACACCTTAGGCTGATACTCGAAGGGTTTCCTTCACTAATTCTTCTATGTGGGTATCCCTCCCTGATGTCAGAAAGCATTGAACTTCTAGGGCCATAGTTGTTATCGCACATGTCGTTGGAGTCCCTACAGCAATTGACAAACAATCTAACATGTATGTCTAAGGTTGTGCCAGGTTCTGCATTGACATCTCTGCCAACAAGGAGCCATCTCCGAAGGTTATGGTTGAATTACCCAATGGAGATGAGTGGGAGATTAGACTCAAATACAAAGCCTTGCCCGATCGTTTCAACACATGTAAGGTGTGTGGACATGATACTGGTGAGTGCCCAAGGGAGAGAAGTAAACATGTCTTCTGTGCTCTAGCAATTGTCCCCAACCTTCCTCGGGTAGGGCTAGAAGAGGCGGGAAATCTAGACCTCCACAGGTTTCTAGAAAAAGCAAGGAAAAAGTTATTGAGGACATCCCTGTAGGGGAGGCTAATGCTAAGGCTATAGAGGAAGGAGCTACTGAGGTCACCTGTGTTACCGAGGCTGAGATTTCAACTGAGGCTAATGTGGAGGCTATTGAAGATGGAGCTACTGTGGTCACCTATGTTACCCAAGTTGATTCAACTGAAGCCAATGTTACACAGGAGGTTAGAGTGGATGAAGAGCGAGAGATACAAGATGTCGAAAGGCCAAGTGGATAGAGATCAAAGAACAATGAGAATGATTATCCTTTCTCAGTACTCGAGCAATTGACCGACGAGAATCTTAGAGGAAGTGAGGTAAGGCAAAGAAGATGTCACAAATAGACAAGAAGCACGACCTAGAAGGGAAGGAAGAATGCCCACCTTGATGTATGTGGTGGGTCAAACAAGATCAGTTAATGTCCATCCTAACATGGAATGTGCCAGGAGCGTCCCTGGCAAATAGTCAATGGGAATTGAGGAAGGCTATTGATGAGATAGGATCTTCATTGGTCGTCTATTTGGAAAAGAGAATAAGAAGGGTTGTTAAGGAGAGAGTTGACACTCTATTTCCTACAGGTTGGAAGGCTATCACAAATCTTGAACAAGGAGAAGGAGGGAACATTGCTATCGGTTGGCGTAGTGTTGTGTGGGAGGTGGATACAATAATGGCTTCTGACCAGGTGTTGATGGCTTCCTGCAGTAATCATGGTGGGGTTCACTTAATCCTATTAGGTGTCTATGGCGAGCGATTGGAGGGTGACAAAAAGGATATGTGGAAAACCCTTGTTGATACTACTCAGTAGGAGGTGCCATGGCTTGTCATAGGATACTTCAACAATATCATAAGGGTTGATGACATAGTAGGAGGCAACAAAGTCTTTGAGAGGATTTTGGCATCCTTCAATAGTATGGTGGAAGAGTCTCGACTGATTGATTTAATCAAAATTGGTGGCAAAACTACTTGGTCCAACAAACTGTCGAATAGAAGAAGGATTGCGAGCACAAACATACAGTCGAATAGAAGAAGGATTGTGAGTGCGATTGAAAAATGTTTAGTGAATGAACCTTCACTAAGTATATGGTTTACTTCTTTCATTAAGGTGGGATCTAATCCACTAAGTGACCACTCATGGATGAAGGAGACTTGGTGGAGAAACCTAGTATTAAGAGACCCTTCTATTTCTTAAATTAGTGGTGTGACTAACCAGGTTTCAAAGAAATAGTGGAAATGAGTTGGAAGGCTGAGGTTGAAGGTAATGATCTATTCAAAACCTTGAAGAAGATACAATTTACTAAGAAGGTGCTTAAAAAGTGGAGTAAGGAGAAATTTAACCTTAGGAACTTTCTTTCTGAAGATAAATATGACTACTGTAATACCATAGAGAAAATAAGAAATGATCCTCTAAATGAGGAGCTCATCAAGGAAGAGAACAAAGCTGAAGATAGGCTTTTTAAGCTAAAAAAGGCAGAGGAGGTGTACTATTGGCAAAGGCGCAGGATGGAGTGGCTAAGAGATGGTGATTACAACACTAAGATTTACCACAGGGCCATAAAGAAGAAAGAACTAAGAGAATCAATACATGAGTTGATTGATGGGAAAGGGTAGGTGATGAATAGTAGAGAAGGAGTGGCTTTAAATGCTATAAACTACTTCAAGGAGCTGTACAATTAGGATGAATGTAGTAGGGAAACCTGTTATGACTTACTTCCAGCAAGAAGGGTGGATGATACTACCAATGATATGCTATTCTCTCAGGTAGGGGAAGAGGAAGTGAAAAAAGTGGTCTTCTCCATAAATGCTAGCAAGGCTCCTGGGCCTGATGGCATGAATACCAAGTTCTTCCAACACATGTGGTACCTGGTGAAGGATGATATTGTAAAAGATGTTACATGGATCATGAATGGTTATAGTATGGTTCCTACTATAAACCATGTGTTCATTAAACTCATACCCAAGAAAAATGATATTGGAAGTATTGTTGAGTATAGGCTGATTTCCTGCTATAATGTTTTGTATAAGATTGTATATAAATTTATTGTAAGTCGTATGAAGGTGGTCCTTCTTAACATAATTTCTAAAGACCAAATCATGTTCATCAAAGGAAGAAGATTTTCATATAGCACCCTAGTAGTTGTTGAGTTTCTCACTGGGTTCTAGAACAGGAACAACAATGCCAAGGCATGCTTGAAGGTAGACTTGACAAAAGCATACAACCATGTGAGATGGAATTCAATGTGGGCCATTTGGAATGTGATGGGTTTCAGCGAAAGATGGGTGAACATCATCAAGCAATGTGTCACCACTACCTTCTTCTCTATACTCTTCAATGGTGGTCATGTGGGCTTCTTCACAACTTCTAACGGGCTAAGGCAGGGAGACCCTCTGTCCCCTCTGCTATTTACAATTATGATGGAGGGCCTTACTAATATGATGGATGAAGTAGTTAAAAGAAGAAAAGTGAATCCATTCAGGATAAAGAATGTCAAAGTGGATTCCCACCTTATCTTCACTGATGATGTCATGTTATTCCCAACATGGCACATCAACAGATTGAGGGAGCTCAAGAAAGTTATAATAAAGTTTGGTTACATAACATGCCTATATATCGGTACCATTAAATCAAGGATGTATCTCTATAGATCATGCCATGCTAGGAGAGGGAGGATGCAGGATGCCATAGGAGTCAAGATCAGTAGAATACCCACCAGGTACATGGGCACCCCATTGGTTGGTGGGAAAGGGTCATCAATTGACTTCTCGCAATGCCTTGATCAACTCAGGTCCAAGATAGAGGGGTGGTCGGCTATTTATCTTTCAATGGTGGTTAGGTTGATGTTGACCAGGTCGGTTCTACAAGCTATGGTCAGTTTCTGGTGTGAAGTCTATGACATTCCTATGCCCACGGATGACAGCATGAGGCAAATCATGGCCAACTTCATATGGGGTGGTAAAGGGCACAGTGTGGCCTGGGACATGATTGTAAGACCTTTTAACAAGGGTGGCATCAATATCACTGCTCCAAAGTTCCTGGTGCATCAAATCCAATGCAAAAGGGTGGATAGATTCCTGAGGGAGAAGGACAATGTGTGGACATAGTGTATGACATAAATATATGGAGGTTTGAATGAGGGGTATGATGGATGTTCTTCTAGGGTGTGGAGGAATATGTGCAAGTAGTGGGTTGAGATTCAGAACTCATTGTTGATGCATATGGTGTTGCTTGTCTGGTGGTTCCTAGGGAAACACCATGGATCAACACATATATTGGGGATGTTCTGCCTTGACATAAGATACTCTGGGACTCATGCCATATCCCCAAATGGAACACAATGACTTATAGAGCTATCCTCTCCAAAGGTCCAGCAATGGATAGGTTAAGTAGGTGGGGTCTACATGTTGAGTTGAAATGTGTTCTATGCAACAGACATGATGAGAGTAATAACCACATTTTTGGTGCATGTAGTTTCTATAGGAGGATATGGGCTATTGTTTGCCTCAAGAGTGAATGGGGGCATATTTTTATAATAACATCATAGGGACGATCACTAAACTCATGAAAAACTCAACAGTAAGAACAAAATAGTTGTCGGAGGCTTATTCCTTACAGGTGTTTGTTTTTATGTCTGGGAGGAGAGGAACAATAGGAATCATGGGAGAGAAGTTTTTGATGAAGAGATGGTTATTTCTAAGTTAACCTTAACTTTGGCCTGTGTTGTTAAATGTAGAAAAGGATTAGCCTAAGGTCTATCTAAGAAAGACAAAAGATACTAGGGTTTTTATAGATAATACCCCCATGTATACGTATTGTGTTTTGTAGGTCATGTTGCTTTTACACATGATCCTTTGGCAATATATTTACCGATTTCAAAAAAACATTAATACGAAAAATTGGTCTAGAAGATAAATCATTAACTTCAGAAATAAGCCTAGCATTTTTAGATTTAAGCAATTAAATTTCTTTGAGATAAACATATTTCTCATATCTACAAGCATCACTAACAAGCTTAAGCTCAACATTTTGAATTTTAAGTAACTCAAGCTCATTAAGGCACTTTTGGTCATCTTCCTTAACAGATGCAATATTCTTAAGATAGACACCATTCTCTACTTCAACTCAATTGTATTGGAGCTCCAGATCAAGAAATTGTCCTTGCAAGGAATCAATGCTCTCAAGATGAATTTTCTCATTTTGCTCAAGAATATCAAGTTTATCATACAAGTCATCAATGATATTACCAACCTCTTCTTTTAGATTTACATTTGGAATAAGAAGAAGAGGCAAAATTAAGCATATAAATAAGATTTTCTTTATCTAACTCACGCAAACTTACCTCACTTACCTCACCAACATCTTCACTTGTGGAGGCCATGAGTGTAAGGTGGCATTCTCCATCTTCATCGGAGCTTGAGCCACTAGAGCATGATCCTTCCAAAGTTGCATGAGCTACGTCATTGTACCTCCTCTCCTTCTGGTCCTTCCTCTTGTATTTGCTATCTTTCTTATACTCTTCCTACTTCTTGGATATGCTCTTATGGTGTGACTTTCTATCCATAGGACATTCACTCTTGTAGTGTCTTTTTTACCACACTTGTAGCACCTTGGAGTAGATGAAGAAGATTTCTTCCCATTGAAGTAATTTCCGTTAGAGAAGTTGGCTTCATGCTCACTAGGGCCATCATCTTCACTAGAGGAGTAGGGAGCAGTCTGAAAAGAAAGTTGTTGTTGAAAGATGAGAGTCTCCACTTGAGATTTGAAGGCACTATCTTTGATCTTCCTTGATTCCTTTTCTTATTAATTTACTTCCTCTTCTTGCTTGTCAAGTCTTGCCTCATGATCATGTAGATTGCATATAAGCTCCTTTGTTGGAAGATCATCAAGAGTTATAACTTCTTCAATGGAGGTCACCTTTGACTCCCATCTCTTTGGAAGATACCTTAGGAGCTTTGAGTTGATTCCTCCTCTATCCAAAGTATGTCCCAAAGAAGCTAAGTCATTGGTGACAATGTTGAGTCTTAAATACATCTCGGTAACTCCTTCTTTCTTCCCCGTCTTGAAGTTCTCTAGGAGGTTATTCAACATGTAGATATTTTCCTCCTTCACTTGTTTTGTGCCTTCATAAGTGATGCACAACTTGTTTCATATTTCATAGGTTGTGTCCCATGAGAGGATGTGGTTCAACTCAAAAGGAGTGAGGGCTTCATAGAGGATGCTAATTTCTTTGGCATTAAGTTGTGCATTCTTTAGAGTTGCTTCATCCCAAGTTGATGCAACTGTGTCTTGCTCCTTGTAGGGTGAAATAATCATTTTCCACATATCATAGTTCATCACTTGAATGTAAAATTTGCATCCACCACTTTTAATAGAGGAAGTTGGTGTTGTCAAAGACTAGGGGGTGAATGTAGAAGCCTCCCTATAGGTTGAGGGAACCAAGTAGGTTCTCTCCCATCTTATTGTCTCATAGGATATTTCTAGGAGAAGATTCTTACTCTTATACCACTTGTTGGATCTAGGGATCTAGATGGGAGTGAATAGAGCTTCAATACTTGCACAAGAATAGTTAGACCTTCAAATTATATCAATTGAAACCAAATGATAAAAGTGAATTTGAAGTCTTATTTAAACAAGCACAGAAAGGATGAGAGAGATTGAATCAAACACTTAGACAAGATGTTTAAAGTGGTTCCAATCTCCAAACTAGGAGACTGTCAATCCACTACCTAGAGAGGTCAACCTCTAAGACTTTGCAACCCATGTATACTTATATTCCAAAATAAGACATACAAGAAGACCACCTTACATCTATGGGATTACCTATCCATCACCTAGTTTTGTACCTCACTATAGGTCTTACCCACTCTTGCAAGAAACTCGATTCCTTCTCCTAGGACATCTCCTCCTTCCAACAAGTCTTTGGCCTTTAGGATTTACCCACCAAGCTCCTTGTATCTTCCTCCTTGTCCTTCACCTTCACTTGGATAATATATTCAAACCTTCTTTAGCATTGAAGAAGAACAACAACTCGTCCTTCACTCGAATAAGATCACTTCTGAATTTGGTCTTTGAGAAAGCAGATCGGGAAGATGGAATGATAGATAGCTTTACAAGGTCACAATAAGGTAGCTCTCTTACAACATGCCTAACTCACTCATAATCATGAAATGCTTTGTAAATGAGAGAAAGAAAGTGACTCAAATGGGTTCAACACACTCAACTATAGCAAGGACCAAGGATAGCATGCCTGAGAAACCTTAGAATGAACTCTAAGAGGTCCTATTTATAGATGGGGGTGTTCCTATGAGTGTGGGGTCACTTAAGAATGAAATATAGCCCTTTTACAACTTGCATCAAATATATTTTTGTTTCTAACAAATCACCAATGATGGGAATCACTATTTCTGCATTTTCCATATAGTTTATTTGGTCGAGATTCAAAAAAGGTAACTCGACCAATCCACTATTCGATAAAGCCAATTTTTAAACTATCTATCAAGTTTGTCCTATGGTCACTCGACCAATCAGCTAAAATCAACTTTAGTCAAAAAGTTGGTTAGTCGAGTTCTGTAAGTGTTTAACTCGACCGATCCAATCATTTCAAAAACTCCATCACTGATTGGTCGAGATTTGAACTCAACCTATTAAGCTGCTACGAAAATTTTAAAAAATGATTTTCAAGTGATCCAACGATGGAATTAAGTGACCCTGATTTTTTCTCATCTTACTTACAAGTCATATCATCAATAAAAATGATTAAAAAAATATTCTAAGGTGATTGGAATGATTTCCCAAATTGCACATTTGCATTTCTTTTGACTTGAATTTGGACAAGTTAGGTCTTGGTGAATTTGATCCTTTTCATGTACCTAGTTCCTGAAATCAATCTTAAACAAACATATTAGATACATATGAATGGAATGGTTAAGTCATTATCATAATATGGACAATGTATAACTCTCAAGTCAACACAAACCATATGTTCTTGCCTTTTACTGTGAATCCTTCGGGTTGTTGCATATAAATCTCTTCCTCTAGATCACCATGGAGGAAGGCTTTCTTCACATCAAGCTACTCAATATCAAGTCCAAGCTAGCTTCCAATTCCAAAACTATGTGAATAGAAGTCATCTTAACCACTGGAGAGAACATCTCATCAAAGTCAATCTCCTAATTTTTCACAAAGCCTTTCACCACAAGTCTAACTTTGTATCCCACAGTGTTATCAATCCCATCTTTCTTTAGCTTGAAGAACCACTTGTTCATTAAAGTTTTTCTTCCTTCACTAAGTTTGCATAACTCATAAGAATTGTTCTTCCTCAATGAGTTCATCTCATCTCGCATTGTATGCAACCATTTATCTTTTTCTTGATGAGGCTTTGCTTCCTCGTAGCTTTCTAACTCCCCCTCTTCCATGGTCAATGACCATTCTGAATTAGAATATCTAGTAGACTCCCTTTTCTCTCTAGTAGACCTTCTCAAATATCGACCTACTGGATCTACCAGTTGAGATTGTTCCCCCTTCTCATGAACCTCCTCATAATGGACATTATTTGTACTAGGATCATCCTGTTCCATATCGTCATTTGGGATCTCTTGATTTTCAATGTGGTCTACATCAACATTCTGCTGGACTGGAGAGGAAACTAACATATCAATCACAATATCACCTTTTACCTGCTTAGGCTCTGTCATCATTGTATTAAACAACATTTGGTACTCTAAGAAGATCACATCTCTATATCTAGTTATCTTCTTCTTTTTAGGGTCTCAAAGCTTGTAACAAAACTGCTCATCACCATATCCAACAAAAATACAAGATATATATTTTTCATCAAGCTTCTACTTCTATAGCTTAGAACATGTGCAAATGCCTTGCACCCCAACACTGTGAGGTGAGAATAAGAAGTTGGATCCCTGTCCACACACTCTTTGGAGTATCACAATCTAAAGGAACTATTGGTTACCTATCAATCAAGTAACAAATAGTGTCTACAGCTTCTACCCAAAAGATTTGCATTCTTCATCATGCATCTGACTCGCTCCATAATGATTCTATTAATTATTTTAGCTAAACCATTATGTTGTGGAATACTAGGAACACTATTCTCATGTCGTATTACAGATCTTTCACAGTATGACCAGAAATCCCTGGAAGTATACTCACCCCTGTTGTCAGAAAGAAGACACTTATGCTTTTTACATGTCTCCCTTTCTACCATGGCATGGAACTTCTTGAAATTATCAAACACCTGATCTTTCCTCTACAAAGAGTAGATCCACACTTTCTAGATGTGTCATCACTAAAAGTAACAAAGAATATTCTTCCATCCAAGGACTTGACTTCCATAGGACCACAAACATCATAATAAATCATGCATAACACATTAGAATTCTGCTTACACTGAGCACTTAACTGGACACTTTTTCTCTTCCCAAGCAAACAACTTTAGTAGGGGTCAAGAATCATATTCTTACCATAGGGAATCAAATCTTTCTTTGCAAGCACTTGTAGTCCTTTCTAACTCACGTGCCCAATATGCTTGTGCCACAAATCTGGAGAACTAGAGATGTCCACAATGTTCACACAATCATTAAGGACCTTCATGTTCATCCCATACAAGGTGCAACAAATTTAGTCTCTAGCCACGACCAATTGTCCCTTTGTGACAATAGTTTTCAAGTCACCAAAATGATATTTAAAGCATGAATGTCTATTCAATAGCTAGAGATGATGTTAAAATCATTTTCAGTATGTCTAACATTCTTCATCAAGATGGTATAACCCAACTCGGTCTCAATGCACACATCACCAATCCCATGAATCCTTGCATAGCTTTTAGTAGCCAACTTTGTCCTTCCAAAGTTCCAAGACTTGTAGGAATAAAAGAAATGTATATGAGAAGTGATGTTCTAAGAAGCACCAGTGTCTAACAACCACTTAGTGTTGTCACAAATATGTAGACAATGTCCCATGGAAACTCCACATGTGATTTGATCTTTAACATCTCTAAAACTACAACTTTGTTTCTATCATCATCTATCACTGTCTACTTTCCTTCTTTAATTTCCTTTTTTCAATTCCTATAGAATTTCTATACATGACCTGGCTTGTTGCAGTAATGACAAACTATCTTGCTTCTGCACTTTGACATGTGCTTTGACCTTCCTTTGTCACCACCCTAGTCACAAGTCTAACTCTTCCACTATCCTCGAAAACAAGTGCATGTGAAATTGAAGTCTCTGATGAGTTTTACCATCTCTTCTCTTAATTTAACAGGGTATTGGACACCAAGTCCATTGTCAACTTCCTCTCTAGAGTAGAGTTTCTAATAAAAATCACCAATCTCTCCCTGTTGTCAGGTAAAGAACCAAGAAGTAAATCCCCTGCAACTCATCATCAACTGAAAAACCCATTGTGGCTAGCTAATTCACCATGCACTTAAAACCATTAAGGTGCATTGAAACATTGTTGTCTTCCTTGAACTTCAATTTGATTTCTTAATCTTAAACACTTTGTTCCCTATAGTCTTATTCTTGTACAATGACTTGAGCTTCTTCCATAGAGAGTGGGCATCGGTCTCATTGGAGATGTGATGGAAGATAAACTCATCAACCCAGCAAGGATGAGGCTCATGCATTTGCTATTCATCTTTGTCCAGTCCTCTTGTTTCATGTCTGCTAGCTTGCTCACATATCCCTTAACCGGTTCATAAATATCATTATAGCACAGACGATCCTGCATCTTTATCTTCCAAGTCGAGCAGTTTGATGTCGACAACTTCACTATATTATTTGTTGTGTCCATATAATCCATGAAGCCAAGTGGGATCTGATACCACTTGTTAGGGAGAAATTGAGGGGTAAGGTCTAGCCCAATATATAGTCCATTTGGGGTTCCATCCCAAAACCAATTGTCTATGGGAGGAGTAGCCCAATGTCCTTATATTTAGGCACACATGTCCACACATAGGCATTGTGGGACTAATTTCATTCACACATGTCTTAACAATCTTCCCCTTATTTGTGAGCACATAATTCCCCCCTCGAATGCACCACACAATATACACCCATCCACACATCCCAATATTGTATATCACAAAGGTGCAAAGACCAAGCCCAAACGGGGCTTTGATATCACTTGTTGGGGAGAAACTAAAGGGAGAAGGTCTGACCCAATATACAGTTAGTTGGGGTTCCATCCCAAAACCAATTGGCAATGGGTGATGTGACACCCTGACATGCCGCAAATGAGATTACATAAAACCAAATACAGAAATTAAAACTAAACATGCGGATTACCAAAAAATATAGGAACTTAAAACTGATTTTCTCAAAGAACCAAAGCTAAAAACTTATCAAATATAAGTCCTCAATAGGGTACATACATATATTGTGGTGCTTACATCACCGTGCATCATCATTCCTTTCATCAACATGTAGTGAGATGTTTGTTCCACACATATGTACATATACACATGACATATTATTGCGTACATGGATGACAAGCCAAAAACCTCGTACCGATAAAATATCCACGAAACACAACAAGAACGCCCCCAAAGACCTAAGTGTATAGGGATGACTCTAGGACCCTAACACCAAAAGACTGGAAACACATCCAACCTTATCAGGCACTACTCTTGCTGCTACTCTTCCTCAGCTGCATGATCTCTACCTCATCGTGAACGACCACCTAAAAGATGTGGTAACCCACAGAGTGATACCAAATATCTCAGAGAGAGACACAACTCTTCACCAACATCTATTAAAGAACAAATAACTAAGAAGTTAAATAAAACATACTCAACTAAATGATATAAAAAAAAATAAAGTAGCTTAAGTAAGACAAGGGAGTTATCACATAGCAGTAGATCATTTAATATTCTAAAAAAGGAATATGAACAACATGTATAACTTTTAACTTCTCTTACCGCCTTATAATTCAAGAAATCAGTAAAAAGATAATGCAAATGGCTCAACCAATGTTATTCATATTTGACCCTAAGAAAATAGACTACACAGTTGTGTGACTTCTTTTATTATTTTCCCTGAGGATATGAGTCATACCACCCAAATCCAACCAGCCTCTACTAAGTTGAAATAGGTGCCATATAAGGTCAATGGAAGAGCCAGAATCCATGACCTCCCCACACCTCTTGGTTAGCATAAAAGAAGACACCACAAAGACATATCAATCAACTACAACAATGGCATATAGTCAAGCTCAGGGATTGGCTCACACATGGTCATCCACATATATAATCACACCTAGCCCACCTTGGTACAGGTTTGACATTAGAAGAACAGGCTCATGCATGGACATTCTAGAAAGAAAGATTGTCTCACTCATGGCCATCCATATCACAAGGAGAGAAGCTCACGCATGGTTGTCTAACACAACATGTAACCGTTGATTCAAAAAGATACTCGACTTCCATCCCCTCATATTAAAAAATATGCGCTCTGTGTTATATTCATTTCACCAATCCAGCAATTGAAGTTGGAACTGGAAAGGATATGTGGCACAGGGCACCTACATGATTAGGGTTTCACTTGATTAATTAATCCATTGGGTATCTTTTAGCATCAAACAAGTTACAACATATAAATCCATAACAAACTCTACAAGAATAAGTGTATATCACAACTCCAAAAGATACACAACATATAAGGTATGAACTTGTCACACTATCACCAGATAATGCTTGCAACACTATCATTCACAAGGCCATCACCAATGTCATATTAATGTGAGACAGAAATCCCTCAATCACATAACTATAGGTTACCACCTCACTATAGGAATTAAGCCATCGCCAGGTCATAGGACCCAATCACATAAACCCCACATGTCAATCACCACATTATGCATCAACAATGTGCACAATCACCACTTTGTATCATATGATCATCACCACAACATTCACAAGACATGGCATTTATTTCACCTACAAGGTTAGGGATTTATAAATAGAAGAGAGAAAATAGAATAATAAGATTATCACTCTAAGAGAGAAAAGCAAACACATCACATGGATCAACATTAGGGTTAGGGTTCCATACGTGGTCAATTAGGGTTTTCTAGTTGTGTTCAATCCCCAAACCCTAGGTACACAACCTCCTACTTTCTTAGAGAATATTAGGGTTAAAGAACACCATTAATTAATTATGCTTAGAGTCTTATGTCAACAATACTAGGTATCACTATCATATGCTTGTGCATTTACGTATGAGATTACATTCCAAGTTTACATATGCCACGATGTGCCTTCACACATAGAGGTCTCAACCATCTACCATATACCTATCATGACCACCCACATAACTAGGGGTGGCTTGACCACCCTCAACCATTGTGTCTCGACCATGACAAAACTCCATGTCTCAACCGTGACATCATCACATGTCTCGACCCCTCAAATCTTAGGGTTTCGACCACCCATCACACACATGTCGCGACCCCAAGATCATGGTCAAGTCTTGACCCAAAACTAAAAGCATTTCAACTAAAACTAAACACGGGTCACGATAAACACATAGACATGTGTCTCAGCCTCAAGCACTAAAAGTGTCTCGACCCTCAACCTATTGAGACTAGGCCATGTATTTTCACCCAAACTAAACTAAGGGAGTAGTGTCCACTAAATTCATGCTACTACAAAGGCAACTAACCATCATCAAGACAGGGATAACCAAGATCAAAACATATGATTTCCATGGACAAAATAGGAGATAAAACCAAGGGAATCCATCATCTACAAGAGAGACATTACATGAAAATCGGTCATGAAAGACCTTAAAAGTGTGTGTCATTAAACCACATTAAAAGAAACTAAAGTAGGAGAGAGAAACCACATTTATTACCATCACAAAAGTACCTAAACTCCATAGAACATCAAGGTACATTAGGATCATGCATGTGACTAAAACCAAGATCAAAACATAGCAAGAAAAATAACATTCCACATCCATCTCCAAAATTGGGTACCTTAGATTAGGGTTTTGGGTTCTAAGCAAACCAAGAATGTTAATCACCATCAAACATGATCTAGAGCATGGTATCATCTGCTAGCACATTAAGGGTACGTTTTAGAGAGAGAAACAAAAACATGAATATATGAAATGTGCAATAATAGAGAGGGAAAAGTGTTATAAAACCTATTTTTTTTGAAGAGAAAACAAGCTACAAGCTCAAGCTCCAAAAGAGGGAAAAAAGATCCAGCAAGGATCACCACTTCTGCTACAAGATCACCTCTAAAAAAAAGAACACCTTCGTCAAGTTAGTTAAAGAAAAAGGGCAAGGAAACCCTAGGCCAAGCCAGAGAAGAAAGGGGGAAAAGAGAAGAAAACATCCTCCCACTAGTTACCACCATGGATAGTCCATAGTTTAAGGCCTTTATGAAGAGGAGTTTCTCTCAAGGTGATCACTAGGGTAGAACCCTAGTCTATGGCCAATGAAAGAACAAGAAGAAACTGGAGTTCTAAAGGAAATGTGGTCAGATGGTAAAACTACTTCCCAAGGGAAGAAACCACCACAAGTAGGAAGATCTAGCTTAAAGGCACCACATGCAAGGTCGAACCACCTTTAAAGCACCAAGGACAACACCTTCTTGCTCCACCAAGCTCCAAGAATGAGAACAAGGGATGTGTAACATCCCAATCTTAGTTATGCTTTAACCCTAGATGTTTTGTTTAAGAAAGATAATTATATGATTGCTCTTATCTTTTGAACATTAATTAAGGATCAAGAGGAACTCATGTTTCAATTTTAGTCCTTTTTGAATAATGTTGAAAACAATGTTTTGCCCGTTTTGGACTAAAGTACAAATTACCCAAGTTGAGGGGTTAACTTGCAAATGTTACGTGATAAAATGTTCCTCAAACGTTGAAGAATCATTAGAATGAAAATAATGCAGAGGCATGGCTTGTGTAAGCCTGAGCACCAAGAAAGAGCTTATTAAGCAATGTTTATCCATTAAAACCTAATTTTGGTGTAATGTGCAAATTACCCAAAACCTAGGGTTCAATTTGCAAAATACCACTTCTAGAGAGACACGAAAAACATAGGGGCCTCTCATTTGAATCTCTTTACGGGAGAGAGAATCTTGATATTAAAATAATCAAGATTTAAGCATATATAATTGAAACCCTAATTCAATTTAATGCAAAAATAAATATATTAATGGAAGTTCCCTTCAACTAAAAGTGTGAAGGTTGAATTTTTATAAGTGTAGACATCCTTTTTCCTTGCAATGTACCTAAATATCTAAAGTGAGTGGAGATCCCACTCACATTATTTAAAGAAAAAGTAATATTCACTCATTTTTGGATATTATTATTATATTGATTAAGGTGCTTAATTTGTTTTCTTTAATTCATGGATAAAGAAAAGGATTTTGAAGTAGAGGATGATGGATTCGTATGCAAGGAAGTGAGGGGGATAAGTGGCACCAATTTTGGGAATTAAAGGATTTTATAACACTTTCTCTCTCTTGAAATCCCCTTATATACACTCCATTTTTCACTCACATGAATGGCTTTTTCGACTCTTCTTTCTTTCCTTGCTTTGGCTGTGCACAAGGGAGCTTAGGAGAAATAGTAGGACGTACCCCAACCTTTAGGTGATCTCATTAATCATCTTCAACCTTGATTTCATGGTGGAAATCGAAATTCAATGCTTATAATTAGGGTATGATCCTTGATAAAGACATCATGAAACCCTAATCAAGAAGGTTGATGAGACCTCACCCTAATTTAGGGCAATGTTAGGTGAAACCCAAATCTAGGGTAATCATGTAAGCCTTATATAGGGTAATGGTGTAATCCTAATCTGGGGTGATGATATGAGAAATCCCAATTCAGGGTAATATAATGAAAAAAAATCTAATTTAAGAGGATGCTTTATGAAACCCTAATTTCGGGTAAAGTTACATAAAACTCTAATTTGGGGAAAAGTATAAGGAACCTTAATTCAAAATAATGATGTGTGAAACCCTAATTAAGGGTGATGTCATGTGAAACCTAATCAAGTATGATGCCATGTAAAACCCTAATAAAGGGTGATGTCATGTGAAACCTAATCATGGATGATGTCATGTGAAACCCTAATATAGGGTGAATGTATGTGAAACTCTAATTTTGGGTTATCATGCATATAACCCTAATCTTGGGTAATATTATGATAAACCATAACCCTAATTTTGGGTAATGGGATGAGTATCCCTAATTGATATGAATTTGGGAAACCCTAACCCTAATGAGTGAATAGTGATCCTACCATTACATTTCATAGTGTTGATATGTAATTGATATAACTGTTATCAGGTGTACTAATCATGGAGGTATAATGAGATGTTGTACATAGACAAGTATGAGCTATGATGTTTTATTATTGATATTGTTTTATGGGCCTTGTGAGCAATGATATGCTTTGATGCCTAGTGAGAGGTAACAAGAAATTATATGGGCTTTGAGAGCCATGTGATATGCTTGTGTAGAAAGTATCATGTTTACCTTGGTCAGATGACCTGAAGGTATTAGTTACCTGATAAGTGGTAACAAGTGTTCTTTAATGAATTGAGGGTTTAAATACCCATATTCCATAATCATGATGATGAGATGTTAAGGGATGAGAATGCCCCTGATGTGACAAGGGATTGAGATCCCAATGTTTTATAAAGATTTGAAAAGTACTTGATAGAAGTATTACACATTATTTGTAGCATTTTTTATAATAAATTATGTTTGATAACTCGACTGATGCTAAAAAAATATGGTAATGTACTTAATTAATCAAGTAAAATCTTATCATGTTGAGCCATGACCATAGATCCATCATCGTCAGTAGTTGCTAATGGTGAAAAAGGTTTTCCTACGAGATCTCCTGGAGGGCATACTACTTAGTATGTGGGGTTTATGGGCGTGAATATCCTTACGCCCTAATGTGGGATTGATCTGAGATAAACATTAGCTATCTTAATCCTTCATTATATGTTCTGAGATAGATGTATCACGAATCTCTTGATAATGTTAATGTCGGATCGATGTGAGATAAACATGAAATCTCTCGATTGTGAAGAGAGTACAAATGCCACTATAACTCTATAGAGAAGTTGCCAGTATACCCAGGAAAGCTATTTAGCAGAGACACAAGATGTCCTGCATTTTGTACCCACACCGACTGGGGAAGATGAGGTCATGGGAATCCAGCTCTTCCTTGACCTATGTATGGTACTGATTTCGACTTCACAGTGGTCGGTTGGAGTATGAGCGGTATACGTCATCTCCTCAGGGCTTAATTATGATTGTAATTTGGAATCAGTCGTGTAGCGTATTTGCTTAAGGTTGAAATACAAGAATCATTGGTTCATGTTACCTTCCTTAGCATATCCTAGATGGATAAATGTTATACATGTTCTTCATATTCCTTAATGGATAAGTAATATGCTGCTTTATCAAGTTATAGATGAAATGCTTTGAATAAGAATATTTCTCTAATTTGTTTAGATATTGATTTTATCTACGGTTGAATATATATGATTCCTCTACTTAGTTTTATTCTATTAAACTACAATAATAATGTTTTTGGTGGATAGTTATATCTCTCGCTGGGACAACTTTAATGGTCTCAACCCCATGGGATCCATTGTTTTTAAGTAGATGAGGATGAAGAGGATGAAACCCTATAGCAGGGGAAGAGCAATAACAACAGCAACAGGGACAACAGTGATACCCCATGTGGAGACACTAGCTATCATATTTTGTATAGAGAGTCCTATGTGTCGTCTTTGTACTCTTAGGTCCTCGGAGTTAGTAGTTAGTACTTTTAATGAATTGATCTGAGATTTTGGCTTGATGCCTCAAGGTTCTTATGTTGCATGTGTATAGTTTCAACAGAACAGTTGATGCTTGTAATCCTCGAGAAGGAATGGTACATGATATGTACTTATGAACCAAGATGTATTTAAAATACATTGGTTCTTGATAAAAGAGTTTTCCTGTGTTTGGATCTCTTTGTTAATGGTTTTAATTTTTAGTGATTTTTAGTAATATGCTGTTAATGATTGCTTCCACTTAATTAATGACATTTTATACCAATGTAGCGTCACAAGTTAGTGGTATCAGAGCTCTAGATTATGAGTCTATAAATACATAGGATTAAGGTGGTTGAGTCTGTTCTAGTGTCTTCCAGTTCATCTAATAGTGTCTTCTGCTCATATAGGAGGAGAAGAAGAACTTAAAGATGTCTAGATCACAGGAAGAACATGCTGATGAGAGCAACATTGTTGCACTAGGAAGTGGTGCAAGGGACCAGACTAGGGAGGAACCAGATCCTGAACATCCCTAGATTAACCAAGCTGCACTAGAGAGCCCAGCTTTCCATGCTTTGTTTGGGAAATTCATGGCAACTATGATGCATATGACGGATGGGATGTCACCACCTACACCTAGGGCACCAGTCCATAATGAAATATAGGGATCCCACAAGACATTCGAATGACTTTGTCGGGTTGGAGCCAAAGACTATGTTGGTACAGCTGACCCAAATATGTTGATTTATGGTAGACTAAGTTGGAGAAGGCCTTTAGAATCCTGAATATCCCTGAAGCAGAGAAGGTGAGGCATGCAGTGTACCTTCTAAAAGGGAGTGTTGGTCACTGGTGGACAATAGAAGAGGGCAAGAGGCCAGGTGTTGAAATTGGATGGGAAGAATTCCGATAAGAATTCATCAATAGCTACTTCCCAAAGATGTATCTAGATGAGAATATCTCTCAGTTTTAGAGGATAAGGAAAGGACCAATGAACATTAGCAAGTATGAAGCTAAGTTCATGGAGATTTTGCGGTTCTTTCCGCATGCGGCAACTACTTAAGAAGAGAGAACTTGACATTTTGAGAAGGGGTTGAATGCTGATTTGACCACTCCTATGTCTACCTTAGAGAACATCGAGAGCTTCACCACCTTTGTGGAGTCCGTGAGATGGATAGAAAGGTCAGTGATTGAGAAGCTTCAGACTAAGAGAAAGAAGGTGTATACTCAGTTTCAAGGACAGAGGTCTGAAAGTTTCAAGAAACCAAGAATTTATGCACCAATAGCACCACTAAGATTCAATAACCAGACACAATGGACGTCGAGTAGGGGTAGAGGTTGTAGGTTACCGCCAGAGGGAGCCCACAGCTCAACATCAGTAACAATAACAGGACCACCCAGACCACAGAGGGAGAGAAGAGGTTGTTTTATATGTGGAAAGATGGGGCATTTGATGATAGATTGTCGAGCTAGAGATGCAAGTGTGACACAACCTCAGAGGCAGAGTCAACAAGGTTCTCAGAGGCGACCGTTTTTGAGTGGTTCTAGAGGACATGGACAAGTGTCCTAAGTTTGTTCATCGACATCCAACAACCGAGCATAGGGTCAACAACAAGCAACGACGAGATTCTATGTGATGAATCATCCTGAAGCGGTAGTCAACTCTCGAGTTGTGACATGTCATATGGAACTATTTCATTATGATATGTCTTCATCCTTCTTCGTATATGTTTTGATTGATCTGGGTGCTACACATTCCTTTATCACTAGAAGAGTGATCCTTGACTGCAATA
Organism: Alisma plantago-aquatica; assembly: GCA_963693085.1. Taxonomy (NCBI): domain Eukaryota; kingdom Viridiplantae; phylum Streptophyta; class Magnoliopsida; order Alismatales; family Alismataceae; genus Alisma; species Alisma plantago-aquatica. The sequence goes on along the minus strand of OY856415.1, from coordinate 10,014,645 downwards.
TGACTGCCAATCATAGAGCATATAGTCTATTATTAGAAACCCCTTTGTTGGGATCTGCAGTGCTGCGAGAGGTGTGTTCTCCCTGCATTCTTTCCTTTTCTGAACATTGCATTCAGGTGGATCTTATACCACTTGAGATGCATGGGTTCAATATAATTCTTTGGATGGACACCCTAGAAACGTATAAGGTTGTCTTGGGTTGTGATTCCAAGCATGCTGTGTTCACATCTGACGATGACACATGGATCTTTTAGGGAGATAGGATGACTATTCCAACTTGTCTTGTGTCAGGTATGGTAGATGAGAAGCTAATGAGACAAGGATGCTTTGCATTCTTGGCACATGTGGTAGACATCACAATAGAGAGCCCTAATCTTTCTCAAGTTCCAATAGTTAGGGAATTTGAAGATGTGTTCCCTAAAGAACTTCCAAGTGTTCCTCCACCCCGAGAGATTGATTTTGATATTAATCTAATCTCGGGCACACAACCATTAGCACAAATTCCATATAGAATGGCACCTGCTGAGATGGCAGAGCTCAAGAAACAACTGCAAGAGTTTCTTGAGAAAGGTTTTATCCAACCGAGTACTTCACCATGGGGTGCTCTGATTCTCTTTGGTAAGAAGAAGGATGGATCTATGCGGCTATGCATTGATTACAGACATTTGAATAAAGAAACTATTAGGAACAAGTATCCTCTGCCAAGGATCGATGACCTGGTTGACTAGTTCCATGGTGCAACTGTCTTCTCTAAGATAGATCTGAGGTCGGGATATCATCAGTTGTGTATCAAGGAGAGTGACATACCTAAGTCTGCCTTTAGGACAAGGTATGGTCACTATGAATTCATAGTTATGTCATTTGGACTAACTAATGCACCAGCTGCATTCATGGAACTCATGAATAGAATCTTCCAGCCTTTTCTTGATCAGTTCATAGTAGTCTTAATAGATGATATCTTGATATACAATAGAGATTCTCAACAACATGAGAAGCACCTCCATCAGGCTCTAGCTTTGCTAAGAGAGCATAAGTTGTATGCTAAATTTAGCAAATGTGAGTTATGGTTACCAGACGTTTCTTTTCTAGGACACATAATATCTGCCTTAGGTATCCGTGTTGATCCTAAGAAGGTAGAATCTATCCTACAATGGGAACATCCAAATACACTGACAGAAATACATAGTTTCCTAGGACTGACAGGCTATTACAGGTAGGTTCATGAAGAACTTCAGTTCTATAGATTTACCCATAACCAAGTTGACCAGGAAGGACATTCCTTTTATCTGGAATGAAAAGTGTCAACATTCTTTCTAGTTGTTGAAAGAAAGGTTAACAAGTGCACCTATGCTGGTGTTACCTAAGGAAGGAAAGGGGTACATAGTTTTTTGTGATGCATCTAAGAATGGTCTAGGATGTGTGTTGATGTAGGATAGTCAAGTGATATCTTTTGCCTCTCGACAACTTAAGAAACATGAGGATAATTATCTGACACATGATCTAGAGCTAGATGATGTGGTCCATGCTTTTAAGATCTAGAGACATTATCTATATGGAGAAACATTCCAGATTTTCACAGACCATAAGAATCTAAAATATATCTTCTCACAACATGAGTTGAACATGAGACAAAGTTGTTGGATGGAGTTAATCAAGGACTACGATTGTACAATTGATTATAATCCAGGGAAGGCTAATGTATTGGTTGATGCACTAGTAGGAAATCATCATCACCAGCCTTAGATAAAGCACAGTTGAATTCCTTAGTGTGATTTAAAAGAGATATGCGTATCTCCTTGAGGCAAAATAATATATAGCTTAAGGTATCACTATTAGTCAGGTTGTTAGCTGAGATGCAAGTGAAACCTACTCTAAGACAACAGATTAAAGAAGCACAACAAGTTGATACTATGATTCAGCAGATTAGGTCAGAATATGGTAGTGAGAAATGGGATGGCTTTCATGAGTCAGAGGATCAAGTAGTCTATTACCATGGTAGGATGGTAGTACCTGATGCCAATGACTTAAGGTATTTTGTTACAACCCCAATTTTTGGGTTCAATTGGTGAGAAATATAAATTCACATATTAAAGATAATTGAACAAATAATTATAGAATTTTTTTTGAAGACATGGATTCCGTTTACAATAGCCTTGATGATTGTTTTGTGGGCTTTATTGGATATTGGGCCCAAATAACAAGAAAATTCAATTAGTAATTGAATAATTGAATATTTGAGAAAAGGAAGAGGTAGAAACCTCTAGAAGGCAAAGAGATGTAATACAAGGATGGATTTCGTGCCTCTTGGGTTCCTTGGGTTCCAAGGAGTCAAACGATGTATAAAGGGTGCAATAAGAAGAGAAAAGATTAATTAAGTATTTATTTATTAAAGAAGAAATTGAAAACAATGAGAAAATGTGGAAAATGAATGGAAAGAGGTATAAATGAGATTTCTTGGTGAAATTTCGTATCCATGAGGTTGCTAATATTAAAAGGAATGCCAATGAGGAAAACAAAAGAGAAATAAAGAGAAATCCTCAAAAAGAGATATTTTAATAAGAAATAAACAAGATAATGTGAAATAACGCATATAGATGGATCTAGAAGGATAATAAGTATCCTTAAAAAGTAATTTCGAAATAATATATTTTCTTGGGGTACAAGGATCCCCAATGAAGAAAGAGGAAAGAGAAAATACCAAAATTGCAAAATAAGAAGATAATATGTTATATTATTAATGGTTTTTGTAGGTTTGTTAAAGAAGATGTATTTCCTACTTAAGGAAAACATAATTTCGTGATTAATGGATTAAAAAGCAAGTCAAAAGATAATAAGGGAGAATTTTTTCATATTCCTAGAAATCCTATGTATATGTGGTTTTAAGAAGAGGATTAAGAGAGAGAGAAGCTAGCTTTTAATGAAGAAAATTGGATTCCTAGTAGGAAAGAACGTTTTTCCTTTCAAAGCAAGCATCATAGGGCGTTCTACCCTCATCTATAAAAGGAGAAAGAGCCCTGGTCCGAGTCCAAGAAAGAGATCCCACATACTCTCTTCCTTCTTGTTCTTCTTCTTGTTTTTGTCAAAACCCTAACCAAGAAAACATAGGGTTGTTTTTGGGGCTCTTGGCAACTATGGTGGGTCGTGATGAAGGCATGAAGCAACACCAACGGTTTCGGGTAGCCAGCTATCTTCCCCTTACTTCCATCATCGTTAAACAGGGCCAACGGGCCTACAGGTGCTGCTATAGTGGGCGTTGCTGCTAGGCTGACTTCGGCCACCTCGACCGCAGCTGCAAACTACCGCGGGTAGGGTGGACCATGGCAGATGCATTGGAGTGGGCGCCGGTGCTCTAAGGACCAAGAGGGAGAGGAGGGAGCTTCCCCCATCTGCAGCCGGCGGCAGAACTAGGTCGTCACAAGGAGGAAGAAGCACAGGAGGTGCGTTGGACAAGAATACCCCTCCAGGTATTACTGAAAAAGCAACTTACGTGGGGTTAAAATAGTCTTTTGGTTATGTCTCCCAAACCAACAAACGTTGCATGGTAAAGGATGATGTGGCACCATCTGATTGGCCGAGAGGTAATTTTCTTGCAAAAATCATATCTTGCTATTTGTAACTTTGATCAAGACAAATTATATATGTATTTTGATCATAAAAATGCAAGGAACACAATAAAAATATTTTATAGCCGGAATCTGATCATATTTGGGAATATAGTGTAAATTATCATCTTTAATGAATTAAAGATTAAGAAACCCTATTTTGAAATGAATAAAGTATTTAATAGGGTTTAATGGATCATTAGAGTTGATGTTAACCTGTTAAATATAAAAAGGTAAATTATGTTAAAAAAGGAAGAACTTTGCACATGATTAGTCTAATTTAGAGTTTATATGCTTGAAATTTGAAAAGGGCATAAAGTTCTCATCTTTAATGATTTAATTAAAGAAAAACCCTTAGATTTGATGATTGATGGACTTAATTATGTTATTTGGATAATTGAAGCTTATATTAACCTTTTGTTAATAAAAGTGAAAATAGGATCTAAAAAGATGATCTTTTTATAGATTTGGCTTAATTTAGGGGTTCGTGCATGATTATGCATTAATGAGCTTGAAAACCCTAATTTAGGTGAATATGTATTTTAATTGGTTTAATTGTTCAAATGCATGAATAAATATGGATGTGATGATCCTAAGTCAATTTAGGTATAAAAGACTATTAAAATGAATAGTTGAGCAATTAAGGTTCATATAAATGGAAAAGAGTATTTTAGGGTTTGTTAACCTAAAAAGGGATAAAGTTTGTGAAATTGATCTAAGAATCCCTAATGAATACTAATGAAACCTTAATGTGGATTAGAAACCCTAGAAAGTGAATCCAAGTCAATAAAGTAGATTCTTGATAAAGTGTATAATAAATAGAGTACATATTTATTTCAGGAACTATGTGATGATTGAATTATTTGCTTGGATCTATTGATTGACTTGATTGTATATACATGAGGTATATGTTGAATAATTTGCATGACTCACCAAATCAGGTATGTGGTTACGCTTATGAATAATCGCTCTCGTTTCACAGTGATTCCCGAAGTTTTCATCAGTTGCTTGAAAATATCTATTGGATGTTTATTTATTTCATGCAACTATAAAGTGACTATGATTATCACTATAAAAGTGCGTATATAACTGACTGGATCCGGGTCCACCTCCATTGCTTTGAAAAGGCTAACAAAAAAAGGGGTAATCCTAGAGCAAGGTCTAGGTTACCAAGAGTTAGAAACTAGGCTACCTACATGTAGTGCCATGAGACTCATTAGCCTGCCATGAGTTAAGAAGTGGGATACTTACAAGTAGTGCCATGTGACTCAACCCTAGAAATTGGTTCACTTATAGGTGGATCATGAGGGGTTTAATGGGGACAAAATAGAGGATAGGGTACTCTTGGATCATGGAGTTATATCTAAAATGTAATCTTGGTTGTTAAATGATTAATTGAATGATTACATTGTTAATGTATTTACATGATTATTGTTTCCCCCACATACCAGCTTCGGATAACCGACGTTTTGTTTGTCGACGTTTCAGGTACAAGCCAAAAGGACAAACAGTAAATCGTCATACTGTGAAATACATAAGAGTAAAATACAAGGAGGATTAGTTAGAGTAGAATCCTGAAGTGGGTAGAAGTTAGAGACCCAAGTTTTCAAAAAAGGTATGAAAAAATTATTTTTCTTACAAATTTTCAGTATAGTCTGTTAAAATTTGATAATTATTCTGGGTTAAATGTCAAACCTTTGATCCAGAAGTTATGGGCACGACTTCGACCTTTCGATATCCCTTAATTGGGAGTTATCGGTAGGTGGGTTCGTAACATTTGGTATCAGAGCAAAGGTTCCTCATTTAACCATTAATAAATATTAAAATTTACAAACTCCATAGAACCCAAGGGAGTTATTAGAGGATTATATGAAAGACAGAGATGTCTAGAAAAGGATCACGACTGGGGGATGGTAATATTTTCCTCTGTACTGCTAGTCGGAACACGAGGACTCCCGGATCCGTGTGACTTCCTGGCCAAAGTCTTAGGGTATGAATTGAAATAAGATACCTTTAGGACTTTCTCATCTTATTCACCCCTTCTCATCACAAATTTTGTTAAGGACCTTAAGGATTAGGGTTTTCTCTCTCTTCTCCTCACCCTCTTAAGGTATGGGTAAGATAAATAAGGAATAAGGAATCCTCCATCTAATTAATGAAAGGCATGTAAATAATATGTCATGGACATAAGCTTAATAGATTAAGTGCAAACTAAAGAATAGATACATGCTTAGGTCGTATGACAAAAGTTGTCATGTCCTCAGAAGAGACCTGAGGCTAGACCTTCTTGTCAGGAGGATAAGTTAGTTTTGGAGATAGGGATCTCCATTGCAAGTAGATACCTAGCACATCATCTGAGGATGATGCTAACCCTAACCCTAAGTGAAGGCTATAGAGAGATGGGTTGGACCATGTGTTTGAAAGGACATGCCTTTGGGATGCCATATGATCCATGGGTGACCTAGCACCTTTGGCAAACCAACCCTAGGAAGGGTTTTGCATGTTAGGGTAAAGGATAGCTCCTTAGATGATGAAGTCAGTGAAGGACCTTAGAAACCCTATGGGTTTGTGCATGTAGGGTATAGCAGGCACCTAGGGCACGTCATAGTGCTGACAGTAGGATGAAACCCTAGATAAGGAATCATAATGGGGCTTAAAGGGTTATGGATGATCTTGAGCAAATATAAGTTTGAACCTAGGCTTCACCCATGTAGGGCATGCTTTTGAGGTTGATCTTTCATGAAGAGAGGACCTCTAATGGTGAGGTTTGATGTAGGGTTAGCTCTAGAGAGGGCAGGAAACCCAGCAAGGAGGTTGGAAGCCTAAAACCTTGAGATATGAGGAACAATGGATGATAATGGTTGCCTCATGATTGATCCCTGGAAGTTGATGATATCTTGGTTTCCTTTAGAGGGACCAAATCCTAGAGAGAGAAGATGAAGCTTCGGGTACCTATGTTCCTACGGTATAGGTGTTTACCTTCTGAGGTAGGAAGAAGAGTTCCTTAGACCTAGAAAGGTTTATTAGTAGGTTATGAGGCCTTGTACCTTGTTGGTTGTCCTTGAGGAGGACCCAACTCAAAGTGTTGCTTGAGTTGAAGGATGACAAGAAGTGCATGTCATGCCTCTTGCATGCTTGATTCGTGGTTAAGAGTATGAGCATGCAGTTTGACACCCAAAGGTGAGCCTAGGGTTCCTAGGCCTAAGAAGGGAAGTAGTGTACCTAATGCTCATGACAAGAATTAAGTTGCCATGGTTTCGAGCATGGTACACCTCATGTATAAAGGAAAAGGGAAGCCCCTTAAGTTTAAGGTATGAACCCCTCACAACTAGGTTGATGATAAGGGAAAGTTTGATCCTGATCCAACATCGAGGAAAGAGGATAGGTATGACCTAGCATGGTACAGTAGGGGATCTGCTTGTGCCTTAATAGCTTGCTAGCGTTAAGTAGGATCATGTGGAGGTAAACCCTAGACCTAAGAGCTTTTGTGACCTTGTTATCAAGAGATAGTTTTCCTCCCATCCTGGGAGAGGGACCCCTATGGTAGGGAGCACACCAGTTTTGAGGTAACCTGAGGAGGTTTCATAGGATCTTGAGAAGCTAAGTGAAGAGTACATGGAATGAGAATGAACATGTAGACCCATAGATATCCATCGCTAATTGCATATTAATGTGTTACCATGGAGGTAACGAGTATGGGGCTTAACCAAGGTAGGAAGGTTGCCATGATCCCTATGAAAGGAGGAAAGTCATCCCACGAATGTAGAGAGTGAGAGAGAGATGTTGAATGCTTGGGTAAGGTTCTAAGTTGGACATGTGCTATAAGAGAATCATAAGTCTATCCTAGGGTCAGGTAGGGATAAGACTGATGACAGTAGGAGTTTCCTAATTCCCCAGTTTCACATGACCATAGTGTTGGGAGGTAACAACTATCATTGTCTGAGGGCCATAGGTTAGGAGATTGATCACCTTCATGAACTCATGGGATCCCAAAGGGCAGATGAGTAGGGCACTCTCTTGATGCATAAGGGAAGAAGGATGAGCCCAAAAGAGTCGGTACCCTATAGACCTAGAGGATATGACCAAGGATATAAACCTCAATAGGTTCAAGACTAGTTTGATATCATGATATATGTGATGTAGAGACATATGTGGAACATTGCAACTTAGTTTTAAGATGTACTGGCAAGGTGGGATGTACCATCTCTACTCTTGGAACAGGAGGAACTCTGTATTTGGACTGCAGTCAAATGCTTATTTCCTCTTATTAGGGGGGTGAGAGATAGGACATTACGCATGCCATACACCAAGGATAAGAGATGATGTAGGTTGGAACGTTGCCACAAGGAATGGGGATAGAGAAGATAACCTACCTTGGTAAAGTGAATGATACATGGATGGTTTGCAGACACTAAGAGGAATAAGGTAGTCACCTTGTGAGGATGTTTTTATCATGAGCTAAGTGGAACTTACAAGTTATACCAGGTTGAGTTTGGTCACCATGATGATGAAATCAGGGAGTGTTATTAATGAAAATAGATAGAATTTGAGGTGAAATGATAAGTGAAATACATGGAAGTGTATGTCTTCAATGTTACCTAATACCTAAGAATGTGAAGTGGTAATGGATGCTCTGGTTGACATACATCTGAATTGTTGGACTAGAAGCTATAAGAGGTTGTTTGGATAACCCTAAGTTTGGAAAGGAGAGGTGTTTGGACAACACTCAGATGTAAAAAGATACACTGAAAAGTTAAGGGTTGTTTGGTTAGCCAGTCTAGTCCTTGATTCAATGAAAGGATGGTGGTAGAACCTCAGATGCACTTCTTTGGAAGAGAAGGTGATGAAACCCCGACTAGAGTGGTTTAGGGTTTCTGAGGAATCGATCTTGAGGAATCATGACATATAGGAAATCATGATTGAAGATCACCATACACTGCGGTAAATGGAAATAGCACTTTAGATGCCTAAGATGAGGTTGCACGTGGTATGTTTCCATCCATGATAGGAGGTGAAGGATGAGCACTGGTAACCCAGTGCATTGATATAAAGGATTAAGACTCCCCAAAAGGGAAGGGGAGTTCATCTCTATGGATGATGTAAGTATCCTCAGGACCAAGGAAGGTCGAGATGCAATATGGGTTCTGGTAGATCGCCTTACCTAGATGACATAAGAACGAAAGAGTATTGTCAAGGGACAGATTGGGTTGAGCTACATATGAGAGAGGTGGTTCAACTCCACCATGATGTGAGTTCAAAAGTTCATGGGTATGACTTAAAGGTTCACTTCCATAAGGTGAAAGTAGGTACATGATGAACTTGATGTTAGTACAGTTTATCACCCCTAACTAATGGTTAGTATGATCCAGACTAAAGGGTCTGATGAGAACATATGTGCTCATTCGGGGTGATAGCTAGAGACAATTCTTGTCCTATGCAAGATGTGAAGCTAACCATCACAGCCAGTATCGGGTTTCAAAGAAGCTCTGAAAGGGAGGTTGTGTCGGTCACCACTTCAGTGAGGTGATGTTGGTGAAAGGACCACGTGATGGTTAGTAATGGGCCACAGTGCGTGTAGACAAAGTTTCTTTGATCGTGTAATGGCTGAAAGGAGCCTAGAGACGACGAGAGTCGTGAGCAGATACAAGGTAGACTGACATGCAGTTCACTGTGGAAGAATATGTGACATGAAAATCCGACCCCTCTAAGTTACAACTAAGAGAGCTGAGTTCCCGATGCATGGGTCCATTAAGGATGGATTGGTGGAAAAGGTTATGATTGGTCTTACCCCTCAGGATAAAGTAGTGTGTAATGACTTCCAAGTGTCCAATTTAGAGCACTATGTGAGGTACCCGACCATGTGCGGAGCAATGAACCTAGTGAGCCCCAAGGGAGACTGAAATGGCCTGAGTTCACCTATGTAGTTTGTAGATGCCAGGATGAAAGAACTCAGAGAAAAGAATATGTGATGATAAAGGTTCTTTGGAGACACAATGAGTATGGTAAATCCACATAGGGGACAATGATGGACATGGAAAAGTCTTATCCTAAATTATTTGTTTTCTTGTTTGAATTTTGAGGACAAAATTCCTATAAGAGGGGAAGGATGTTACAACCCCAATTTTTGGGTTCAATTGGTGAGAAATATATATTCTCATATTAAAGATAATTGAACAAATAATGTTATAATTTGTTTTGGATACATGGATTTCGTTTACAATAGCCTTGATGATTGTTTTGTGGGCTTTATTGGCTATTGGGCCCAAATAACAAGAAAATTCAATTAGTAATTGAATAATTGAATATTTGAGAAAAGGAAGAGGTAGAAACTTCTAGAAGGCAACGAGACGTAATCCAAGGATGGATTTAGTGCCTCTTGGGTTCCAAGGAGTCCAAAGTTACATAAAGAGTGCAATAAGAAGAGAAAAGATTAATGAAGTATTTATTTATTAAAGAAGAAATTGAAAACAATGAGAAAATGTGGAAAATGAATGGAAAGAGGTATAAATGAGATTTCTTGGTGAAATTTCGTATCCATGAGGTTGCTAATATTAAAAGGAATGCTAATGAGGAAAACAAAAGAGAAATAAAGAGAAATCCTCAAAAACAAATATTTTAATAAGAAATAAACAAGATAATCTGAAATAATGCATATAGATGCATCTTGAAGGATAATAAGTATCCTTAAAAAGTAGTTTCGAAATAATATAGTTTCTTGGGGTACAAGGAGCCCCAATGAAAAAAGAGGAAAGAGAAAATACCAAAATTGCAAAATAAGAAGATAATATGTTATATTATTAATGGTTTTTGTAGCTTTGTTAAAGAAGAGGTATTTTCTACTTAAGGAAAACATAATTTCGTGATTAATGGATTTAAAAGCAAGTCAAAAGAGAATAAGGAAGAATATTTTCATATTACTAGAAATCCTATGTATATGTGCTTTTAAGAAGAGGATCAAGAGATAGAGCAGCTAGCTTTTAATGAAGGAATCAGATTCCTTGTAGGAAAGAACGGTTTTCCTTTGAGAGCAAGCATCATAGGGCGTTGTACCCTCATCTATAAAATGAGAAAGAGCCATGGGCTGAGTCCAAGAAAGAGATCCCACGTACTCTTCCTTCTTGTTCTTCTTCTTCTTGTTTTCATCAAAACCCTAACCAAGAAAAAATAGGGCTGTTTTTGGGGCTCTTGGCGGCTATGGTGGGTTGTGATGAAGGCACGAAGCACAACCAAAGGTTTCGGGTAGCCAGCTATCTTCCCCTTGCTTCCATCGTCGTTCAATAGGGCCAACTGGCCCGCAGGTGCTGCTGCAGTGGGCGCTGCTGCTAGGCCGACTCTGGCCACTTCGTCCGTAGCAGGAAACCGCCACGGGCAGGGCAGACCATGGCGGAGGCATTGGAATGCGTGCTAGTGCTCTAAGGACCAAGAGGGAGAGGAGGGAGCTTCCCCCAATCTACAGCCGGTGGCAGAACTAGGTCGTCGCCAGGAGGAACAAGCACAGGAGGTGTGTTGGACAAGAATACCCCTCTGGGTATTACTCAACAAGCAACTTATGCGGGGTTAAAATAGTCTTTTGGTGATGTGTCCCTGCATGGTAAAGGAAGACGTGGTGCCATCTGATTGGCCGAGAGGTAATTTTCTTGCAAAAATCATATCTTGCTATTCATAACTCCGATTAAGACAAATTATATATGTATTTTGATCAGAAAAATGCAAGGAACTCATTAAAAATAGTTTTAAAGCCTGAGTCAAATCATAGTTGGGAAGATAGTGTAAATTATCATCTTTAATGAATTAAAGATTAAGAAACCCTATTTTGAAATGAATAAAGTATTTAATAGGGTTTAATGGATCATAAGAGTTGATGTTAACCAGTTAATTATAAAAAGGTACATTATGTTCAAAAAGGAAGAACTTTGCACATGATTAGTCTGATTTAGAGTTTATATGCTTGAAATTTGAAAAGGGCATTAAGTTATCATCTTTATTGATTTAATTAAAAAAAAACCCTTAGATTTGATGATAGATGGACTTAATGATGTTATTGGGATAATTGAAGCTTATATTAACATGTTGTTAATAAAAGTAAAAATAGGATCTAAAAAGATGATCTTTTTATATATTTGGTTTAATTTAGGGTTTCGTGCATGATTATGCATTAATGAGCTTGCAAACCCTAATTTAGGTGAATATGTATTATAATTGGTTTAATTGTTCAAATCCATGGATAAATAGGGATGTGATGATCCTAAGTCAATTTGGGTATAAAAGACTATTAAAATGAATAGTTGAGCAATTAAGGTTTATATAAATGGAAAAGAGTATTTTAGGGTTTGTTAACCTAAAAAGGGATAAAATTTGAGAAATTGATCTAAAAATCCCTAATGAATACTAATGAAACCTTAATGCGGATTAGAAACCCTAGAAAGTGAATCCAAGTCAATAAAGTAGATTCTTGACAAAGTGTGTAATAAATAGAGTACATATTTATTTCAGGAACTATGTGATGATTGAATTATTTGCTTGGATTTGTTGATTGACTTGATTGTATACACATGAAGTATATGTTGAATAATCTGCATGACTCATCAAATCAGGTATGTGGTTACGCTTATGAGTAATCACTCTAGTTTTACGGTGATTCCCAAAGTTTTAATCGGTTGCTTGAAAATATCTATTGGATATTTATTTATTTCATGCAACTATAAAGTGACTATGATTATCACTATTAAAGTGTGTATATAGCTGACTAGATCCGGGTCCACCTCTATTGCTTTGAAAAGGCTAACAAAAAAAGGGGTAATCCTAGAGCAAGGTCTAGGTTACCGAGAGTTAGAAACTGGGCTACCTACGTGTAGTGCCATGAGACTCATTAGCCTTCCATGAGTTAAGGAGTGGGATACTTATGAGTAGTGCCATGTGACTCAACCCTAAAAATTGGTTCACTTATAGGTGGATCATGAGGGGTTTAATGGGGACAACATAGAGGATAAGGTACTCTTGGATTGCGGAGTTATATCTAAAATGTAATCTTGGTTGTTAAATGATTAATTGAATGATTACATTGTTAATGTATTTACATGATTATTGTTTCCCCCACATACCATCTTTGGCTGATCGAAGTTTTGTTTGTCGGCGTTTTAGGTACAAGCCAAAAGAACAAATAGTAAACCGTCATACTGTGAAATACATAAAGTAAAATACAAGGAGGATTAGTTAGAGTAGAATCCTTAAGTGGATAGAAGTTAGAGACCCAAGTTTTCAAAAAGGTATGCACAATTTAATTTTCTTACAGCTTTTCAGTATAATATATTAAAATTTGATAATTATTTTTGGTTAAATGTCGAACCTTTGATTCGGAAGTTATGGGTGCGGCTTTGACCTATCGCTCTCCCTTAATTGGGGGTTATCGGGAGGGTGACTCATAACAAAGTTAGTCTTGGTGGAAGCTCATTCTTCTATGTATGCAATGCATTCAGGGAGCACCAAAATGTATCGTAATTTGAAAGATATGTATTGGTGGCTTGGTTTGAAGAAGGATGTAGCTGTGTTTGCTATGCAGTGTTCAATGTGTCAGCAGGTTAAAGCTGAACATCAAAAGCCTGCAGGAACAATGCAACCCTTGCCTATACCGCATTGGAAATGGGATCATGTGACCATGGACTTTGTGGTTGGTTTTCCTAGAGCAACCAAATGACATGATTCCATATGGGTGATAGTTGATAGGTTGACTAAGACAACACATTTTCTTCTTGTCAAAACAACCCATACTGCTGAGAAGCTTGCACAAATATATATAGACGAGATAGTGTGATCGCACAGGATTCCAACTACTATTATTTCTGACAGAGGTCCCCAGTTCATGAGTCATTTTTGGGAACCACTACATAAATCTTTGGGTACGCAACTAAGGTTTAGTATTTCCTTTCACCCATAGACAGGTGGACAATCTGAAAGGATCATACAAACCCTGTAGGATTTGCTTAGGGAATGAGTCCTTCAACTTGTAGGAAGTTGGGATCTGCACCTAAGCTTGATAGAATTTGCTTACAATAATAGCTATCAACACAGTATTGATATGGTACCATATGAAGCATTATATGGTAGACGTTGTAGATCTCTTATGTTGGTATGAAATAGGAGAAAATCAACTTTTAGGTCCTGAGCTTGTGCAACGGACAACTGAGAAGATTAAATTAATACAACAATAGTTAAAGACTGCATAGGATAGACAGAAGTCATACTCCAAAAAATGACGAAGACCTTTATAATTCCAAGTTGGAGATAGAGTATATCTCAAGGTCTCACCTTGGAAAGGTGTCCTTAGATTTGGGAAGAAAGGTAAGTAAGCTCCTAGATTTATGGGGCCTTAGACAATCATTGAATGTATTGAAAAGGTAGCCTATAAACTGGAGTTACCACATGAGATGCATAAGTTGCATCTAATGTTCCATATCTTCATGCTGAGAAAGTGTCATCCTGACATAGAGTTAATTATGCAACATGTGGAGGTAGAATTAAATGATGATATATCATATGTTGAAGGACCTGTGATGATCCTTGATAAAATAATTAATAAGCTATAAAAGAAAGACATATGTGTTGTGCAAGTTCTTTCGCATCACCATGGCATTGAAGAAGCTATATGGGAGCTAGAGGAAGAAATGAGGAGGAAGTACCCTTCTCGTTTCTCGTGATGATTACAGGGACAAAATCCTTGTTAGGGGTGTATAATTTGTAACATCCCTGACCTGGGTTATGCTTTAACCCTAGATGTTTTGTTTAAGAAAGATAATTATATGCTTTCTCTTATCTTTTGAAAAGTAATTAATGATCAAGAGGAACTCATGTTTCAATTTTAGTCCTTTTTGAATAATGTTGAAAACAATGTTTTGCCTATTTTGGACTAAAGTACAAACTACCCAAGTTGAGGGGTTAAGTTGCAAATGTTACATGATAAAATGTTCCTCAAGTGTTTAAGCATCATGAGAATGAAAATAATGTAGAGGCATGGCTTGTGCAAGCCTAAGCACCAAGAAAGAGTTTATTAAGCAATGTTTGTGCATTAAAACCTAGTTTTGGTGTAATGTGCAATTTACTGAAAACCTAGGGTTCAATATGCAAAATACCACTTCTAGAGAGTCCCTAATGTTTCTTGGTATCAAGTAGATACAAGAAAAACATAGGGGTATCTCATTTGAATCTCTTTGCGGGAGAGAATCTTGATATTAAAATAATCAAGATTTAAGCATAATTGAAATCCTAATTCAATTTAATGCAAAAAAAAAATATTAATGGAAGTGCCCTTCAACCAAAAGTGTGATGATTGAATTTTTACAAGTGTGGACGTCCTTGTGCCTTGAAAATGGCACCGAAATATCTAAAGTGAGTGGAGAGCCCACTCACATTATTTAAAGAAAAAGTAATATCCACTCATTTTTGGATATTATTATTATATTGATTAAGGTGCTTAATTTGTTTTCATTAATTCATGTATAAAGAAGAGGATTTTGAAGGAGAGGATGATGGATTCTTATGCAAGGAAGTGAGGGGGATAAGTGGCATCAATTTTGGGAATTAAAGGATTTTTATAACACTTTCTCTCTCTCTTGAAATTCCCTTATATACACTCCATTTTTCACCCACATGAAAGGCTTTTTCCACTCTTCTTTCTTTCCTTTCTTTGGCCTGCACAAGGGAGCTTAGGAGTAATAGGAGGAAGTACCCCAACTTGTAGGTGAGCTCCTTAATCATCTTCAACCTTGATTTCATGGTGGAAATCAAAATTCAATGCTTATTTTCTTCTTTTCTCCATTCAATCTTCAACCTTAGCAAATCTTTTCACTCAAAGACTTGAGAATGGACCTTGGACAGTTGAGAAAGTTTCATTCACCATTGAGGATGTGAAGCTTGACGCTTGGATTCAACTCTGAAGGTGGGTTATATAATTTGAAACCTTAAATATCATTATTGATTTCATTTCTTCATCATATGTTGATTCCTTTTCTTTTCCCGAATTTCCTTTTGATTAATTGTTGAAAGCACCACAAAGATCACAATAATTTTCGAAGGTTTGAAGCTTGAAGAAGATGATGTCATATTAAGCACACACCTCAATAAATATCATGAGCAAATGTTTTTCAATATTGATGACCAAACGGTCTCAAAACCGTTTGGTGATCAAACAGTCTCAAGACCGTTTGAGGGAAAATGGTCCCAAGACCGATTGAGGTCATACGGTCTCAAGACCATTTGGGGTCAATTCCTGATGTAGTTGGATGAAGATCCAATGGTTCCAATTTATTTAGTTATAATGGTTTCAAGAATGGATGATCGATTGATTACAAACCCTAATCAGAATGATTGGTTGAAACCCTAAATTGATTGAGTCGATTTCTATATTGATTGGCTCAAACAGTCATAAGACCCTTTAAGGTCAAATGGTCTCAAGACCGTTTGAGGTCAAGAGGAGTCATGGATGGATGTAGATCTAAGGGTTACAAGTTGATCTATTTTCAATGGTCATAATGTTGGATGGTTCAATGACTGGAAACCCTAAATCAATTGATTAAGAAACCCTAATTTAGGGTTAAATGGTTTCATGCTGATTGAGACCAAATGGTCTTAGAACATTTGAGGACCATTCAGCCTCAGACCATTTGAGGTCCATTCAGTTTCAAACTATTTGGGGTTAATTAATATATAATTCAAACGGTCTCAAATCATTTAGGGATTTTGAGATCAAGACCGTTTGATGGTCGAATGGTCTTAAGACCGATTGAAGGTTTGGGACCAAGACTGTTTAAGGTCTAATGGTCTTCAGACCATTTGGAGGTTTGGTCCAAGACCATTTGAAGATCAAAGTACATCAAGACCGTTTGAAGGTCAAAGTACTTCAAGACCGTTTGAGGGTCTAATACCTCAAGACTGTTTAAAGGTCTAATTGATTCAAATAATGCAAGTACAATTAACCCCATCATTATTAATGATATTTATTAAAGATAATTTCAATGGTTGTACCTATCATGTACTTAGGTGATTAGAACCTTTTGAGTTTTAACCTTTGATGCTTATGGAAGCAATATCTCAATACACTAATCTAACCCTAAATGTATGTACTTGAATGAAGGGTTGACCTAATCTAATCAAGCTTGAAGTAATCAACATCCTAGAGAGGATGAGAGAGAGTGAAATTCATACATGTATAATAATCATGTAGTGGTTAAGCCTCAACACTTTCAACATGAATAAAATATGTAATTAGGGTATGCTCCTTGATAAAGAGATCATGAAACCCTAACCAAGAAGGTTGATGATCCCTAACCCTAATTTAGGGAAATGTTAGGTGAAACCCTAATCTAGGGTAATGGTGTAACCCTAATCTGGGGTGATGATATGAGAAATCCCAATTCAGGGTAATATAATGAAAAAACCCTAATTTAAGAGGATGCTTCATGAAACCCTAATTTCAGGTAAAGTTACATGAAACCCTAATTTGGGGAAAAGTTATAAGGAACCTTAATTCAAGATAATGATGTGTGAAACTGACATGTCTATTGAATGCACTAACAAATTCACCTGGGGTTGAAATCCCTGAGTTATTACCAAAACCAAGCGCAATAATACCACCCGTAAGAGAACGAGTCTTATCGCAGTATAGTTGAGGATTGAATTCAAAGGACAACATTTTTAAGAATCTTTATCAGCTGGATCTAGCTCAAGTAAAACTAATATTTAGAACAATTGGTTGATTTGGGTTTGTTTAAACTAATTGCAAGAAAGTAAAAGTGGAATTAAAGATATGTTTAGATCAATAATATGAAATCACTGGGATGGTACCGGGTTTGACCCCCATACGGGCGTTAGGCGCACAGAAGTGTCACCGAAGGCTAGATGGCTCGTCCCCTCGCAGATCATACACTTACGACCTCGATGAAATCCCATCCTATTTCTAGTTTGGGAGTCATCCGCGATAACCGGTAAGCAAGCAGGCGGGTAACATACTAGCAAACATCGACGAATAACTAGACAATAAAAAATCCAACTAAGGTTGTGAACCCCCTATACAGGCATTAGGTGCACAGAAGCATCACCAACGGTTAGATGGTTCATCCCCTCATAGATCATACACTTACTACCTCAAGGAATCCCCTTCTATTTCTAGTTGGGGAGTCAAACTTGTTAAACGACGTTCATACCTACGTGTAGATGTTATCGCAATATAGGGAGCACAAAGATGAAAACAAGCACAGAACCAACCTACAAGCTTAACGATTAACGACAAAATGAAGAATTATATACATTGCCATGGAAAGTTTTATAAAAGAACATAGTTTGCATGGGCAGCGAGGCTAGTCCCCGCACCCCAGAGAAAGTGGACTACTCGCTCATGATGTGAAATACAAGAAGGATGAGAGATAAAGAGAGATCCACCATGATCTCGGTGCAAAGGGTGGTCACATCCCAGTGAAGAAGATGCACTCCTTGCTCCGTCTTCCTTCTCTTCTTGGCCTCCTTAGGTGCAACACTATCAGTAGGTGTAGTGGAACTTGATCGGAGTGATGCTCTGGCAGCCTATCGGCATCCGAATCCGATACCTCCAAATGAGGACCCTGGGGGTCTATTTATAGGCTCAGATCTGATCCCAAACTGTTTGGTTAAGTTGCTGGAAAAATATCCTCCAAATGGTCTGGAGACCGTTAGGTGCCAAACGGTTTGGAGACCATTTGGTATCAAATGGTTTGGAGACCGTTTCGGTGCCAAAAGGTTTGCGTCGTTCAATCTTGAGGTCGTCCTTGGTCTCGGCATGCACACGCAGCTTTAGTTCTTCAATCGGTGTTTGCCCTTGCAGCAAACAGTCTTGGAAACCGCATGAATCCAAACGATCTTGAGACCACATGAACTCAAACGGTCTTAAGACCGCATGAACCCAAACAGTCTTGGGACCGCATGGACCCAAATGGTCTTGGGACCGCATGGACCCAAACGGTCTTGGGACCGCACGGTTTTCTTTGGCGACCAATTTTGCCATTCATTTTTTGTGTATTCCAGCAAACGGTCTTGGGACCGTATGAACCCAAACGGTCATGAGACCTCATGGATTCAAATGGTCTTGGGACCGTATGGATTGAAATGGTCTTGGGACCGCAAGAGCTCAAACGGTCTTGGGACCGCCTGAACTCAAACGGTCTTGGGACCGCATGTGTGGAATTTCTCGATTTACCTGCATTACATGAATTATATTTAGTTAAAACCTTGATTATTGAATAAGCTAAGTAGTTTTGTACATTATGATTCATATTAGGATGATAAGGTGTGAAATAGAGTTGAAATAGTTCCAAAAAGGTAATTGAATTCCATGATGAGTATGCACTCATCAAAACACCCCAAACTTAAACGTTGCTCGTCCTCGAGTAACATAAAATTTGAAACTGTTGCCTAATGAAATACTTTCAATCTGTGAGATTGCTTCATCTTCACATCACGAATGTTTTCTTTCTGCTCAGTATGAATCAGTACCTCAACCTCCTGGGACCACTAAACACGTCTTACCATAGCTTTGTTCCTGAGTTCGTTTTCCAACATCACTTCCTCCTCACTTTTTCCAACAACAAGAATGTCAAAGAGTTTTGTAAGAGTCAGGAGATACCCGCAAAATCAACAAGTGTGCATCCAATCTGACACTGGTGTAATTCGGGATGGTAGGGGCATGCATTGCACCCTTAGGTAGAAAAAGGAGTGAAAGGTGGTATGGATAGACGAAATAAATCTCTCTTCTATACGACTCAAGATTTTTATTTGTTTTGCAATTTCATTTATTGCATATTTTTTGTGTGCAAATCTCTCCTCTATTCGACTCGAGATTGAATTTCTTTTTGTGTGCGCTTTGGCATCTTTTGTTTGCAAGTCTCTCCTCTATTCGACTCGAGATTGCATATTTGGTGGTACGACCCTATTTATTGCGAGAGGTATGGAAGAAGCGGATAAGGGGGAAGTGGTGTGCCACCCCAAACTTAGGGTTTGGCACAATTTTGGCTATTTTGTTGCTTTTGGATGGATGGAGGGGTACGAAGATGATAAAAGAAGTGTAGAAGAGAGTTCATATCAGAATGTATCTTGATTTACAATTCAAAACCAGGTTATTCTGCTTGTCATACTCTGCTCAAATAATGACTTGATGCGGATCCGGTGGGGATTCCGGGCCATTGTTCTACTAGCCAGTTAGGAAGTGCGACGTGTTTGATCCCTATCAGTTTGACAGATACTTATCATTTTTGTAAAAAGTATTATGATGTTAGGAATCATAAGCTTCACAGAATGATTTCAGGAAAAAGGCAAGTTTCAAAAATCAGTCCTCTTTAGGATTTACTTCGAATAAGGAGGATATTATGATTGAAGATGCATAGCAAAATAGTTAGTTACATTTCAAAATTTCATCAAGTATCTGTTCAAATATTTTGAAAGATTTGAAATTTTTTATGATAGAGACAACTTGAGTATGAAAAGACGGTATATTTGGAAGTGAAGTACGTACCACCCACCCTCCACCCCGAACTTAGAGATTTTCTCATCCCAAGAAAAAACTAAGTCCAAGATGGAGGGGAAAGTTTACACCAGATATGACCACCGAGTATGATTGCGTTATGATCAGCGCCGCTCCGATCTGTTATCTAAAAAGAAACACTATCTCATAAGGCAAATTTTATTTAAGGTAAAGTTAACTATAAGGTAAAACTAAATTTGGAAGAGAAAAATAAAGTAGATTTATTGATCGAGTTGCCTCCCGACAAGCGCCTTTGTTTTACGTCGATGACTCGACTGAATTCCTTAGCTTCATGGTGGGTCCTTAGGGTTGGCTAGTTCCATGATTATTTCGGTGCCTATGTCACCTGTGGTGAAATATCTCTTCAAACAATGACCATTTGCCACAAATTCGCCTGACTTGTCACTCCATAAAGAGAAAGAACCATGTGGAGAGATGCTTTTGATGATGTAAGGTCCACACCAACATGAGCGGAGTTTCCCTGGGAACAATTTTAATCTGGAGTTGAATACCATCACTTGGTCTCCCACTTGTATGTCCTTTCTTTTCAGATGTCCAACATGCCAAAGTTTTGTACGTTCTTTGTAGATTCACACATTCTCATAGACTGTCTTTCTTAGTTCATCCAGCTCGTTGAGTTGCAGAATCCTGGATTGCCCCGCTTCTTTCATATTGAAGTTCAATTGTTTAATTCCCCACCATATGCCTTATGTTCTAGTTCGACTGGCAGGTGGCAAGCCTTTCCATATATCAATCGAAAATGTGTAGTACCAAGAGGAGTTTTATAAGAAGTACGATAAGCCCATAAGGCGTCGCTCATTTTTGTAGACCAGTCCTTTCGATTGCGTCTAACGGTTTTCTCAAAAATAGCCTTTAGTAGACGATTAGATACCTCTACATGTCCACTTGTTTTTGGATGGTAAGGTTAAGCTACCTTGTGTGAGACACCATATTTTCTTAATAAATATTCAAAGCTTCTTTCAATGAAGTGGGAACCTCCGTCAGATATCACGGTTCCTGACACTCCAAACTGTGGAAAGATAACATCTTTGAATAATTTGATGGGTTTTGAATCACTAGTGACGGTCGGTATAGATTCAACCCATTTTGAGACGTAGTCCACTGCCACTAGGATGTATGAGAATCCATTAGAAGATGGGAATGGACCCATATAGTCCACTCCCCAGACATCGAATATCTCGACTTCTTGCCATAGATTCAGTGGCATTTCGTCTCTCTTGGTTATATTGCCAGATCTTTGACATCTATCACAGGATAGGACAAAATCGTAAGAGTCCTTGGATAAGGTCGGCTAGAAGAATCCACATTGCAAAACTCTCCGAGCAGTATTTTTAGAGCTCATGTGTCCTCCTACAGGTCCTGAGTGACATTGTTCCAGAATAGATTGAGCTTCTTCTTCGACGATACAATGTCTATACAAACCGTCAGCACAAAGTTTAAAAAGATATGGTTCATCCCAGTAATAATGTTTCACATCATGCATAAATTTCTTCAGTGCATTCCCGGTGCATTGGGGATGGATGACATCAACAATAATATAGTTTACGATATCAAAATACCATGGTATAACTTATGAGACCCTCATTAGCTAATCATCCGGTAGGAAGTCATTGATCGAAATTTTCTCAACGTCCAAAGTGTGGATGCAACTGAGGTGATCTGGTACAACGTTTTCCGTCCCTTTTTTATCTCTTATCTCCAAATCAAATTCCCGTAGTAAGAGGATCCATCGTATCAACCTTAGTTTTGCATCTTTCTTTGCTAGAAGGTAACGAATAGCAGCATGGTCTGTGTAGACCATGACTTTTGAACCGATAAGGTATGACCTAAACTTGTCAAAAGCATAGATGACTGCTAGTAGTTCTTTCTCAGTTGTTTCATAATTCCTCTGGGCTTCGTCGAGGGTTTTTGATGCATAATAGATCACATAATGTTTCTTTTCTATACATTGCCCTAAAACAGCACCCACCGCGTAATCACTGGCATCGTGCATAATTTCAAAAGGATGGTCCTAGTCGGGATCTCTAATGATGGGGGTTGTTGTAAGGGCATTCTTCAGCATGTCAAAGCATTTGACACATTCTTCATTGAAGTTGAAATCAACATCTTTTAGCAGCAGGTTTGTCATTGGCTTCATTATCTTGAAAAAATCCCTTATGAATCTTCTATAGAATCCAGCATGACCAAGGAAGGTGCAAACTTCTTTCACATTCGTGGGAATAGCCAATTTAGAGATCACTTCAATCTTAGCTTTATCGACTTCAATTCCTCTATTTCTAACCCTATGGCCCAGGACAATGCCTTCCCTTACCATGAAGTGACATTTTTCCCAATTTAGCACCATATGTGCTTCTTCACAACATTTGAGGACCACGGAGAGGTGCTTTAGACATGAATCAAATGAGTCACCATATACAGCAAAATCATCCATGAAGACCTCCATAATAGTTTCCATAAGCCCCGCGAAAATTGCAGACATGCAACGTTGAAAAGTCGCGGGTCCATTACAGAGTCCAAATGACATTCTTTTAAACGCATATGTTCTGAAGGGACAGGTGAAAGCCGTTTTTTCTTGATCATCTGGATGTATGGGAATCTGATAGAATCCAGAGTAACCGTCAAGATAACAAAAATATTCTTAGTGGGCCAACCTTTCTAAAACTTGATCGAGGAAGGGCATAGGAAAATGATCTTTTTGAGTCACCTTGTTTAATTTTATATAATCAATACACATCCCCCACTCGGTGACTGTTCGAGTGGGGATGAGCTCATCGTTTTCATTCCTTATAACAATTGTGCCGCCTTTCTTTAGCACTACGTGTACTGGGCTCACCCATGGTGAATATGATATCCGGTAGATTATTCCGGCTGTGAGAAGTTTGATGATCTCACGACAGACCACTTCCTTCATATTCAGATTGAATTTCCATTGATGCTCGATAGTTTTCTTGTGATCTTCCATCATAGGGATTTTGTGCATACACAAGTCTTGACTGAACCCTATTAGGTCGCTCATTTTATAACCTATGGCTTTCTTTCTTTCCTTTAATTCCTATAGAAGTTTCTCTTCTTGTTCAGTTGTTAAATCAGAATTTATGATGACTGGACAGACTTTGAGATTGTCTAAAAACATGTACTTCAGTCCTTCAGGAAGGGCCTTCATCTCGGGAGCCTATGAATTTTCGCTTGTTTCTTCTGTAGTTTCTGTAGCCTTGAGTTCTTCATAAGAGGGTTCAACATCTTCTTTAGCAGAGTCGAGGGGTTCGATGCAGTCCTCTGCTTGTTTGTCTATAGGTACATCAATCGACATGTCAGATAAAGCAATTTCCAAGGGGTCGTACGATTCATCATATTCTTGAGTCAGTTGTGACAATTTCTCAACGCAATCAATTAGATAGACTTCTTCTTGTATACTTGGTCTTCTCATAATTTCGAAAACTTTTAATTCTAGGGTCTCTTTGCCAAGCCTTAGCAGTAAGGTACCTGCTTCAACATCAATAAGGGCTCTTGCAGTGGCGAGGAATGGACGACCAAAGATAAGAGGTTATCTGGTGTCTTCTTTTATATCCATAATGAATAAATCACATGGAACATATGCATCCTTGCCCACCTTGACCGGGATATCTTCGAGGATCTCTAACGGTCTTTTTATTGAATGGTCTGCGAGTTGAATAGTCATAGCAGTAGGGAGCAATTCTGCAAACCCTAATCTCTTGCATAGACTAAATGACATAATAGAAATACATGCGCCCAGATCTGCCAATCTTTTCTTACATGATGAGTCACCAATGTGACATGAAATTCCAAAGGATACTGGGTCTTTCTGTTTCTTTGGCATCTTTCTCAATATGATATCTGATGTGGTTGTAGCCAGTTTTACAGTTTCATACTCTTCAGTTATGTACTTCTTAGTGAGAAGCGACTTTAGATATTTGGTCCAGGTTGGTATCTCAGCAAGAGCGTCTAAGAAGGGTATATCAACATGGATTTTCTTCATAGCCTCTTTGAAATTGATGAATCTCATATCAAGCTTGGTTTGCCTTAGGTGAGATGGGAAGGGTATACGCGGCTTATACATAGGAATATCTGACTCTAGTGTTTCAGCTTCTTCATCATCATTTTTTTCAGGATTTCCCTTATCAGTCTTATTTTTATTTGGTTGTGGTTCTGGTGTTGTCGAGTTTTGGACGATCACAGGTCCATCTTTGTCAGCAATAACTACATGTGTCTTCACTAGGGGATCTGAATAATCTTTTCCTGATCTGGTGATGACAACCTTTTTTTTGGGGAAACCGTAGAGATCAAATTATATTCATCCCACTCTCTACTGCAGGCCAAATGTTAGAGAAATTAACATCTAGATTACTTGTGAGCCACGGGGGCACCACATTCTGGAAAGCAAAAGAAGTACTAGAAGAAACTGTAAAGCGAGCAATACAGTCTGCTACATTATTATGCACTCTAGGAACATGAGCTATGGAAGTGAGACCGACTTCATTCTGGAGCTGCTGAAGTTGGCACATGTGTAGAAGGAACATGGTCGTTGTGGGTGCCGCCTTGGTGGTAATGGATACCGCAGAGGTAGCATCAGACAGAATGGTGGGTGCACGCCATCCTGTAATTTTGCAGAGTTCCAAGGCCCAGATGATGCCTTATATCTCCTCCTCCAATGCCGAGGTGGCATGGCTGGGCAGTCCGTGGCCCAGAAGGTAGCCTCCATGGCTGTCCACAACATGAATACCAATCCCAGTGCGAGAGGATTCAGCATGATGAGAGGCATCAACAAAAATAATGACGTCACTGAGAATAGGGGGGGCTCTGGCTTGGCTGCATCCCGGCGTGTGTGTCGACAACAACGTCGGGGCTGCCAAGATGGCTCGAACTTGGTCCTTGATGAAGGATACCCGCAGTTGAAGAGGTTTTTGCTTCCTGTTGTGTACAAACTCATTTCTCTGTGACCAAATTGCCCAGGAAGCCACTAGAGGCAACATGGATGGAGCGTCAGTACCTTTAGAAGAGATGATCGCATCGATCCACTCATCCTCAAGAAGAAGGAAGAAGGATGGGTCCATTCGACAGGAAACCCACACTTCCCTGCTGAAATTGCAGTCGCGGAGAGCATGCACCAGGGTGTCACTCGTATTTGCACAAACTGGGAAGTGGCTGTCGACCGGGATATGGCGGTAGGACTTCTCCACATTGGTGAGCAACGCCTTGTGGACCAGAAGCCAAAGAAAGGTACAAACACTGGGTGGAACCAGCAATCTCCAAATAGTATCCCATTTCCCTGGTAGGGGCAACTAAATGTCAGTGCGGAGCCATTTGTATGCAGACTTTGTGGTAAGAAGTCCAGTAGGCGATCCAGGCCAATGGTGAGTATCGTGGCCAGCAGACGGAGAAGGCAGATAAACGTGCTGAATATGCAGCCAAGCACTACTCAGAAGATAGCCATGGATGAACTCCCAGTCCCAGCCATTGCCATCCATGCCCATGGCTGAGACAGTAAGATCAGCGAGGTCGGGCGGCGGCTCAAGAGAGGGGTCAATGTCTTTAATGGATAGGCCATGAAGCCATTTGTCACTCCAAACGTTTGTAGATTCACCGTTATTGATAGTTATGGCCAGGTCCTGAAGGATGGCTCGCATGTGCCTCCTAATAAAATCCCACACCGAGGAACATGGTTTCTTAATAGGTGTGTCATTACACATGTACTTGTTATGCATAACACGAACCCAAAAACATCCCTATTGTTTATGAAGCGCCAAACATTACCGAGCTTAAGAGCTTGATTCTGAGACCGTGCATCCTTGATGCCCAAACTGCCGTCGGATTTAGCCATAGAAACCTTCTGCCATGAGACCAGAGAGAGACTGTAGTGGGATCGACTGCCAGACCAAAGAAAGTTCTTGACGTGCTTGTTAATATCATCACAAAGCGCTGGTGAGAGTTGTACAGATTGCATAGTGTAGCTGGGAATAGCTTGAAGAGTGGATTTTACAAGAGTGATTGTACCAGCTAGAGACAGTTGTCTTGCTGACTAGCTCATCATACGTTCCTTCATAGTATCAACAATTGCAGCGTGAGTTGATTTGTTGACTCGGTGATGTAGAATGGGGACACCAAGGTAACGACCCAAGTCACTGGTGTGTGTAATACCAAGGCGCCTGTAGAAAACATCCCGGACTTGGCGTGGGGTATTAGGAGAGAAGAAGCAACATGACTTGGCCTTAGACACCCGTTGCCCAGATGCACGCCCAAAATCTTGGAGAACATTGTTAATGCTTTTAGCTTTCCCTTCAGAAGCTTCTGCCAACAAGAGTATATCATCGGCAAAGCAAACATGTGATAACATCGGGCCCTATCTAGAAAGACGAATAGGCTTCCATGCTCCTCGGTTTATGGATTGCAAGATGGCTTGAATGAGTCTCTCCATACATAGAACAAATATGTAGGGGCTTATTGGGTCACCTTGACGGTTTCCTTGTGATGTTTTGAACGACTCAAGAGGGCATCCTTCCCAGAGATCTGAGGTGCACCCTTTAGTGATGATTTGCATAATGAGATTAACCAAGATAGCCAGAATACCAGTCCTCTTGATGGTGTCATGGATGAACGCCCAACTCATCTTATCAAAGGCTTTAGCAAGGTCTATCTTGATGCAAGCAAGCGCCTTGCCAGTAGTCCTCATACACATGGTGTGGATAACCTCCTGGACAAGAATAATATTATCAGTGATGCGCCGGCCCGGTAGGAAACTGGATTGAGTTTCAGAAATCCATCCTTGCAGTAGCGGCAACCTTCAACTGTTCAGGATGTTTCAGATTGTTCTTTGGTTGGCCAACAAAGACTCCAGCCGGTGGCTTTATGCTAGCTGCAAGTTGAGCTAGTTGAGTTTTAATAGCTTTCTACTGAGCCTGTTGGTTAGCTATCATAATTTGCTGAGTTTGTTACATCTTTTCAATAGTGGATAGCTTGTCAATAGGGATGGAACCTATTTGTCCTTGCTGTTGGTTCAGGTTCTGACACTGAGAGTTGTTCTGATAATTATTGTAGTTCCTATTCTAAAAGTTTCCTCTGAAGTTTCCTTGATTTCCAATGTTCTGTTGTTGATTATACTGGAATCCTGGCGGGCCTCTTGATTGATTGTTGGAACTGAATTGAAGCGATTTCATAGCTCCTGAAGGGTTTCCATATTGGAAGCCTGGGTGATTCCTATTTTGATTCAGATTGTGATAGTTCTACCCACGGATGGTGTTGATAGCATTTAGATTTTCCATCTGGCCATTATCTCCATGTCCACATGCATTCCTTAGAACAACGTCATAGAGAACATTGCATGATACTATGGAATGATCAGTGCTTTTGCATGCTTCACAGAACAAAGAAGTGGACTTGGCTTGTTCTTGTTGCCTAGTCGGTCAGTGTCCTCTTCCAATTGCAGCTAGGGATGATTCTATATGATCTTGCTTTGCAACTAAGACCTTCAAGATTTCTGCAATAGACTTGTACTCTGGAATAGCTTCAGCCATAGCTACTTTCAAAACTCCTTTACCAACAGATCTGCCCCAGTTGGCTTGATTTTCTGCTCCCAGGGTGGCGACTCTCCATGTGTTGTCGTAACTTTGACGCATGAAGTTTCCTCCAGATGAGGAATGTAGAAACATCTTGACGTCATCCTCCACACCCCGATAGAAGATTTCTATGAGTTACTTCTTTGGGATTTTGTGGTGTGGGCATTTGCGTAGGAGCTCTTTATACCTATCCACACTTCAGCGAGGGGTTCTCCAGGGACTTGAGTGAAATTTGTGATTCGCCCCCTGATTTCATATGTGAGAGATGGGGGGTAGAATTTCTCTAGAAATGCATTTTGGAGCTTCTCCCAGGTGGTGATAGGTACTTCACTCTGTAGTGAATTGTACCAACTAATGGCTCTATCAGCAAGAGAATACTTGAAGAGACGGAGTCGAATTGTGTCATCGGAGACCCCATTTTGCTTTGTCATAGCACATAGGTCGATGAATCTCAGAAGATGACCTTGGTTGTCTTCTGCTTGTTTGCCATAGAAAGGGTTTTTTTTGAAGCAATGTTATCCAATGTGCTCTAATATCAAATTTGGCAACTTCGATGGGAGGAGGCTGCACTGGGTGATAAACATTTGCAACTTTAGGGATCGAGAACTCTCTAAGATCTTTCTGTAATTCGGCTGCTTGTGTTGGTGCTTGTGCTGCTAAGATCTCCTGTTGAACCACAACTCCGGCTTCTTGCATGAGCCTTTCTCTCTGCATATTTATGGCTTGAGCCACTCTTTGGGCTACTTCTTCTTCTTATGCCATCCTCGCTTGGTTTTCTCTGATATGACGATGGAAGGTTCTATCAATTTCGGGATCAAAGCTTGCGGTGAGTCCGGGACTGTCCGAACGGTGCATGCACTATGTGTTGAATAGCACCTGAAAATTAGAAAGATTTGAAAATGAGATCCACAAAGTAGAGTAAAATTCAAGTAGATAAGCGATTGATTCAAAAGAAAAGAAAAATCCTAGATTAGTCTTAAAAGAACTAGATTAAATTGATTGATTTCGTTGTCTCTGGCAACGGTGCCAGAATTTGACGTGGCTATTGAATGCACTAACAAATTCACCCGGGGTTGAAATCCCCGAGTTTTTACCAACACCAAGCGCAATAATATCACCCACATGCGGATGAGTCTTATCGCAGTATAGTTGAGGATCGAACCCAAAGGACAACATTTATAAGAATCTTTGTCAGTTGGATCTATCTCAAGTAAAACTAATATTTAGAACAATTGGTTGATTTGGTTTTGTTTAAACTAATTGCAAGAAAGTAAAAGCGGAATTAAAGATATGTTTAGATCAATGATATGAAATCGCTGGGATGGTACTGGGTTTGACCACCACTACACACAACCACATTCGATTGTAAACAATCCAGGAAAGATATAACACTCCAAGTAGAGCTGTTGCAGAACCCCCCATACGTGCGTTAGGTCCGCGTAAGCATCACCATAGGTATCAGATGTCGTGTCACCATCCGGATCATTTGTCTTACAACTCTAAAGATACAGAAATCCACAGAGGTTGTGAACCCCCCATACGGGCGTTAGGCGCATAGAAGCGTCACCGAAGGCTAGATGGCTCGTCCCCTCACGGATTATACACTTACGACCTCAATGAAATCCCATCCTATTTCTAGTTTGGGAGTCAGCCACGATAACCGGTAAGCAAGTAAGTGGGTAACGTACTAGCAAACATTGATGAATAACAAGACGATACAAAATCCAACTAAGGTTGTGAACCCCCTATACAGGCGTTAGGCACACAGATGTATCACCGAAGGTTAGATGGCTCGTCCCCTCGCGTATCATACACTTACTACCTCAAGGAATCCCCTTCTATTTCTAGTTGGGGAGTCAAACTTGTTAAACGACATTCATACCTACGTGTAGATGTTATTGCAAAATAGGGAGCACAAAGATGAAAAAAAGCACAGAACCAACCTACAAGCTTAACGATTAACGACAAAATGAAGAATTATATACATTGCCATGGAAAGTTTAATAAAAGAACATAGTTTGCATGGGCAGTGGGGCTAGTCCCCGCACCCCAGCAAAAGTGGACTACTCTCTCATGATGCGAGATATAAGAAGGATGAGAGAGAAAGAGAGATCCGCCATGAGCTCGGTGTAGAGGGTGTTCACATCCTGGTGAAGAAGATGCACTCCTTGCTATGTCTTCCTTCTCTTATTGGCCTCCTTGGGTACAACACTAGCAGTAGGTGGAGTGAAACTTGATCGGAGTGATGCTCTAGCAGCCTATCGGCGTCCGGATCTGATACCTCCAAATGAGGACCCTGGGGGTTTATTTATAGGCTCAGATTTGATCCCAAACGGTTTGGTTAATTTGCTGGAAAAATCTCCTCCAAATGGTCTGGAGACCGTGTTACGACCTCACCTTTCAGTAACCCCCAATTAAGGGAGACTAAGAGGTTGAAGCCGCACCCATTAATCCCGGATCAAAGGTTCGACATATAACCATAAACAATTATTAAATTCTAACAAACTATACTGAAAATGGTAATAAAATTTTTCATTTCATACCTTGAATAGTTGGGAACAAACTAACTTCTAACCTCTACTTAACTATCCTATCTAATTCCTCCTTGTTCTTTAATTCTTGAATTCACAATATGTCGCTTTACTGTTTGTGCTTTTGAGGATTTTACCTAAAATGCCGACAAACAAAAACAACGATCAGAAGAAGCTGGTATGTGGGGAGAAGCAGATAATTGTTCAACTAAGTTAACAACATAATCATTCAATTAATGATCTAACAAGCAAGATTACGTTTTAAACCATATAACTCAATCCATACATATTCACAAACTCTGGGTTGTCCCTGCAGTGGACATGGATATCACCTCTCTTTTAGGTATAGAGTCGCATGGCACTATCCGAGGATAGCCCAATATCTAACTCATTATGACTTGATGGTCCTACCTCCATGGTAGCCATGTACTAAGTCAACCATTGACCTGATGGACCTACCCAATTGGTAGCCATGTACTAGGTCATCCATAGACCTGATGGACCTACCCAATAGGTAGCCATGTAGTAGGCCTTTCTCTAACCTGATGACCTACCCATAGGTAGCCATGTACTAGGTTAGCTATTTTGCCACAGAGAGAACCAGGATCTGAGTTTATAGGTATACACATTAAGTGATAGTCATAGCCACATTATATTTGCAATATGAAGATCCAAGCAGTTTAGTTGCATTCAAGTGATGAAACGTTCGGGAAACATCGGGAAACAAAAGCGGTTAACCATAAGTAACCACATACCTTTAATTTCACTTTTCAAGATAATAATCCAATCAACAAGCAATGAGGAAGAGAAATCCTGAAATAAGAGTACCATTTCCTTTTATCAATACTTATCCAATTTCCTTATTCAAATTAGGATTTCAATTCCATAATTAGTGTTTCTTCTAGAAATTAGGGTTTTACTTCTTCTTTCATCATTAACATCCTTAATTTATCAATCCTCATAAAACTCTTAATTTCTCATTGAATTTCCTTTATTAAACAACTGTTTTCCTTATTTCATAAAAATATGGTTTTTATCTCTCTTTAGCCCAAATTAGGGTTTTCTTGTAAATTAACCTTCATTTAAACACTATAATTCCAATTAAGCATTTTTGCAATCAAATAGCAAATTAAACTACCATTAACCTTCTCAGAGTCAAACTTAATGATTTGACTTGTTAATTTACCCAAAATACCTTCTAATCATGCAATTAGGGTTTCTCATCAATATTTAATACTCTTTATTAGCCAATTAAGGCACTTTTGCAAAACGGAGTGGAATTAGGTTCTGGACATATTTTTATCGTATTCCTTGCATTTTTCTATACAACTTTCATATATAAAGTTTTCTCATTAGATAATCCTAGCAATTACTATGAATTTTGCAAAAATAATTCTTTTTCTGATTATTCATTAAAGATGGGAAAATACCGAAAATCTTCAGCCGTTCGATGGGTGCGCCCGTGGTCCATGCCTCGATCTGACGCTCCTCTCCGCGCATCTCCTTTCACTTATGTGCCTTGCGTTCTGATCGTCCGATCTCCTGAGTCCACAGTGGATCACGATCCAAGGGTTCGGCCCAAATTTTGACCTAACCGCTGGATCACAATCGCACAGTGGAAGATCGCACGCCACTCACAACTTCGCCCTCTCTCTTGGATCGTTAGATCACGATGAAGAACACTGTGATCCATGATCCAACGGTGTCTGGGTCATCGTCTTCCTCTGCAGGCCTTCGCGTGGTCAACTCGACAGTTGACTCGGAGCTGCAGGCCTCCGTTTCTCGATCCAACTATCCCGGAAGCTCCGCCTCCTCTCAACGAAGTTGAGGGCTGGGTCAATTCAAGCCCAGGATCCCCCTGACACTATCCCCTTGCTCGCCGGATTCCGGTGAGGTCCCCGGAGGTTAGGAGGTCGAAGGTCAGGACGAAAGCACCAATTGAGTGTATGAAAACACTCCTCGCACGATTCCGCAGAGATCCCGTAAGCAAGAGTTGATGCTGGTACTCTCTAACTCCCCCCCTATATATAGGGTCGAACTCAGGTTTACCAAAATTGGGTATTTCCTGAATCAAGGAGGAAACCTACCCAAACCAGGGATCGTCCTCAACGATTTCTTCTCCTGAAGCTATTGGGATTATTAGAAAACATCCACACGCGCTAGATTCCAGGGAAAACTGAGAGGGAAAATCCTCGGTTGCCCGCGAACTCCTAGTCCCAGTAGATCTGAGACGATGATCGGGCATCGTAGGATCAAGATCCAACGATCCTGATTAAACGCGTTCAATCAAAATAGGAAATCATTTCCTAAATCATCCAATAAAGCCAATTTTTCAAGGGGAAACTTAGAAATTTAATATATCCCAATTGGAGTAGTATTTCTTTCCCAAATTTTGAGGGAAACTCGAATTTAGTATTATCTTTCATCCCTCCAAATTTGGTGTCATTATAATAAGGATTCGATTCCTTTTCTTAATATGCAAGTTATCATCATATTAATCACATTTTCCATCTTTTCTTTATTTCTTTTATCATTATTTCTCGATTCTGAGTTCCTTGAACCCCAAGGAATCTATTATCTCAAAATCCTATTTTCCTTCAATAGTAGTTTCTTTCTTTTTAGCAATACCATGTAATACATTAATTGTATATCCACATTATCTTCTTATTTTGCTATTTTGGTATTTTCTCTTTCTTTCCTCTTTATTGGGACTCCTTGGATCCCAAGACACTCCATTATTCGAAATTCATTTTATTGGAATACTCATTATCCTTCTTAATGCACCTATATGCATTATTTGCATTATCATGTTTATTTCTTAATACAATATTTCTTTTTGAGGATTTCTATTTATTTCTCTTTTATTTTCCTCATTGGCATTCCTTTTATCATTAGAAATCTCATGGATACGAAATTTCCCCAAGGAATCTCATTTATGCCTCTTTCCACTTATTTTCCACATGTTCTCATTATTTTCCAATTTCTTTCTTCATAAAGAAAAACTTAATTGATCTTTACTTTTCTTATTGCTTTCTTTATGCAACTTTATACTACTTGGAACCCAAGAGGCACGAAATCCTCTTTGGATTTGCCTTCTAGAGGTTTCCACACATTTCTTTTATCAATTATTCAATTATTCATTACTAATTGAATTTTCTTTGTTATTTCCTTGTTATTGGGCCCAATAGCCAATAAAGCCCACAAATCAAACAACAAGGCTATTTTAAACGAAATCCATTTATTCAAAACAAATCATATCATTATTTGTTCAATTATCCTTAATATGAGAAATTGCATTTCTCACCAATTGAACCCAAAAATTGGGGTTATAACATCCTTCCCCTCTTATAGGAATTTTGTCCTCAAAATTCAAACAAGCAAACAAACAATTCAGGATATGACTTTTTCCATACCCATCATTGGCCCCTATGTGGCTTTGCCGTACACATGGCATTTCCAAAGAACCTTTATCATCACATATTCTTTGCTCTGAGTTCTTTCATCCAGGCGTCTATAAACTACACAGGTGACTCAGGCCATTTCAGCCTCCCTTGGGGCTCACTAGGTTCATTGCTCAGCACATGGTCGGGTACCTCACATAGTGCTCTAAATTGGACATATGGAATACATCTCCCATTACTTTATCAAAGTCAAACCTAACCTTCTCCACCCATCCATCTCTAATGGACCCATGTATCGGGGACTCAGCTCTCTTAATTATAACTTAGAGGGGTCAGATTTTCTCCCACAGTAATTTCTATGTCAGTCTACTTTGCATCTACTCACGACTCTTATCATCTCTAGGATCCTTTCAGCCCTTTGCACAATCAAAGTGACTTCATCTACACGCATTGTGGTCCTTTTCTAACCATCATCTGGTCCCTTCACCAACATCACCTTACTGAAGTGGTGTCCGACACAACCTCCCTTACAGAGCTTCATATAAGACCCGATACTGGCTATGGTGGTCATCATCACATCTTTTCATAGGACAGGAACTGTCTCTAACTATCACCTTGAACGAGCACATATGCCCTCATCAGACCCTTTAGTCTGGATCATATTAACCACTAGTTAGGGGTGACAAACTGTACTAGCATCGAGTCCTTCATGCACCTACTTCCACATTTTGGAAGGGAACTTTTAGGTCAAACCCAAGAACCTTTGAACTCGCTTCATGGTGTAGTTGAACCATATCTCTCTCATGGGTAGTTCAACTAGATCTATCCCTTAACAGAACTCTTTCTTTCTTATGTCATCTAGGTAAGGCGATCTACCATAACCCATATTGTATCTCAACCTTCCTCGATCCAGGGAAGACTTATCACAACATCCATTGAGCTCTCATTCCCTCTCAGGGATTCTTTTGTCCTCCATATCGATACACTGTGTTACTGGGATTCGTCCTTTACTCCTGGCTTGCATGGCCATAAACCACATGCAACCTCATCTTAAGCATCTAATGTGCTATTGCCTTTTTCCATGCTGTATCATGATTTCTTGTATGTCATGATTCTTTCAAGATTGATTCCTTCGAAACCCCAAACCCCTCTTGTCAGGGTTTCATCACCTTCTTTTCCAAAGAAGCGCACTTGAGGTTCTACCACCATCCTTTCATTGCATCAAGAACTAGGCTGGCTAACCAAACAACCCTTAACTTTTCAACGCATCTTGTTTCATCTGAGTGTTATCCAAACACCTCTCCTTTTCAAACTTAGGGTTAGCCAAACAAACTCTTATAACTTCTAGTCAAACAAGTCTTAATCAGAGCATTCATTATCACTTCACATCCTTAGGTAACATTACACTTCCATGTATTTTGCTTATCATGTCACCTTAAACTATATGTTCATCTTCATAAGAACACTCTCTGATTCTATCATCATGGTGATCAAACTCAACTCGATATATCTTGTAAGTTCCACATAGCTCATGATACAAACATCCTCATAAGGAGACTACCTCATTTCTTTTAGTGTTTACAAACCATCTATGTATCATTCACTTTACCAGGGTAGGTTATCTTCTCTATCCCCATTTCTCATGGAAATTTTCCAACTTACCTCATCTCTTATCCTTGGTGTATGACATGCATAATGTCCTATCTCTCACCCCCATAACAAGAGGAAATAAGCATTTGGTTGCAGTCCAAATACAGAGTTCTTCCTGTTCTAAGAGTAGAGATGGTACATCCCACCTTGCCAGTACACCTTTAAATCCAAGTTGCAACGTGCCACATATGTCTCTTCATCACAACCATCATGATATCAAACTAATCTTGAACCTACTGAGGTTTATACTCTTGGTCATCTCTTCTAGGTCTATAGGGTACCGAATCTTTTGGGGTCATCCCTCTTCCCTCATGCATCAAGAGAGTGCCCTACTCATCTGCCCTTTGGGTCCCATGAGTTCATGAAGGTGATCAATCTCCTAACCCATGGCCCTCAGACAATGATAGTTGTTACCTCCTGACCCTATGGTCATGTGCAACTGGGGAGTTAGGAAACCCCTACTTTCATCGGTCTTATCCCTACATGGCCCTAGGATAGACTTAGGATTCACCATTATAGTGCATGTTCACTTAGAACCTTACCCATGTCTTCATCATTTCTCTTTCTGTATTCCTGGGCTGGCCCTCATCCTTTCATAGGGATCATGGCAACCTGCCTACCTTGGTCAAACCCCATACTGGTTACCTCCATGTAACACATTCATACGCAAACAGAGATAGATATCTATGGGTCTACAGGTTCATCCTCATACCATGTACTTTTTGCTTAGCCTTTCAAGATCCCAAGAGACCTCTTTAGGTTACTTTGAACCAACAAAACTGATATACACCCTTCCAAAGGGGTCCCTCTCCCAGGATGGGAGGAAATCTATCTCTAAGGTCACAAAAGCTCTTAGGTCTAGGGTTTACATACACACGAGCCTACTTAACCCTAGCAAGCCATTAAGGCATAAGCAGCCCACTCACTGTACCATGATAGGTCATACTTATCCTTCTTTCCTCGATGTTGGATCAAGATAAAACTTTCCCCTTTATCATCATCCTAGCTGTAAGGGGGTTCACCAAACATACCTTAAACTTAAGGGGCTTCCCTTTTCCTTTATTCATGAGGCGTACCATGCTCGAAACTATAGAAACTTAATTCTCATCATGAGCACTAGGTATACCACTTCCCCTCTTAGGCCTAGGAACCCTAGGTTCACTGCATGCTCTGTCTCTTAACTACAAACCAAGCATGAAAAAGGTATGATACACACTCCTTGTCATCCTTCAACTCAAGCAACACTTAGAGTTGGGTCCTCCTTAAGGACAACCAACAAGGTACACGGCCTCATAACCTGCTACTAAACCTTTCTAAGTCTAAGGAACTCTTCTTCCTACCTCAGAAGGTAAACATCTCTACCATAGGCACGTAGGTACTAGAAGATTCATCTTTTCTCAAGGGTTTGGTCCCTCTAAAGACAACCAAGGTATCAATAACTTTCAGGGATCGATCATGAGGCAACCACTATCATCCATTGTTTAGGGTTTTAGGCTTCCAACCTTCTTGTTGGGTTTTCCTGCTCTCTCTAGAGATAACCCTACATCCAACCTCACCATTAGAGGTCCTCTCTTCATGAAGGATCAACCTCAAAAGCATGCTCTACATGGGTGAAGCCTAAGTTTGAACTTATGTTTTATCAAGATCCTCCATAACCCTTTATGCTCCATCATAATTCCTTATCCAGGGTTTCATTCTACTGTCAGCATTATGATGTGCCCTAGGTGCCAACTATGCCCTATTTTCACAAGCCCATAGGGTTTCTAAGGTCCTTCACTAACATCATCATATAAAGAGATATCCTTTATCCTAACATGCACGACCCTTCCCAGGGTTGGGTTGCCAAAGGTGCTAGGTCACCCATGGATCATAGGGCATCCCATAGGCATGTCCTTTCAAACACCTGGCCCAACTCATCTCTCTCTAACCTTTACTTTAGGGTTAGGGTTAGCATCATCCTCAGAGGATGAGTCACGTCTCTACTTGTAATGGAGATCTTTATCTCCCATACTAACTTATCCTCCTAACACGAAGCTCTAGCCTCAGGACTCTTCTGAGGATATGACAACTTATGTCATACAACCTAAGCATGTAGCTATTATTTTTGCGCTTATTCTATTAAGCTTATGTCCATGACATCTTATTTACATGCCTTTCATCAATTTAGTGGAGGATTCCTTCAACCTTTTTGACCTTACCCATACCTCAAGAGGGTGAGGAGGAGAGAGAAAACATTAATCCTTTAGGTCCTTATCAGAATTTTATGATGAGAGGGGATGAATAAGATGAGAAGTCCTAAAGGTATCTTATTTCGATTCATACCCTAAGACTTTGGCCAGGCGGTCACACGGGTCCGGGAGTCCTCGTATTCTGACTAGCGGTGCGGAGGAAAATCTTGCCAGCCCCCAGTCGTGATCCCTTTCTAGACACCTCCGTCTTTCGGATACTCCTCTAATAGCTTCCTTGGGTTCTATGGAGTTTGTAAAATTTAATAATTATTAATGGTTAAATGAGGAACCTATGCTCTGATACCAAATGTTACGACCTCACCTTTCAGTAACCCCCAATTAAGGAAGACTAAGAGGTTGAAGCTGCACCCATTAATCCCGGATCAAAGGTTCGGCATATACCCATAAACAATTATTAAATTCTAACAAACTATACTGAAAATGGTAATAAAATTTTTCTTTGCATACCTTGAATAGTTGGGAACAAACTAACTTCTAACCTTTGTTGAACTATCCTATCTAATTCCTCCTTGTTCTTTAATTCTTGAATTCACAATATGTCACTTTACTGTTTGTGCTTTTGAGAATTTTAGCTAAAACGCCGAAAAACAAAAACAACGATCATCCGAAGCTGGTATGTGGGGAGAAGCAGATAATTGTTCAACTAAGTTAACAACATAATCATTCAATTAATGATCTAACAAGCAAGATTACGTTTTAAACCATATAACTCAATCCATACATATTCACAAACTCTGGGATGTCCCTGCAGTGGACATGGATATCACCTCTCTTTTAGGTATAGAGTTGCATGGCACTATCCGAGGATAGCCCAATATCTAACTCATTATGACTTGATGGTCCTACCTCCATGGTAGCCATGTACTAAGTCAACCATTAACCTGATGGACCTACCCAATGGGTAGCCATGTACTAGGTCATCCATAGACCTGATGGACCTACCCAATAGGTAGCCATGTACTAGGCCTTTCTCTAACCTGATGACCTACCCATAGGTAGCCATGTACTAGGTTAGCTATTTTGCCACAGAGAGAACCAGGATCTGAGTTTATAGGTATACACATTAAGTGATAGTCATAGCCACATTATATTTGCAATATGAACATCCAAGCAGTTTAGTTGCATTCAAGCGATGAAACGTTCGGGAAACATCGGGAAACATAAGTGGTTAACCATAAGTAACCACATACCTTTAATTTCACTTTTCAAGATAATAATCCAATCAACAAGCAATGAGGAAGAGAAATCCTGAAATAAGAGTACCATTTCCTTTTATCAATACTTATCCAATTTCCTTATTCAAATTAGGATTTCAATTCCATAATTAGTGTTTCTTCTAGAAATTAGGGTTTTACTTCTTCTTTCATCATTAACATCCTTAATTTATCAATCCACATAAAACTCTTAATTTCTCATTGAATTTCCTTTATTAAACAACTGTTTTCCTTATTTCATAAAAATATGGTTTTTATCTCTCTTTAGCCCAAATTAGGGTTTTCTTGTAAATTAACCTTCATTTAAACACTATAATTCCAATTAAGCATTTTTGCAATCAAATAGAAAATTAAACTACCATTAACCTTCTCAGAGTCAAACTTAATGATTGACTTGTTAATTTACCCAAAATACCTTCTAATCATGCAATTAGAGTTTCTCATCAATATTTAATACTCTTTATTAGCCAATTAAGGCACTTTTGCAAAACGGAGTGGAATTAGGTTCTGGATATATTTTTAACGTATTCCTTGCATTTTCTATACAATTTTCATATATAAAGTTTTCTCATTAGATAATCCTAGCAATTACTACGAATTTTGCAAGAATAACTCTTTTTCTGATTATTCATTAAAGATGGGAAAATACCGAAAATCTTTAGCCGTTCGATGGGTGCGCCCGTGGTCCGCGCCTCGATCTGACGCTCCTCGCCGCGCGTCTCCTTTCACTTACGCCCCTCGCGTTCTGATCGTCCGATCTCCTGAGTCCACAGTGGATCACGATCCAAGGGTTCGGCCCAAATTTTGACCTAACCGCTGGATCACAATCGCACGGTGGAAGATCGCACGCCACTCACAACATCGCCCTCTCTCTTGGATCGTTAGATCACGATGAAGACCACTGTGATCCATGATCCAACGGTGTCTGGGTCGTCGTCTTCTTCCGCAAGCCTTCGCGCGGTCAACTCGACAGTTGACTCAGAGCTGCAGGCCTCCGTTTCTCGATCCAACTATCCCGGAAGCTCCGCCTCCTCTCAACGAAGTCGAGGGCTGGGTCAATTCAAGCCCAGGATCCCCCCGACACTATCCCCTTGCTCGCCGGATTTCGGTGAGGTCCCCGGAGGTTAGGAGGTCGAAGGTCAGGATGAAAGCACCAATTGAGTGTATGAAAACACTCCTCGCACGATTCCGCAGAGATCCCGTAAGCAAGAGTTGATGATGGTACTCTCTAACTCCCCCCCTATATATAGGGTCGAACTCAGGTTTATCGGAATTGGGTATTTCCTGAATCAAG
Organism: Alisma plantago-aquatica; assembly: GCA_963693085.1. Lineage (NCBI taxonomy): Eukaryota > Viridiplantae > Streptophyta > Magnoliopsida > Alismatales > Alismataceae > Alisma > Alisma plantago-aquatica. Next base: position 9,974,572 of record OY856415.1, on the reverse strand, counting down.
GAGGAAACCTACCCAAACCAGGGATCATCCTCAACGATTTCTTCTCCTGAAGCTATTGGGATTATTAGAAAACATCCACACGCGCTAGATTCCAGGGAAAACAGAGAGGGAAAATCCTCGGTTGCCCTCGAACTCCTAGTCCCAGTAGATCTGAGACGATGATCGGGCATCGTAGGATCAAGATCCAACGATCCTGATTAAATGTGTTCAATCAAAATAGGAAATCATTTCCTAAATCATCCAATAAAGCCTATTTTTCAAGGGGAAACTTAGAAATTTAATATCTCCCAATTGGATTAGTATTTCTTTCCCAAATTTTGAGGGAAACTCGAATTTAGTATTATCTTTCATCCCTCCAAATTTGGTGTCATTATAATAAGGATTCGATTCCTTTTATAAATATGCAAGTTATCATCATATTAATCACATTTTCCATCTTTTCTTTATTTCTTTTATCATTATTTCTCGATTCGGAGTTCCTTGAACCCCAAGGCATCTATTATCTCGAAATCCTATTTTCCTTCAATAGTAATTTCTTTCTTTTTAGCAATACCATGTAATACATTAATTGTATATCCACATTATCTTCTTATTTTGCTATTTTGGTATTTTCTCTTTCTTTCCTCTTTATTGGGACTCCTTGGATCCCAAGACACTCCATTATTCGAAATTCATTTTATTGGAATACTCATTATCCTTCTTAATGCACCTATATGCATTATTTGCATTATCATGTTTATTTCTTAATACAGTATTTCTTTTTGAGGATTTCTATTTATTTCTCTTTTATTTTCCTCATTGGCATTCCTTTTATCATTAGAAATCTCATGGATACGAAATTTCCCCAAGGAATCTCATTTATGCCTCTTTCTGCTTATTTTCCACATGTTCTCATTATTTTCCAATTTCTTTCTTCATAAAGAAAAACTTAATTGATCTTTACTTTTCTTATTGCTTTGTTTATGCAACTTTATACTACTTGGAACCCAAGGAACCCAAGAGGCACGAAATCCTCTTTGGATTTGCCTTATAGAGGTTTCCGCACATTTCTTTTATCAATTATTCAATTATTCATTACTAATTGAATTTTCTTTGTTATTTCCTTGTTATTGGGCCCAATAGCCAATAAAGCCCACAAATCAAACAACAAGGCTATTTTAAACGAAATCTATTTATTAAAAACAAATCATATCATTATTTGTTCAATTATCCTTAATATGAGAAATTGCATTTCTCACCAATTGAACCCAAAAATTGGGGTTATAATAGACCGTTTGGTGCCAAACGGTTTGGAGACCGTTTGGTGTCAAATGGTTTGGAGACCGTTTGGGTGCCAAACGGTTTGCATCGATCGATCTTGAGGTTGGCCTCGGTCTCGGCGTGCACGCACGGCTTCAGTTCTTCAATCGGTCTTTGCGCTTGCAGCAAACAGTCTTGGAAACCGCATGAATCCATACGGTCTTGAGACCGCATGAACTCAAACGGTTTTGAGACCGCATGAACCCAAACGGTCTTGGGACCGCATGGACCCAAACGGTCTTGGGACCGCGTAGTTTTCTTTGGCGACCGATTTTGTCATTCTTTTTTCGTGTATTTCAGCAAATGGTCTTGGGACCGTATGGACCCAAACGGTCTTGAGACTGTATGAATTCAAACGTTCTTGGGACCATATGGATTCAAACGGTCTTAGGACCGCAATAGCTCAAACGGTCTTGGGACCGCATGAACTCAAATGGTCTTGGGACCGCATGTGTGGAATTGCTTGATTTACCTGCATTACATGAATGATATTTAGTTAAAACCTTGATTATTGAATCAGCTAAGTAGTTATGTACATTATGATTCATATTAGGATGAAAAGGTGTAAAATAGAGTTGAAATAGTTCCAAAAAGGTAATTGAATTCCATGATGAGTATGCACTCATCAGAAACCCTAATTAAGGGTGATGTTATGTGAAACCTAATCAAGGATGATGCCATGTGAAACCCTAATTAAGGGTGATGTCATGTGAAACCTAATCAAGGATGATGTCATGTGAAACCCTAATATAGGGTGAAGGTATGTGAAACCCTAATTTTGGGTTATTGTGCATATAACCCTAATCTTGAGTAATATGATGATAAACCATAACCCTAATTTTGCGCAATGGGATGAGTATCCCTAATTGAAATGAATTTAGGAAACCCTAACCATAATGAGTGAATATGAGTGAATAGTGATGCTACCATTACATTTCATAGTGTTGATATGTAATTAATATAATTGTTATCATGTGTACTAATCATGCAGGTATCATGAAATGTTGGACATAGCCAGGTATAATCTATGATGTTTTATTATTGAAAATGTTTTATGGGCCTTGTGAGCCATAATATGCTTTGTTTCATAGTGATAGGTAACAAGAAATTATATGGTCTTTGAGAACCATGTGAGATGATTATGTGTCAAGTATCATGTTTACCTTGGTCAGATGACCTGAAGGTATTAGTTACCTGATAAGTGGTAACAAGTGTTCTTTAATGAACTGAGGGTTTGAATACCCATATTCCATAATCATGATGATGAGATGTTACGGGATGAGAATGCCCCTGATGTGACAAGGGATTTAGATCTCAATGTTTTATAAAGCTTTGAAAAGTACTTGATAGAAGTATTACACGTTCTTTGTAGCATTTGTTATAATAAATTATGTTTGATAACCTAACTGATGTTAAAAGAATATGGTAATGTACTTAATTAATAAAGTGAAATGTTATCATGTCGAGCGCTGACCGTAGATCCATCATCGTCAGTAGTTGGTGATGGTGAAATAGGTTTTCCTACGGGATCTCCTGGAGGGCATACTGTGGAGTATGTGGGGGTTATGGGCATGAATATCCTTACGCCCTAATGTGGGATTGATGTGAAATAAACATTATATCTCTCAATCCTTCATTATATGTGCCGGGATGGATGTATCACGAATCTTCTGATAATGTTAATGCTGGATCGATGTGAGACAAACATGAAATATCTCGATTGTGAAGAGAGTACAACTGCCACTGTAACTCTATAGAGAAGTTTCCAGAATACCCTAGAAAGCTATTTAGCAGAGACATAAGATGTCCTGCATTTTGTACCCACACTGACTGGGGAGGATGAGGTCATGGGAATCCGGGTCTTCCTTAACTATGTATGGTACCGATTTTGACTTCGCAGTGATCAGTTGGAGTATGAGCGGTATACCTCATCTCCTTAGGGCTTAATTATGATTGTTGAATTTAATCAGTTGTGTATCGTATTTGCTTAAGGTTGAAATATGAGAATCATTGGTTGATGTTACCTTTCTTAGCATATCCTAGATGGATAAATGTTAGACATGTTCTTCATATTCCTTAATGGATAAGTGATATGTTGCTTTATCAAGTTATAGCTAAAATGCTTTGAATAAGAATATTGCTCTAATTTGTTCAGACATTGATTTTATTTTCTTTTAAATATATGTGATTCCTCTGCTTAGTTTTATTCTATTAAACTACAATAATAAGGTTTCTAGAAGAGAGTTATATCTCTCATTGGGACCATTTCAATTATCTCACCCCTGTGGGATCCAATGTTTTTAGGTAGACGAGGAAGAAGAGGTAGAAACCCTATAGCAGGGGAAGAGCAACAGCAACAACAATAGGGACAGCAGTGATACCCCAGGTGGAGGCACTGGCTGTCATATTTTGTATAGAGAGTCTAATGTGTCATCTCTGTACTCTCAGGTCCTCAGAGTTAGTAGTTAGTACTTTTAATGAATCGATCTGAGATTTTGGCTTGATGCCTCAAGGTAATTATGCTGCCTATGTATAGTTTAAATAGAGCAGTTGATGCTTGTAATCCCCGAGAAAGAATGGTACAGGATATATACTTATGAACCAGGATATAAATAAAATATATTGGTTCTTGATAAAAGAGTTTTCCTGTGTTTGGATCTCTTTATAAATGGTTTTAATTTTTAGTAATTTTTCAGTAATATGATGTTAATGATTGCTTCCGCTTAATTACTGACGTTTGATACCAACAGAGCGTCACAAGAAGGGAGAAGAAGGATGGCAAAAAAAGATCACTTTCATTGATAGAAGATTGTTTATATAGTTAAGGAGGAGAGTAGGGTGAGAGATGAGGTGTCGACAAAATAGGGCTGCAAATGGACAATTGTCCACCCAAGAAACCAACATGCAACCACTTAAAACACACTTGAAAAAAATAGTGATACAACCTATGTTGGGACTCAAACACTTGAGTCACCCAACATATGCTCTCGGTCGTGACACACCAAGGACAAACCACAGGGTCAAGACAAAGCACCAAAACATAACATGGTCGAGACAAAAGGATCACCACAAACACTAGGTTGAGACACTTCACTAGAAGACCACTGTCTCGACCCAAGACAACCCAATACCATCACAGTCGAGACAACAACACCTGGAGAAGGTGTCTCGATCAAGATAACAACCAAAACACACCCAAGGTCGTGACATAGGTCAATGTAACCAACAAGGTACATATGGTTGGGACACGCAAAACCCTAGAAACCCTAATCACCCCTAGTGATACCACCATTAATCTAAGGATCAACCAAGGTGCCCCAAAGCATCACACTCTCTCTCATGAATCCAAGAGAGAGGAAGAATTCCAGAGGGGACAAATTGCAATATAACCCTCACAAATGGGTTAATTACAATTTGACCCAAAACAAGTACAAAAACCACAAACATCACCCAAACAAGCTCAAACTAGAAACTTAAGCTTTTCCCAAGCTCTAAAAACATCTCAAAGGTTTATATGAAGGTTATAAGAACTCAATCAAACCAAAGAAAATAGGGTTAACACAAAACAAAGCCGAGGGTCTTACTGGTGGAGTAACCTAATGTCTTATATTTGGACACACATCTCCACACACAGGCAATGTCAGAATTTCATTCACACATGACTTAACAAACTCTCCCTCATGTGTGATGTCATAAATCCCCCCTCGAAATGCACCACACAATATAGGCCCAGCCGTACAACCCAATATTGTATTTGAAAACGGTACAAAGTCCAAGCCCAAATCTAGCTCTGATACCACTTGAAAGGGTTTAACATGTCAAAATGTGCCTCTGGCACACACCATAACAACGGAAGCACATGTACGTATAGACTAGGCATGCAAATGTAATATAGCAAACAATCAACGACAAGAACACTAAGATTAACATAGAAAACCCTCACGATGTGTGAGGAAAACCCCATGGGATCAAAGCCTGATGGAGAAATCCACTAATCAACAGATTACAATGTTTGCCTCAAGTTTAGATCTAAAACTTGAGGACAGTGTAAAACAAGAGATACAAATAATACCAAATATGTACGTCACCACATCAAAAGACTTCTCAAAAAAACACCCTCTTGCGGAGAATACCCGGATGAAACGAAAATATAGGCTGTGATGGAAAACTTAGTATAGATCGTAGGAGAAAATTAGAACGGTGCCACCCTCTTTCCTTTCTCTCTTTTCTTCTTTCTTCCTTGTCCCTTCTTTTTGTGTGTACACAGCAAAGAGAAACAGGTGGCGGCTATTCTATTTCTGACTTACGGCTACGGCTCTAATTTATTAGTTGCAGCGTAGTTATTAATATCCAGGCACCACCCACCACGATAACACTATGCCCTAATAGCCTGCCCTCGTTGGGCTGGAACTCAACAGGGCCGTAGGCCCAACACAACTAGATGCTTTTGTAAATATAATGATCGGTCTGGAGAGCCACAACTGAGTAGCCCACGTAAATTGTGATACATACAAGAATTGATACGGACAGAATACCGATTAATCCGCAGCGAATACAAGAATTATTTCATCGTTGTGATGTAACTGGACATCTCATCCTTAAAATGAAAAGATTCTACAAAAAATTACAAGTATTGGCCTAAAGAGGGACATCTAGTAGCCCTGTAAAGTGTGATATATTTCCATATTAGTAAATACAAGAATATGTGGAGAGGCATAACTGAGTAGCCCGTCTAAAATGTGATACACACATTGTAGTCGCCAATCACTGACTTAGTCATTGTTTATTCGCCATTTGCAGTTTATACGATGGAAAATCAGCGACAATGTGAAGCACAGCAGAGAACGTATCGCTGAATAGAACAACAATTCGGTCTAGTCGAGTCAGTCTGGGTCAGGGGATAAAAATAGTAGTGATATATGAAAAAGATTGAAACATATAAAAACCAAGCAAAAAGATCTAGAATAGGGTTTGAGTGACGCCGTCGCCCTTCCATTTCTACATAACCTGATTTGCATGTACCGGTCCGCGGTATACGTCACCTACAAATATCGGTCAACCGTGGCTTGAAGCAATTTGGTTAAAGCACTTTCCATAAAAATAAAACTACATTGACAAAGAAATAGAAGGGAGACGGACAACATGCAAATCGAATCCTTCGGAAAACTACATCTACACACTTAGGGGTCATAACATTACTATGTATAATATTTTGGACCCTTTTAAGCAGATCTACAACATCTTGTGCCAAGAACCCAAAGGTATCAATTGTAAAAAGATAAAAATATGTTGATTGTCGATGCATGCTTTCTCATACTTCGCTACTTTAGCTGAAGAGGCTTTCCGCATAGCATCTCCTACAGTAAAATAGCCACTTTTAAGGCCCACTAATGGAGAAACTCCAGTAAGATCCACACATGCGTGTTTTTCACCAGCCCACCCAAAAATTAAAACATCTGCTGGTCTAAGCATCGATCTCCCCTCCCGTGGTTCAGTCAAAAAATTTACTGGCACTTCTTTCTTAGAAGAAACTCCAGTGTGTCTAAGTACATCATAAAGAACATCCCTGACAAAATCACGTCTATAATTGAAGCCTGGAGGTTCCCTACAGTGGACTGTATGCTCTCCAAAGATGTCTAAGCAGGATTTATGACAAACTGAACATACCTCATCAGTTGGGAATAGAGGAATCATAAGACGGTATTTGAGAATAACGATACTCCACTGGTAACATATGCAGTCCAAGTCCGTCAAAGGGAATCACAAGAAGAAAATCCTGAGTATGATCAACTTGTAACATCGAAAAATTGCTTTCTCTCTAACATTCATGTCAAAATCAACTTCCATGTCATTAACAATTTTGCTAAAAAGGAAGCTCGTCAAAGCATTTTGGGCTTTAGGGGGGACGATGTCTTTGTTGGCAAACAGTTATTATCGAAAGATGGAATTGTTACACGTAGATAATCTAAAGCGTAGTTAAAATCAAAGTTCATATAATGTATGCCACTATCTCGCAAAATATGATCTTGGAGAATCCAAGATTGGACTTTGAGGCCACAAAAGTATACGAAGAAGCTTCCATTGCTGAATACAGACCCAAGCCACCGAGCCTAATGGGAAAGGATGCTACTCGCCATTGAAGGTCGCCAAAGAAAGGACATCTACATACCACAATATCCTCAATAGACCCACGTAGTCCTTTTTCAAACTATTTTATAGCCAGCTCCATATATACAGGTTGACATGTTCTTAATTCAAACATAAACTTGGATGTACCCATACAAATTCGGTAGTCAAAACCGAAAGTCAAAATACTTGTCACAATTTTGGCTCTTTCAGATTAATAAACTGTTTCGAGAAAGAAACAATGTAGATCGTGAAGAGTCCAAGTGGATGAGGAATCTAAACCACCGGCGTAATAGTAGACAATATTAGATTAGTTAAAAAGAATAAGAATAATAAAAAAAAGATAATAACGCACAGACCCAACCCGGAAGGACTATAAAAAAAGGACCTGTAGGAATCTCCTTTTATGGTAATAGTAGATAAGGATAGATCTGGAGAGAACTGAGTAGCCCGCATAAATTGTGATACATACAAGAATTGGTCTCCAGAGACAATACTAAATAATCCGCAGCGAATACAAGAATTATTTCATTGTTGTGATATAACCGGACATCTCCTCCTTAAAATGAAAAGATTCTAGAAAAAAATTACAAGTATTGGTTTAAAGAGGCACATCTAGTAGACCCTGTTAAATGTGATATGTTTCCATGTTAATAAATACAAGAATCTGTGGAGAGGCATAACTGAGTAGCCCGCCCAAAATGTGAAACACATGTTGTAGAGGGGCGGAAGGGGGGGGGGGGCAAGCATGGGCCATTGCCCCCTAAAAAAAAATAAAAATATCGGAATAATATATATTAACTAGTCCGACTACAAAGTAAAAATTAGAAATGATACAATGGTCGGATGCGTGTTGCACGACCTGTTTGGCCCGGGTTTGAATCTTGCTACATCTAAGTTTTCATTTTATCGCATTGTATATACATAAGTAGTTGATTTATATTGAAGACGAGCATTAAACTCATGTAATGAAATTGTTGCATTGGTAGAGTGTCTGTAGTAGTACTTAAAGGTCTTAAGTTCTATTCTCTAATTTCACGTATGTTTTTTATTAAATTGTTCTTGGCTTTTTACATTACAAATTTTTTTAATAAAATTTTGGCCCCTCAACTTTGTATTCCTGTCTCCGCCACTTGTAGGCGGCAATCACTGACTTCATCGTTTTACAATGGAAAATCAGCGATAATATGAAGCACAGCAATGAACGTATCGCTGAATAGAATAAATATTCCGTCCAGTCGAGTTGGTCTGGGTCAGGGGATGAAAATGGTAGTGATAACTATTATGAAAAAGATGGAAACATATAAAAAACCAAGCAAAAAAGTCAAGAGTAGGGTTTGAGCGACGCTGTCGCCCGTCCATTTCTGCATAACGTGATTTGCATGTACGGTGGTATGTCCCCTTTCGTCCTATGCATGCAAATTACTAAACAAGAAAGGGGCAGTTGAAAGGGATGAGTTGAAACGGACATGCTTGTTGTTTTATATTACTAGCTGGCAGCTGCAGTATGTTATCCTACACCCCTCTCCGTTGCCGCGCGTGATTCATGTTTTTGTGTTCAGTTCAGAGTTGAGAGCAACCGGAATTGGATCGAGTAAATGTCAAAAGACCGGCGCCTGTTGAATATGCACAGCTTTGTGATTCGTAATTAAATGACAGTGGAGAAACAACCCCCTCCACCCTCACATCGCGCCATTTGATGCAATGTTATGAAATTCTTGGGTGGGATGTCTGTTATGTCCCGCAGTTGGGGCGACCAATATTAGGAAAGACATGAATGTGGATTACAAGGGAATCCGAGTCTTATTAGACGGGTCCTGTGTGTGGTTTCCAATAAAAGGAGTATTTGCAAGTTTATTACACTTTAGCAAGGCCTCGTCGATCTTTGGACTAGTATTGGTTTGATCCTTTTCTCCCTTTCTTATAGGCTTGACATAGGAGTAATGAAGTCTACTGCCAACTGGCATGCTATTACAACAAGAAAATCACTTTGTTAATCTATTGAGAATAATGCAAGACGTTCCGATGACGGTGAGAACCATTGACTTTGTGACTTTGTCAAGATTTTACGAATCCTATCGTTGTATATGTCTCTTCCAAGATATGGTGGAATATTTTATTGAAGATGTTGAGGTCAGGATGACACTGAGAAGGAGGATGAATCTGTTGATGTATCTTTTCATATTGCTCTTATGGCTGCAAGTATAAAGGAAGACACATCTTATAGACTGCGTAGATGCACTTCTTCAGAAACAATGGTGCTTTAAAGATGACACCCTATAGTGTGGTTTGGATGATGGCGTGGATTATTTTATGTTGGGCCTATTCCCATTAGGGCTCCCAAATATCTATTGCCTCTGCCGTGGAGATATATAATATCGCAGCAGCCCTCAATTGGCTTTGTCAAAGGCAAAGAAAACAAAACGACAGCCACAAAGCATCAAGAAAAGGAAGGCGCTGACTGCCGAGACATTCGGGTGTTGTTATTCAGGTCATCTACTTCAGTGCATTTTGTTAAAAAGTACGTCTTTGTGGAAAGTTATGGAGTAGTAGAGTTGTAGAGATCTCTATCCACGGAGTGATATCTTCTTATTTTTCCTTCTTGATATATTATCTCGAATTTGGATCAAAATTTGAGAAAAAAATTATATATTTGCTTCTTATAGTGGATTTGCCCGTGGTTGGCCTCGAGACTTTTCCCTCACACATCGTGGGAGTTTTCTACCTAAAAATCTGGTCCTTTTCTCCTCTATCTTCTTCTGATTATTATCTTAGATTTACATGCTCATCAATAACATTTCTTCATATATTTCTTTCTCATTGCATCTTGGTTGCATAGCATACATGTACGTAAAATAAAACTATTAAGTGGTATCAGAGTTAAGGTTGGGTAGATCCAGATCCAGATCCAGATGGGGAAGGATGAGGATGCAAGGATAATTCAGTTAACAAGAATAAATTGGCAGATTTAAAAACTCAACATGGATGATATTCTTTATTGCAAGGATTTGTATAATCCGGTAGAGGAAAAAATGCCAGAGAATTTATCTGATGCTAATTGGAAGAAACTAAACATGAACACAGTTGAAACAGTGCAAAAGTGGGGCTCGATGTTTCTGCATTTCATCACGTTTCGGAGGAGATTAGTGCCAAAGATCTGTGGGAAAATCTCAAGAAATTGTATGAGCAGAAGACTACCAAAAATATAGCTTTCTTGATTTGAAAGTTGGTGAACTTGAAGTGCTAGGATGGATCAAGTATTCTCGAGTACATGAATGAATTCCAAAGCCTTATAAATTAATTGGGGACCATGAAGATGATTCCTAATGATGAACTCCAGACTCTACTATTTTTGATATCATTACTTGACAGTTGGGAGAGACTCATTTTGATAGTCAACAATTCTACAATAGAAGGCAAAATGACATTTGACCTGGTAAAGAGCAGTCTATTGAATGAAGAGACTTGTGGATGAGCCTCGGGCGACAACGGATCTGAGGTGCACGTCACAATGAGTAGGGGCGTTGACAAAGCGAGAGATCGTGGTAGATCTCAGAGCCATAGTGAGTTTTAGGACCGCGGGAAGTCTCGTGGTATATCAAAGTAAAAGAGTAGAGGGTTCTTCTATTGTGGAAATCCAAATCATTTCAAGAAGAAACACAAGGTTTGAAAAAGAAAACACATATCTGAAGCCAAAAACAAGAAGGATGATGAAAAGAATACTGCAATGACAATTTCATATGAAATGGACGATGATGACAATGTGGTCTTGACAATTCAGGAGCAATGTTTGTATGTCGAGGATGATGATTCAAAGTGAGTGTGGATACGAAGGCTTCTTATCATGCTTCACTGAGTAAGGAGTTCTTCACGTCATATAGGAGGGGAGACTTCAGACAGGTGAATATGGAAAATTATAGCTTCTCTAGAATTATCGAGATTAGAGACATTTGTGTTCAGACAAGTGTTAGTTTCACACTCACACTCAAGGATGTTCTTCAAATTCTAGATTTAAGCCTCAGCTTGATATCTGGTTCTTTCTTTGATAGAGAAGGTTTTCGCTTAGATTCGGGTGATGGAAAATGCAATATTGCCAAAGGGGCTTTGGTTATTGTATAGGGAAAATTGTGTCACACATTGTACAAGACCAAGCTTAAAGTGGTCAAAGGTGGCAGTCTCAATATAGTTGAGGATCACTAGGCTGATATATGGCTTATGCGGCTAGGATACATGAGTGAGAAAGGGTTTTAGCTACTGTCAAAAGAGGGGTTAATTTCCTTTATCAAGAACACCACTCTTAGCTTATGTAATCCATGTCAGATGGGAAAGCATCAATGCATTTCTTTCAAGACAAGATCAAAGGTGAAGCCATATGTTCTATTGTCGATTCATTCAGATGTTTGTGGTCTGTTTGAGGTGGTTTCACTGGGTGGCAACAAGTATTTTTTCACATTCATTGATGATGCATATAGGAAGGTGTTGACCTACTTGTTGAAGACCAGGGATCAAGTTTTCTAGTGTTTCCAAAAAAATTATGTCATCATGGACCGGGAGATAGGGAAAAAGCTAAATTGTCTCCACATAGAAAGTGGAGGAGAGTACACATCTAGGGAGTTCCAATATTACTACATTTAGCACGTGAAACACCATGAAAGGATAGTGTTCAGCACATCACATCATAATGGTATAATTGAGAGAATGAATAATACCATAGTGGAGAAAGTGAGACGCATGTTGAAGACGGCAAAGTTGTCAAAGACGTTCTTGCTCAAGGTAGTGAGTACTCTTATTATTCGATTAATCGATCTCTATCATTTTCTTTGGGTTTTATATATTTGAGAAGGGATAGACAGGCAATGATGCCTCTTATGCTCATTTGTGAGTACTTAGGTGTAAGGCTTATGCACATGTTCCAAAGAATAAGAGGCACAAGTTGGATGATAAAGTAGTTCCATGTATCTTTCTTGGCTGTGGAGAGTACTCGTTTGGGTACAAGTTATGGGATCCTGTGAAAATGACAATGAGAATATGCAAAGATGCAACTTTCTGTGAGAGTCAAATAGTGACAGAGCCATAAAGTGATGACGCTCAAGTTGTAGGATCAGGTGCTAGTTCTTCTAATGATGAGTATGAGGATGCTTCAACTTCTTCACATGTGCAATCTTCAGATGACGAAGAAGAGTTGAACAATCACCCTAAGTAGTAAAGTGATATCACATCAAGTATTACGGTTTTAGATGCACAACTGAGTGATACAGACACCATCAAAGACTTCTGGCAGGGAGAGTAAGATCATCACTAGGTAGAGTCCTCAAAGCAGCAGATGCGGATGTCAGACAAAGTTTGTCATCCTTCATCCAGAGAACTAACATCTCACTATGCTCCCAAGCAGTGTACAAGAAGTTTTATTCTTTAATGTAGAGTCATATCTACCAGAAGACAGGTGAAGATCCATGTGTTTACATCAAGATGTTTCCCAATAGTAAGTTCATTATTTTACTAATCTGTGGATGACATGTTGATAGAGTTAAATGATGGTGGTTTGATAAGAAAACTGAAGATAGATCTTTCAAAAGTCTTTGAGATGAAGAATTTGGGATCACCATGACAAATTCTGGGAATGGCGATCACTCGTGACAGGGAGAAGGACAAGTTGTGCTTTTCATAGGAGAGATATGTTGAACGGATCTTGGAGTGGTTTGTCATGAGAAAGTACAAATCCATGAGTGCTCCACTATCAGGACATTTCAAGCTAAGTAAGAAGTCATTCCCATCTACTGATGATGAGAAAGGAGGAGATGGCCATGATTCTATATTCTTCTGCTATGGGGAGTGTGATGTACACAATAGTGTGTACTCATCTTGACATTGCTCATGCGGTTGTCATTGTGAGGAGGTTTTTCTCAAACCTAGGGAAAAATCACTGGGAAGTGGTCAAGTGGATCTTCACATGCATACAACACATAAGTAACACATGTTTGATATTTGGTGGTTCTAAACCAGTTCTAAAAGTCTTCGTTCATGTTGACATGGCAGGTGACATTGATCACATGAAGTCTACCTCCTGGTATGTTTCCACTTTTACAGGGGGAGCCATTTCTATCAGATCAATGGGCTCTAGATGGGGGGTTGAATAGAGATAAAACACTTAAACCAAATTCATTAGACCTTCAAATTACGTCAAGAGATAAAATTACAAATATGGAAGTTTAGTGCAACTAAAAAAACACAGCAAGGATGAGAGAGATTAAATAAGATCAAGAACAAGTTATGTATAGTGGTTCCAAACTCCAAACTAGAAGAGTGTACATCCACTACCTACAAAGGTCAATCTCTAAAAGTTTACAACTATTGCACCTTTCTTATATTCCATTATAAGAGATACAATAAGACCTTCCTTTTCTAGGACAAGGATAGAACTTCAAATTACGTCAAGAGATAAAATTGCAAATATGGAAGTTTAGTGCAACTAAAAAAAACTAAAAAACATAGCAAGGATGAGAGAGACTAAATAAGATCAAGAACAATTTATGTATAGTGGTTTCAAACTCCAAACTAGGATTAAGGAATGCTTGGCTACTACCTCGTGTCAGATCTTGATCAATGGTGTACCTACTGAGATTATACAAACCCCAAGTGGCATCAGGCAAGGCGACCCGTTGGAGCCATACTTATTTGTGATCGAGATGCAAGGCCTCACCGCTATCTTTGATCAGGTAGTACAGATGAAAGAGATTGAACCCCTTGCAGCTGGCGCCACCACCGTCTTCCACTTGCTGTTTGCAGACGAGCTTCTGGTTTTTGCTAAAGCCACCGAAGACAACATCAAAGGTATCAAGAAATGCATGCAGCGATTCAAGGACGTGTCAGGTTTAGAACTGAATCCACATAACAGTAAACTTTTCCTCAGTAGAAATGCACACTCCAAAATCACTACACAGATGGGAGTAGAAATTATTGACTTCCCGGTCAGATATTTGGGTGTGCCATTATTTGTAGGTAGTCTCACCAAGAGGATGTTCTATCCCCTTATTTATAAATTGAAAACCAAGCTGGAAGTTTGGAAAACCAAGCTCGTGTCAATGGCTGGGAGGTTGGAACTAATTATCTCGACACTCTCAGCGTATCACATTTACTGGAATGGAGTGTTCCCACTCCCAAAAGCTACGATTGATGAAATTGAAAGCATGTGTCATAACTTCCTTTGGGGAGACAAGGAGGAAAGCAAACATATTCACTCTATATCCTAGGATATTATATGCAGGCCTAAATCAGAAGGAGGTCTGGATGTCAGAAAAGTGGAGGACTGGAGCGATGCAGGACTTTTGAAGAATATGTGGGATATTTCCAATAAGAAAACTTCTTTGTGGATTCGTTGGATTCACGACAAGTATATCAAGGAGGAGACTGTGTGGTCAAGTCAGCCTAAGCAAACGAACAGTTGGATGTGGAGAAACATCCTTAAGACTAGGGACAAATGTCTGGAACATCTCCATTTTAAAATTGGAAATGGCAATACTGTGAAGATGTGGAAGGATCCATGAGTTAATGGATGCTTCCTCACGCAATGTACTGATGACTAGAGCTACTTACAACTTAGGTCGAAGCTGGGACCTAATTGCTATTTGAGCAACATCATTGCTGGAAACAGATGGGACATTCCTGAAGCAAGGGGGATGGATGATATTCTTCGTATCTGTAGTGGCATACTGATAGGAGGCGGAGAAGATTTGTGCACGCTGGGAGGTTGCAAGACCTTAAAACTGAAAGAGGCATGGAATTTCTGTAGAACCAAGCATGGAGAGGTGGCGTGGTCTAAATGGCTTTGGCGTTCTAGAGCTCCAAGGCGCGCTATTATCTGCTGCTGGAAATTTATGTATGGTAGGATGATCAGTGAAGATCAACTGCAGAAAAGAGGTCATAGCATGTCTTCTAGATGTAGTATGTGCTGCAGAAATGAGAAGACCAACGATCATGTAATGTGGGAGTGTGATGTGGCTACTGAAATATGGGGGAAAGTTGCTTAGTTTTTTCCTTTCAGACCAAGAAGTAAGGAAGACATTCAATTCATGAAGAGGAAGAACGAAGCTCTCCTTGTTGTGCTGGTTATATACCATATATGGATTCATAGGAATCATATAGTTTTTGAAGGTGCTAAAGTCAACCCACATAACTTGTGGAGATGCATAGAGAGTAATTATAGAGGACTGCACATATAGGTCCTTTTTGTTTATCTACTTAGATAGTCTAAGCTTGTGCTCCCCCCTTGCACAACTTTTTTGATCGTTTGGAATGGAAAGAGAAACACGCTTACTGACAAAAAAAAACTCCAAACTAGGAGAGTGTACATCCACTACCTACAAAAGTCAACCACTAGAATTTTACAACCATTGCACCTTTCTTATATTCCATTATAAGAGATACAATAAGACCTTCCTTTCCTGGGACAAGGATACTCAACCTTCCCTTTAAGGATAAGGGATCCAATATCAATACAAGGATTTAACAATCCTGGAGAAAGAGTATTCAACCTCTACAAGGGTTTACCCACTTTTCAACAAGTTAGACACCTTCACCAAGGAGCTCTCCTCTTGCAACAAATCTTCTTGCTTGAAGGAATTACCCACTCTTCTATTGAATCTTGAAGGAATTGCCCACTCTTCTATTGAATCTTCAGCCTTCAACTTCACCTTCAACTTCACCAAGGAGAAGCTTTCACCTTCATAGCTTGAGAGAAAGGATTGGAAGATGTAAGATTGAGAGCTTTACAATGAGTACAATGATGCAGCTCTCTCAAAATACCCTATCTCACTCAAATTGATGCTGATCTTTAGTAAGAAAGAGAGAGAAAGGGACTCTCAGTAGACAAATCCACTCAATTATATCTAGGAGCATAAGAAGCAAATTTGGGATGAAGCCGAAGGGTCCCTATTTATAGTTGGGGTGTCTACTATCCATTAGAAGCACTTGGAAATAAATTCTATTCATTTGGGGATTTGCAACAGATCTTTTTTTGAGTTTTGCAACACTCCAATGACTAGAAATACTCTTTCTGTACATTTGCTATAGTGCATTCAGTCGAGTTTCAATTAAGGTAACTCGACCAATAGCACTATGCGATAAAGAAAATTTGAGTTGTTGGCTGAGTCTATTCTAGATCAAACTTGGCCAACGACTTAAATTTGCTTTGCATGTACAATGGTGTCGATTGAATTTGTCCTGGGAAAACTCGGCTGACCTCGACAGTTCCCCAAATCTATCAAGTGTGTCGGTCAAGTTTATCAAAGATGAAACTCGACCGATAAAAGTCCCTAGAATGAATTTTATAAATTTCCATTAGAGTGCTTAAATATTTGTTTTAAGTGCTCCTAATTTTTTTAGCTTAATTACAAGCCATAACATCAATAAAAATGATTACAAAACAATTTCTAGGGTTTTAGGTCATTTTATATAAAAGTGTATTTGTATTGACTTTAGCTTTAATTTGTCAAGCTAGGGTTTGATTGAATTCATCCTTTTCATGTTCCTAGTATCTAAAATCAATCTCCAATAGACGTATTAGATACATATTAATGGATTGGTTAACTCATCATCAAAATATGGGCAATGTACAAACGTTAGGTCAACATTCTCCCCATTTTTGAAGATGAGAAACCATTCCTCAACATATTGAATAGAACTTATAATTTAAACTTTTTACCTTGTCGATTATCGATGGATAAATGAATGAACAATAGTAATTTCTCCCCCTCAATTCATGCTTACTTTTTCCTATATGGTTAGTTACTCTAAAAACTAAAACCATATCACCTATATACTATTTGAGTTCACTTTCATAGTCACAACATATTTCAGAGAATTAACTAGAAAAGGATCACAATTTGATATGTATTAAGATCATTTCTCCCTCTTTGCCATATCAAAAAGGGAGGGCTTTAGAATAGCTAAAATATGTCTTATCTAGGGCACAAACTACACATACAACCGCCATATGTACACACCGCACATAAGCCAAAGATTAACTTAAATATAGTAGAGTAATAATCAAAATATGGAAGCACACACCAATTACTCATTAATTATAACAAAACAAAGAGTTAAAAGTACATATATAATAAGATCACAACAATAGTAAGTCCTCTCGAGATGAAACCTATAAACAACAAAAAATAATGACATAATATGTAAATAGTAGTTCTCAGATATAGTGACCAATGTTCAATACATGAAAGACAAAAAAAGTCATATGTATGAGCACTCTAGAATCCTGGGAACTAAATTTTAATCTCATCTCTGTTGAAGGCCTCATCAACATCAGGTCGTTAGTCTTCCTCATCATCAGAGGGTGCAATAGTGGTTGCAGATGTGCCCTCACCACCATCTCATCATCATCTGAGCCATCACCACCATCCTCACCATCATCCTTATCCTTGTCACTGTGACCCTTAGCATCATCCTCATAAGCCATCTCCTCATCCTCAGGAGGTCCATAGGCATGAGTAGCAAACCACTTGCAATGTTGTTGTTACAACCCCAATTTTTGGGTTTATATGGTTTGAGATACAATTTCTCCAATAAAATGTATGATTATGAAATTGTGTGATTTATGTGTAATGAATGGATTTACTTTGCAATATGTCCTTTGTGCATGTGATTTCATGGATCTTAATATATATGTTAATGAGTCCAATATATTTAAAATAAAAAGAGGAAATCAAATAATGCATAAATAAGAAAAGAAATTGAGATAATAATGAAAACATGAGAAATATGTAAAAAGTTGTATGATTGATCATAATGGATGAGATTTCAAATCCACAAGGTTTCTAATGGTAAAAGGAATCCAAATAAAGAGAATAAAAGAGTAAGAGAGAGAAAATATGTATAAAATATGCCTTTTTAAGTTCTAACTTGCATATGTAAAAAGTCCCTCATGCTTTTGAATTTGGGGCCAAAACTTTGAGCACGTGTTGGTAAAGTAATTATAAAGTTTTCCCTAAAATTTGGAAGCAAAAGGATTAACAGTTGGAGAGATATGTATTTTCTTAATAATCCTAAAGTGAGGTGTTTATTGAGTGCAATACATTAAATGTCACACTTATTTAAAAATTGATAAACCAATTTGGTGGAATGATGTGGATGATCTAGACTGCTAATCTCACAATATGATAGTATTGAGTCATTGTCTAGCTCCCAGATTGAGTGGGAAATGAGGAAACCGTCCTCTCTTCTTATCTTGCTCCCAGATGCACAAGAGTTTATGGGATCCTTTCCATTGTGTTCGAGACACTTTCCCGTATTGTATGATCCTTAGGTTGCTGTACTATTGAGCACTATATGCATTTCTCCCAATCCAGTAGGAAAGGGATTCCCCACACAAGAGATCTGAACCTATAAAAGGGGGCCAAAGACCCCTCTGTGAGACAAAAAATTACTCGCTAGACGTTATGCGATCTCAAACTCCCTCCTCCACTTTCAATTTACTTTCTGATCTTGACCCCCCTAGCTATCCGTGAAAAACTTCCTTGTCAGTGATTGGTCTTGCAACCACAACCGATCACCACCAAAGAATCAGAAGGTGTCAGAGAGTTCACGGAGCGGGGCAAAGGTAGAGAGCCTCTTTCCCGCTGAAGGGAGGGACTAGATCGTAGGGTCAACTGTTGAGTTGACCACCTCGGGTTTTGCATCACATAGGAGGAGGATTGGAGAATAAGATGATCGGTCATGAAAATATGAGTTTGCCCCTGGATCTGTCTCTACAAAGGAAGGGAGAAAGCATCTTTTTCCATGTGAAAGCCCAGATCCTCGCCGAAGTTCTTTTCTTAGGGGGTGTGCATTCATTGGTTGGGGCCTAGCCCGTTCCTGACTCAGATAATCAGTAAGTTTGCTAACGTGGCCTCTGTCGATTGGTCTAAATACCTTAATCTTAAATTAATTATAGAAATAAATTGGTAACTCGTATCAAGATAAATGATATATGCAAATTTATCAGGAGAATGCAAAGAATGTAATAAAAATAGCATCAAGACCTAAATCATCTAATAACTCAAATAGTATGCAAAAGTTTCCTTTTATCATTTAAGTGATGAAAACCCCAAGAATTGATGATAATTATATCTAATAATGTTCTTGGGATGTTTTGAGCAAATATTAACCTATTATTAATAAAAGAGATAATTAGATCTAAAGAGATGATCTTTATGCTTATTGGCTAATTTAGGGTTTCATATGTATAATGTGCATTAATGGGCTTAGAAACCCTAATTTAGGTGTTAATGATTTTTCATAGGTTATATTTCAAGATCCTTTATATGACCTGATATTAGAATGATCCTAAGCCATGTTGATGATGAAGAGGCTTTAATATAAATAATATGAGCAATTAGCGTTTTGTTATATATAATGCTATTTAGGGTTTCTTTGACATAAAAAGGGAAAGTTAAGAAAGAGATCTAAAGAACCCTAAAGGAAACCCTAATTCCGATTAGAAACCCTAGACAATACTTTGAAGTTAATAAAGTAAGTTCTTGATGAGTATGTAGTAAATAGGTTATACATGTTTTTTAGGATTATGTTCTTTTGTGTGATTTGCTTGATTGCTTGCTTGGATTGCCTGATTGGATTGGACTGTACTTATTTCTTGTGAAATCTCCAAATCAGGTATGTGGTTAATTATGAGTACTCACTTTAGTTTCCTGACATTTTCTGATGTTTTATCGATTGCATGGAAATACACTGCTTGGATGATTTTTTTTCTGCAATCTTTAAAGTGAATGTGATTATCATAATTTAAGTATATATATGACTTGCCAAAACCTACATACCATCTTTGGATGTAAGATGAGATACCAAGCCCAGAGGGAAGGTTAGAGGTGTTCATGCCCAAGAGGGAAGACCATCGGGCACCCCGAGAGGAGATTCCAGGTACCAATCTCAGGATAGAGAAGGTAGCCTTATGTCCCTAGCAAGCACTAAACCCTAAGAGAGGGTACCCCACAGTATGAGTACAAGAAGTTGGGAAGTTTCATTGAAATATGTAATCTTGCATTGTTAACAACTTTTTGATGTGATTAGGTTGTTAGATTATATGTGCAACATTTTGATTGTCACCACATACTGGTATATTCATTTATACTGACTGACATTTTATTTTTTGGAATTTTAGGAATATCGAAAAGTGGACAAATAGTGAAGTGGCATTTGTGAAGAATAAGGTTAACCTATTAATAGAGGAATTAGTTAGATAGAACTCTACATTCGGTAAAGTTCCAATTTACTACTTATGAAAGGTATGTGAAACGTAAATTTTTATCCTATTTTAAGTTTAGTCTATGGTAGAATTTATTAATTATTTTTTATTATTTGTAAAACCATTGATCCTATTTTCAGATAGCATCTCTGACTTCTTGGTCTTCCTTAATTGGGGGTTACTGGGAAGCGGGGTCATTATAATTGTTATTAGAGCATGGTTTTCCATTTAATATCTAATAATTAGTAAATTTTACAAACTCATTAGAACCCAAGGGAATTATTAACAAATTTTTTAATGATGGAGGTGTCTAGAAAAGGATCACGATCTAGGGGCTGGAAAGATTTTCCTTTGACACTCTAGTTGGTCTATGAGGACTCCTAGATACTTTGTGACTGCCTGGCCAAAATTGGAGGATTTGACTCGAAATAAGATACCTCTAGGTATTCTCTCATATGTATTCGTCCCTTCTCTACCCTGTTCATTAAATAACTTTAAGAGATTTAGGTTTCTCTCTCTCCACCACCCTCCTGAGTTTTGGGATTAAAAATGATGAGGATTAAGGAATCTTCCACCAAATAATAAAAAGAATGTAAGAAAGATGTCATGGACATAAGTTTCAATAATTAGAAACTCAGAATGAGTTTAGTTACATACTTAGGTTGCATCGCCTGTGTTGTTGTGCCCTTGGTTACCTCTCAAGATAACACTGAGGTTAGACCATCTCATATGATGAGGAGGAGAGTGATAGTCTTAGAGGAAGAAACCTCCAGGATGAGGATGAGACCTGACACATCCTATGAGGATGATGCTCAATCCAAAATCTTAAGTGGTGGATAGAGAAAGAGAAGACATGATGAGTTGGATATCATAATTGATCATTCATGAATGTACGTGGGTTTGACATGCATGCTTTGCATATAGGCTTTGAGTATGAATGAGAAACATAAACTATGTGTGGTTGTTTTGTTGGTATGTATGCCCTGAGAGGCAATCATGTGATGATTGGTGGGATACATTAAGATTAATTTGATAAACATCAAAGGCAAGCTTCCAATTCTTTCTGGTTCAGTCATATGAGATAGTGATAGAATAGATTGAATGTCTAGAGAATGACAGTACTCAATGACTTATGCCTTCAGGTTCAGGACCGGAACGATGAGATCATACAAATGCTAAGAGTTTGCACATTCTTGTTATGTCCCTAGTCGGATGTCATTGTGGAAGGTAGATAGACAGCAATGACACACATGACTAGATTGTGGTATTGGTTGATGACAAAATTTCATTCGTCATGATATCGAGATATCAAACCAAACACATAGGTACTTGTAACATCCCTGACCTGGGTTATAACCTAACCCTGGAAGTTTTGCTTAAATATGTAATTATAAACTTGTGAATACTCCCTGGCATGTAATTAAGTTCCTCAGGAACGTATGTTTTCAATTTTGCTCCTTTTTATACAAAGTTATAGCATTGTGTTGTATACAGGGACCTATGTGCAAATTACCCAGTTTAAGGGTTCAACTTGCAAATTTCACAAGTTAAGATGTTCCTCTGATGCTAAAACATCATGAGTATGTTTATGATGAAGTTTGAGGGATTTCCCAAGCTTGAGCACTAAGGTGCAGCTGTGGAAGCAATCCCCATGCTTGAAAACCCTAATTTGGTGTAAAGTGCAATTTACCCAAATTGAGGGACCAACTTGTAATTTTCACCTTCTAGAACATCTTTTATAACTCTTGTCATCATTTAGAGTAGAAATGATGAAAGAGACACATCAATGACTAATCTGATTGGAAGAGTGATCTTTGTGGTGAAAGTCACCCAATATGGGTATGGAGACTTTTCATGTATGTACCCTAGTTGGAGGTTGGCTTCCTTTACCCATAGATCTTGAGTTTTCTTTAGCTTTGCATGAGCTTAGATGAGTATGGGCGTGCCCTTGAGTAAGGAAGGACCTAGATGCAATTTCATAGCTTGAGAGGTCCTTGAGTTGTAATAAGGACAAAGGTATATATAGCCTTTTCCTTGCAAAATGAAGGAAACGATCCTTGTTTCCTTCACTTCTCCTTTCTTCCTTCTCAAACGACCAAGGGACTGCTCTGGAGCTCAGAGGGGCGACCAGCCTGTTCTAGGTAAGGGAGCACCACCATCTAGCTCGTTTCATGGGGGAATTCATCGAAAGAAATCGGTTTTGTGGATAGCTTACTCTGTTTTCTTGTTCTAGCCAAGCAATTCCACGTTTCCTTGGTGATTTCACCCCTGGCCAACTTGTGAAAGTTCAAGGAAGCCATTAGAGCTTGGAGCTTGAAGGATTGGAGCTCTAGGAACAGCCTTAGGCGGGTTTTATAACTCTATCTTGTTGCTTTATATGCTTGATTTCATTCTTGCAAAATTTACTTGCTAGTTCTCCTTCTACCTCCCTTCTTCTTTGCACTTTTGCAAGCAAAACAGTGGGAGAACCAACCTTGCTAGAGGTTGAAGATGAGGGGCGTGATTCCCTAGGTTGCTTTTTCAACCGACTTGGACCTTTGGGTCCAAACGGTTTGCAAACCGTTTGGGGTCAAACGGTTTCACAACCGTTTGCTCCCAACCGGTCTTGCAAGACCGTTTGGATTCAAATGGTCTCAAGATCGGTTGACAGGGTTGACCAGGGGACGACCGTTTGAGGGTCTGTTGATAAGATATTGAGTTTAATTCCTGCAAAGAATCAAAGCTTAATTCTTAACCAATTGAAAGTTGAAGGCACTTCAACATGAAACCCTAATCGGTTCAAAAATTGTTGTTTTAGAACATAGATCTTGTTGAGTTTTGGGTTGAAGGACCCAAACGGTCTCAAGACCGTTTGGGGGTTCCTCCAAACGGTCTCAAGACCATTTGGGCACAACCCAAGACCGTTTGAAGGTCTAAGGTTGAGAAAATCTAATGGTTTGAGGGTCCAATTACAAGAAGTTGATGAATTGATAAAATTGCTGATTTTTGATCTAATTGGACTTCAATCCTAGTCAAACTGACTTAGTTTTTGGTCAAACTTTGGGAAAACGGTCTCAAGACCGTTTGGATGATGTCCAAACGACCTCAAGACCGTTTGGGACAAGTTTGAGCCCAATTGGAGGTCAATTGATAGGTTCAACCTTGAATTGATTCACATTGTTGAATATTGATGACCATCCGATTTGAAACCCTAATTGAAGAGGATTCAACCCTAATTGGCTTGCAATTGAGGGTCAATTTGATGTCCAATTGACTAAGGCTAACCCTAATTGACTCAATTTATAAGGGGTTGACATGGCCTTGACCAATTGAGGGCTCCAACATACACTTTCATGAACATTGGTAACCTTTGAACCACTTTGGAGGTCCAAACGGTTTGAGCCCATTTGGACCAAACGGTTTCAAGACCGTTTGGATCCAAATGGTCTCAAGACCGTTTGAGGCCAAACGGTCTCAAGACCGTTTGGGCTCAAACGACCTCAGGATCGTTTGGTCCAATCGATCTCAAGCTGATTTGATCAAACGGTTACAAACCGATTGAGCTCCAAATGGTTTGGAAAGTCAACCCTTCCAAACGGTCTTCACCTCCAAACGGTCTCAAGACCGTTTGGATCCAAACGGTCTCAAGACCGTTTGGTGGTTGAAACCGTTTGAAGGTTGAAACCGTTTGGAGATGTTGATGATGGTTTGTACTTAACCAATTGATGGTGTAATTAGTTCAATGGTGATCTAATCTAAACCCTAATGGTAACATAGGTCATTAAGGGACTAAGTGATTAGTGAGTTGACCCATGATGGTGATCATGAGGCAAATTACCAAAATACCCTTGAGGGGTTTAAAGGGGGTAAAACCTTGTTCTAATCAAACCCTAATCACATGATGATGATGTCCTGGCTTAAGTTAGTCAATGAGGACTTAACCCAATCTGATCTAGAGTGGTGCTATCACCATCTACTAGTGAGAGGAGAGAGAAAGTATCCTAAGAAAGAGAAAGTACCCTTTTAAGGTGGAAACTCAAGTAAGATACTTCAATTACACATGAATGTGCATGATTAGGGAATGATTCACCTATGTGAGGTCATGGAAACCCTAATCATGATATCCAATGAATCTTAATCTTCTTTAAGAGCCTTTATGATGATGTTTTCTCTTACATGATGATGTAATGAGTACAATTCACCATGGAGTGAATAGTAAACCCTAATTTTGGGGTGATGACATGAAAGATGAATAGTAAACCCTAATTGTTGAGTTGTTTACTATTATCAGTTAATGTAACCATGCAGGTTTTCATGAGATGATGATCATGTCCAGGTATGGAGTACCATATTATATTCTTTGAAAGCATGCCTTAAGCTTTATGAATAGGTGAATTATCTTGATGCACTGCTAAGTGGCATCTATTTTGATTTATGGGCAGAAAGAGCCATAAATACCATCAAGGTCATGCTTGACAGATGACTTGTGATGAATTGACTGAGAACTGATGATTTGAAAGAGTTAGGCTTGCTACATTTTAGTATTCTCATTTAAAGCTGTTATGCTAATGTTATTGTTTGAAGAACAATGTATGATGCTAAGAATACTGAATGTACCTAACTAATCAAGTGAAATGTAGAGCCCTGATCATAGATCCATCATTGTCAGAGTCTAAATGATGGTGAAACAGGTTTTCCTCAGGGAACTCCTGGAACACATACTTTTGAGTATGTGGGGTACATGGATGTGTAGAACCTTACATCCTAGTGTAGGAATGTGACGTAGATTTTTATAGTCCGTCAATCCTTCACTAAAAGATGTCCAGGGTGAGAGGTTTTGGTGTAGATTCTTGTAGTCCATCAAACCCCACCACAAAGTCCAAAAGGTGAGGGGTATTAATATCCTCCCTTAAAGACACAAACACCGCATCAGTGGTAGGTAAACATGAAATATCCTGATGATGAAGAGAGTACAGAATACCACTGTAACTCTAAAAATAGCAAAGGACCAGTCTACCCTGGTAAGCTATTACAAAAGACATCCCGCCAGATGTCTAAACTGTCAATCCTCTAACTGACTGAGGAAGATGAGGTCTTAAGAATCCGGCTCTTTTTATGACCTATGTATGATACTGATGTGACTTACTAGTGCTCAGTTGGAGTATGAGTGGTAAGCCTCATCTCCACAGGGCATAGTAATAATGTTTGAAAAACATAATCAACAGCGTAGTATATCTGTTAGAGTTATCTACGAGCTATTTGATTGATGTTACTTTGAATAGTGTAGATGTTCTCATATTTCATAAATGATTGAACTCTTGCTTATCATCAAAACTGCTAGAGAATACCTTGAAGGATTTTATTGCTTTAGTTATTCCCTACTTTGCTTATAAAGCTTCTAGTGGAGAGTTATAACTCTCGCTGGGGCAATTATGTATAATTGTCTCACCCCGCAGACTTCAACTTTTTAGGTGGTCGTCGAAGACGGAGGAACCGGTCTCAAGGTGACCAGTCCCAGCAGCAGCACCAGGAGCAGTAAATCTCAGGTGGAGATTCAGCCTGCTATAGGGTGTAGTTAGAGTCAGTCCTATGTGTCCTCTGTACTCTCAGGTCTTGGAGTGTTTTGTTATGAGTTCTTGAGAATTTTGTAATCATGTTGCATGTAATTACTCAAGAAGTTATTTGTCAGAGTTTTATACAGTTAAATCCTTTTTCTATGGAAAAGGTTTGTGGTTTCAAGCTCTAATCTCAAAAAGTTTTAATTTTCTGTGATTTTCGTCTTCCGCTGTTTACCGAATGCTTCCGCACATGTTTAATTCGGGATTAATTCGTGGTTTGGAGATCGGAGCCCACAATTAAGTGGTATCAGAGCTCTAGGTTCGCTGAGTCTATAGAGGCATAGGACATAGTAAGTCGAGTCTATCTTTAGTATTCCTTCCTTATCTAATAGAGTTTTCTGCTCCTCAGGAGAAGAAGATACTTAAGAATGTCAGAGCCACATGATGAGAATGTGGAAGAAAGTAGTGCTAGTGAACCTCAAGGCGGTGCAGGAATACCAGAAATAGAGCAACCTGTACCATGACAACCCAAAGAGTCACCCCAGTTCAACCCAGCTGACATGGGTAATCCAGCAGTTCAGACTATGTTCAGGCAGTTCATGGCTGCCATGACACATAACCGACAGGATGCCGATACCTGTACCCAGGGCACCTGTCCAACTAGAAGGTCAGGGTATCGAGAAGACGTTCGAGTGACTGCGTCGTGTCGGAGCTACCGAGTACCATGGGACTGCTGACCCCGCAGATGCTAATCTGTGGTTGATGGAGTTGGAGAAGGCTTTCAGGATCCTCAATATCCCTGAAGCTGAGAAGGCCAGACATTCTGTCTATCTTCTCAAAGGAAGCACTGGTCATTGGTGGACAATGGAAGAGCAGAAGAGACCTGGAATAGAAATCTCGTGGGAAGACTTTCAGCGGGAATTTGTTCATAGATATTTCCCAAAGACCTTCCTAGACGAGAAGATCTCTCAGTTTGAGAGACTGAGACAAGGTATGATGAACGTTAGCGAGTATGAAGCTAAGTTCATGGAGTTGTTGCGGTTTTGTCCGCACATGGCTGCCACAAAAGAAGAGAGAATCAGGAGGTTCGAGAGGGGTTTGAATGTTGACATGTCTACCCCTGTGTCTACCTTAGAGAACTGAGAGAGATTCTCTACCTTTGTTGAGTCAGTCTGAAGGATAGAGAGATCTGTGATTCAGAAAAGGCAAACTCAGAAGAGATATCCACAGTTCCAGGGCTCTTCATCTAGGGACTTTAAGCAGCCTAGATTCTCTGCACCTAACCCTCCACCATCTAGATCTAGTTCTCAGAATCAGTGGTCTCCAAGTAGAGGTAGAGGAAGAGGACAACCGCCTCGGGAGACACAGAGTTCTGCATCAATGTCCGCTACTGGACCATCGAGACCACAAGAGAGAAGTTGCTACAACTGTGGTAAGGTGGGACATTTGATGAAGGACTGCCGATCTAAGCCTGTCAGTGTGACACAGCCTCCGAGACAAGGACAACAGGGATCACAGAGAGGGCAATCTCAAGGAACAGGTCGAGGACGCGGACAAGCGTCTCAAGATGGATCATCAGCACCACCTCAGCAATAGGCTACTGCAAGGTTCTATGCTATGAACCCACCAGAGGCAGTGGTTGATCCACAAGTAGTGACAGTTCAGATGGAACTTTTATATTCTGATATGTCTAAATCTTGTGTAGTATCTGTTCTGATTGATCCGGGTGCTACGTACTCTTTCATCACTCGAAGGGTGATTCATAACTGCAATATGACAACTAGTCATAGGGCAGACATGTTGTTGTTGGAGACTCCGTTGAGTGGGTCTGCTGTTTTGTAGGAGGTATTCTCTCCCTGCATACTCTTCTTTTCTAAGCATCGCATTCAAGTGGATCTTATACCGCTTGATATGCAAGGATTTGATATAATCCTAGGGATGGATACCTTGGAAAGGTATCGAGTTGTCTTGGATTGTGAGTCCAAGTTGGCAGTGTTTGCTGATGAAAGCAACACATGGATCTTTCAAGGAGAAAGAAAGATCCTGCCTACCTGTCTTGTATCAGCTATGGTTGCTGATAAGTTGGTGAGGCAAGGATGTTATGCATTCTTAGCCCATGTGGTAGATGTTACCAAGGAGAGTCCTAACCCTGCTGAAGTTCCTATAGTCAGGGAATTCGAGGATGTGTTTCCTGAAGAACTTCCTGGTATACCACCACCCCGAGAGATTGATTTTGAGATCAATTTGGTCCCAGATACGAAACCTATAGCCCAGACTCCTTATAGGATGGCGCCTGCCGAGATGGCAGAACTCAAGAAACAACTTCAAGAGTTACTTGAGAAGGGTTTCATCCGACCGAGTACCTCACCTTGGGGTGCTCCGGTTTTGTTTGTTAAAAAGAAAGATGGATCAATGCGGTTGTGCATTGACTATAGACAACTCAATAAAGTAACAATAAAGAACAAGTATCCTTTGCTGAGGATTGATGATCTTTTTGACCAGTTGCGTGGTGCAACAGTCTTCTCCAAGATAGACTTAAGGTCTGGATATCATCAACTCCACATTAAGGACAGTGACATATCCAAGTCTGCCTTTAGGACAAGATATGGTCACTATGAGTTCACGGTTATGTCGTTTGGACTAACCAATGCACCAGCTGCATTCATGGAACTCATGAATAGAGTCTTCCGACCCTTCCTTGATTAGTGTGTTGTCGTCTTCATAGATGACATACTGATTTATAGTAAGGATGCTCAGCAGCATGAGCAGCATCTTCGCCAAACTTTGGCCTTGCTAAGAGAACATAAGCTATATGCTAAGTTTAGCAAGTGCGAGTTCTGGTTATCTGAAGTGTCTTTTCTAGGACATGTGATATCTGCCTCGGGAATTCGTGTTGACCCTGCAAAGGTGGAATCTGTTCTACAGTGGGAACAACCGAAGACACCGACGGAGATTAGAAGTTTTATGGGATTAGCTGGATACTATCGAAGGTTTATTAAGAATTTCAGTTCTCTAGCCTTACCTTTGACCAAGTTAACCCGGAAAGATGTTCCTTTTGCTTGGAGTGATAAGTGTCAACAGTCTTTTCAACTGTTGAAGGAGAGGTTGACAAGTGCACCTGTGCTTGTGCTACCTGAGCAAGGAAAGGAATATGTAGTCTTCTGTGATGCCTCCAAGAATGGACTTGGATGTGTGTTGATGCAAGATAAACAAGTGATTTCTTTTGCTTCCCGACAGCTTAAGAAACACGAGGAGAATTATCCGACACACGATCTAGAGTTAGCTGTTGTGGTCCATGCCTTGAAGATCTGGAGACATTATCTTTACAGAGAAACCTTCCAGATTTTCACAGACCACAAGAATCTTAAGTATATCTTCTCTCAGCATGAGCTTAACATGAGGCAACGTCATTGGATGGAGTTAATCAAAGACTACGACTGTACAATTGATTACCATCCGGGCAAGGCCAATGTTGTTGTAGATGCCTTAAGTAGAAAATCAGCAACATCAACCATGGATAGAGCACAACTAAGTTCTTTAGTATGCTCTAGGAGGGATATTCTTATCTCTTTAAGGCAAGACAATGTACAGTTGAAGGCATCATTGATGGCTGGTCTGTTAGCTGAGATGCAGATTAAACCTACTTTAAGAGAGCAGATAAAGGAGGCACATCAAGTGGATGCTGCAGTTCAGTAGTTTAGGTCTGAGTTTGTTAATGAGAAGCGAGAAGGTTTTAATGAGTCAGATGACC
Organism: Alisma plantago-aquatica; assembly: GCA_963693085.1. Classification (NCBI taxonomy): domain Eukaryota; kingdom Viridiplantae; phylum Streptophyta; class Magnoliopsida; order Alismatales; family Alismataceae; genus Alisma; species Alisma plantago-aquatica. The sequence goes on along the minus strand of OY856415.1, from coordinate 9,944,610 downwards.
AGGTGGCATGCCATCATGGGAGGATGATAGTACCTGATGTGGATAACCTAAGGAAGTTAGTCCTGGAGGAAGCTCATTCTTCGATGTATGCTATGCATCCAGGGAGCACCAAGATGTATCGGAACCTGAAGGATATGTACTGGTGGCCTGGAATGAATAAGAATGTAGCTGAGTTTGTTCTGAGGTGTCCGATGTGTCAGCAGGTCAAGGCTGAGCACCAGAAACCTGCAGGAACAATGCAACCTTTACCCATACCACAGTGGAAGTGGGACCATGTGACCATGGACTTTATTGTTGGCCTACCCAGGACAAACAAAGGACATGATTCCATTTGGGTAGTTGTTGATAGGTTGACTAAGACAGCACATTTCCTACTTGTCAAAACAACCTATTCTGCCGAGAGGTTATCCCAGTTGTATGTTCAAGAGATAGTGCGTTTGCACGGAGTTCCTGTCACTATAGTTTCTGACAGAGGTCCCCAGTTTACAAGTCGTTTTTGGGAGCAGTTACACAGAGCCCTAGGTACCAAGTTAAGGTTTAGTACATCCTTTCATCCACAGACTGATGGACAGTCAGAAAGGACTATACAGACCTTGGAAGATCTGTTGAGAGCATGTGTTCTCCAGTTTACCGGTAGTTGGGATCTACACCTGAGCTTGATAGAGTTTGCCTATAACAATAGCTATCAGCATAGCATTGATATGACACCATATGAAGCCTTATATGGTAGGCGTTGTAGATCACCCTTGTGTTGGTATGAGACTGGTGAGCACCAGTTGTTGGGTCCCGATTTTGTGCAGCAAACTACAGAGAAGATTAAGGTTATACAACAACAACTTAAGACAGCACAGGATAGACATAAATCGTATGCTGATAAACGTCGTAGACCCCTACAGTTCCAGGTTGGAGACAGAGTGTACCTCAAGGTCTCACCTTGGAAAGGAGTCCTTCGTTTTGGAAAGAAAGGGAAGTTAGCCCCTAGATTTATGGAACCTTATCCAATTGTTGAAAGAGTTGGAAAGGTAGTCTATAGACTAGAGTTACCTCAGGAGTTGCAGAAACTACACCCTGTGTTTCACATTTCCATGCTGAGGAAATGTCACCCTAACACCGAATCAGTTCTACAACCTATGGAAGTAGAATTGAATGAAGATATAACATATGAGGAGGGACCAGTGTCAATCCTTGATAACAGGACTAAAAAGTTAAAGAAAAAGGATATAAGCCTTGTGAAAGTCCTCTGGAACCATCGTGGTGTTGAAGAAGCCACTTGGGAACTAGAGGATGAGATGAGAAGGAAATACCCTACTCTTTTCATATAATACGCTTTATCGATTTCGGGGACGAAATCCTTTTGAAGGGGTGAAGAATTTGTAACATCCCTGACCTGGGTTATAACCTAACCCTGGAAGTTTTGCTTAAATATGTAATTATAAACTTGTGAATACTCCCTGGCATTTAATTATGTTCCTCAGGAATGTATGTTTTCAATTTTTCTCCTTTTTATACAAAGTTGTAGCATTGTGTTGTATACAGGGACCTATGTGCAAATTACCCAGTTTAAGGGTTCAACTTGCAAATTTCACAAGTTAAGATGTTCCTCTGATGCTAAAACATCATGAGTATGTTTATGATGAAGTTTGAGGGATTTCCCAAGCTTGAGCACCAAGGTGCAGCTGTGGAAGCAATCCCCATGCTTGAAAACCCTAATTTGGTGTAAAGTGCAATTTACCCAAATTGAGGGGACCAACTTGTAATTTTCACCTTCTAGAACATCTTTTATAACTCTTGTCATCATTTAGAGTAGAAATGATGAAAGAGACACATCAATGACTAATCTGATTGGAAGAGTGATCTTTGTGGTGAAAGTCACCCAATATGGGTATGGAGACTTTTCATGTATGTACCCTAGTTGGAGGTTGGCTTCCTTTACCCATAGATCTTGAGTTTTCTTTAGCTTTGCATGAGCTTAGATGAGTATGGGCGTGCCCTTGAGTAAGGAAGGACCTAGATGCAATTTCATAGCTTGAGAGGTCCTTGAGTTGTAATAAGGACAAAGGTATATATAGCCTTTTCCTTGCAAAATGAAGGAAACGATCCTTGTTTCCTTCACTTCTCCTTTATTCCTTCTCAAACGACCAAGGGACTGCTCTGGAGCTCAGAGGGGCGACCAGCCTGTTCTAGGTAAGGGAGCACCACCATCTAGCTCGTTTCATGGGGGAATTCATCCAAAGAAATCGGTTTTGTGGATAGCTTACTCTGTTTTCTTGTTCTAGCCAAGCAATTCCACGTTTCCTTGGTGATTTCACCCCTGGCCAACTTGTGAAAGTTCAAGGACGCCATTAGAGCTTGGAGCTTGAAGGATTGGAGCTCTAGGAACAGCCTTAGGTGGGTTTTATAACTCTATCTTGTTGCTTTATATGCTTGATTTCATTCTTGCAAAATTTACTTGCTAGTTCTCCTTCTACCTCCCTTCTTCTTTGCACTTTTGCAAGCAAAACAGTGGGAGAACTGACCTTTCTAGAGGTTGAAGATGAGGGGCATGATTCCCTAGGTTTCTTTTTCAACCGACTTGGACCTTTGGGTCCAAACGCTTTGCAAACCGTTTGGGGTCAAACAGTTTCACAACCGTTTGCTCCCAACCGGTCTTGCAAGACCGTTTGGATTCAAACGGTCTCAAGACCAGTTGACAGGGTTGACCAGGGGACGACCGTTTGAGGGTCTGTTGATAAGATATTGAATTTAATTCCTGCAAAGAAGCAAAGCTTAATTCTTAACCAATTGAATGTTGAAGGCACTTCAACATGAAACCCTAATCGGTTCAAAAATTGATGTTTTAGAACATAGATCTTGTTGAGTTTTGGGTTGGAGGACCCAAACGGTCTCAAGACCGTTTGGGCACAACCCAAGACCGTTTGAAGGTCTAAGGTTGAGAAAATCTAATGGTTTGAGGGTCCAATTACAAGAAGATGATGAATTGATAAAATTGTTGATTTTTGATCTAATTGGACTTCAATCCTAGTCAAACCGACTTAGTTTTTGGTCAAACTTTGGGCAAAACGGTCTCAAGACCGTTTGGATGATGTCCAAACGACCTCAAGACCGTTTGGGCCAAGTTTGAGACCAATTGGAGGTCCATTGATAGGTTCAACCTTGAATTGATTCACATTGTTGAATATTGATGACCATCCGATTTGAAACCCTAATTGAAGAGGATTCAACCCTAATTGGCTTGCAATTGAGGGTCAATTTGATGTCCAATTGACTAAGGCTAACCCTAATTGACTCAATTTATAAGGGGTTGACATGGCCTTGACCAATTGAGGGCTCCAACATACACTTTCATGAACATTGGTAACCTTTGAACCACTTTGGAGGTCCAAACGGTTTGAGCCCATTTGGACCAAACGGTTTCAAGACCGTTTGGATCCAAACGGTCTCAAGACCGTTTGAGGCCAAATGGTCTCAAGACCGTTTGGGCTCAAACGACCTCAGGATCGTTTGGTCCAATCGATCTCAAGCTGATTTGATCAAACAGTTTCAAACCGATTGAGCTCCAAACGGTTTGGAAAAGTCAACCCTTCCAAACGGTCTTCACCTCCAAATGGTCTCAAGACCGTTTGGGGCCAAACGGTCTCAAGACCGTTTGGTGGTTGAAACCATTTGAAGGTTGAAACCGTTTGGAGATGTTGATGATGGTTTGTACTTAACCAATTGATGGTGTAATTAGTTCAATGGTGATCTAATCTAAACCCTAATGGTAACATAGGTCATTAAGGGACTAAGTGATTAGTGAGTTGACCCATGATGGTGATCATGAGGAAAATTACCAAAATACCCTTGAGGGGTTTAAAGGGGGTAAAACCTTGTTCTAATCAAACCCTAATCACATGATGATGATGTCCTGGCTTAAGTTAGTCAATGAGGACTTAACCCAATCTGATCTAGAGTGGTGCTATCACCATCTACTAGTGAGAGGAGAGAGAAAGTATCCTAAGAAAGAGAAAGTACCCTTTTAAGGTGGAAACTCAAGTAAGATACTTCAATTACACATGAATGTGCATGATTAGGGAATGATCCACCTATGTGAGGTCATGGAAACCCTAATCATGATATCCAATGAATCGTAATCTTCTTTAAGATCCTTTATGATGATGTTTTCTCTTACATGATGATGTAATGAGTACAATTCACCATGGAGTGAATAGTAAACCCTAATTTTGGGGTGATGACATGAAAGATGAATAGTAAACCCTAATTGTTGAATTGTTTACTATTATCAGTTAATGTAACCATGCAGGTTTTCATGAGATGATGATCATGTCCATGTTTGGAGTACCATATTATATTCATTGAAAGCATGCCTTAAGCTTTATGAATAGGTGAATTATCTTGATGCACTGCTAAGTGGCATCTATTGTGATTTATGGGCTGAAAGAGCCATAAATACCATCAAGGTCATGCTTGACAGATGACTTGTGATGAATTGACTGAGAACTGATGATTTGAAAGAGTTAGGCTTGCTACATTTTAGTATTCTCATTTAAAGCTATTATGCTAATGTTATTGTTTGAAGAACAATGTATGATGCTAAGAATACTGAATGTACCTAACTAATCAAGTGAAATGTAGAGCCCTGATCATAGATCCATCATTGTCAGAGTCTAAATGATGGTGAAATAGGTTTTCCTCAGGGAACTCCTGGAACACATACTTTTGAGTATGTGGGGTACATGGATGTGTAGAACCTTACATCCTAGTGTAGGAATGTGACGTAGATTTTTATAGTCCGTCAATCCTTCATTAAAAGATGTCCAGGGTGAGACGTTTTGGTGTAGATTCTTGTAGTCCATCAAACCCCACCACAAAGTCCAAAAGGTGAGAGGTATTAATATCCTCCCTTAAAGACACAAACACTGCATCAGTGGTAGGTAAACATGAAATCTCCTGATGATGAAGAGAGTACAGAATGCCACTGTAACTCTAAAAATAGCGAAGGACCAGTCTACCCTGGTAAGCTATTACAAAAGACATCCCGCCAGATGTCTAAACTGTCAATCCTCTAACTGACTGAGGAAGATGAGGTCTTAAGAATCCGGCTCTTTTTATGACCTATGTATGATACTGATGCGACTTACTAGTGATCAGTTGGAGTATGAGTGGTAAGCCTCATCTCCACAGGGCATAGTAATAATATTTGAAAAACATAATCAACAACGTAGTATATCTGTTAGAGTTATCTACGAGCTATTTGATTGATGTTACTTTGAATAGTGTAGATGTTCTCATATTTCATAAATGATTGAACTCTTGCTTATCATCAAAACTGCTAGAGAATACCTTGAAGGCTTTTATTGCTTTTGTTATTCCCTACTTTGCTTATAAAGCTTCTAGTGGAGAGTTATAACTCTCGCTGGGGCAATTATGTATAATTGTCTCACCCCGCAGACTTCAACTTTTTAGGTGGTCGTCGAAGACGGAGGAATCGGTCTCAAGGTGACCAGTCCCAGCAGCAGCACCAGGAGCAGTAAATCTCAGGTGGAGATTCAGCCTGCTATAGGGTGTCATTAGAGTCAGTCCTATGTGTCCTCTGTACTCTCAGGTCTTGGAGTGTTTTGTTATGAGTTCTTGAGAATTTTGTAATCATGTTGCATGTAATTACTCAAGAAGTAATTTGTCAGAGTTGTATACAGTTAAATCCTTTTTCTATGGAAAAGGTTTGTGGTTTCAAGATCTAATCTCGAAAAGTTTTAATTTTCCGTGATTTTCGTCTTCTGCTGTTTACCGAATGCTTCCGCACATGTTTAATTCGGGATTAATTCGTGGTTTGGAGATCGGAGCCCACAGTACTTGTTAGAGAACAAGTGTACCGGACAGACGCACTGTGAGTTTGACACATGGAACCATGACATGGTAGTCACACTCAGTACTCACATTGATAGTGGTGAATGTGATTCTTTGACCTGAAATCACTACACTCAACACATGTCGTTGGTCACACTTTGACATCATCAAACACAGTCATGAAACATGGGTTGTTATAAAGGTGATGATTGGGTGGCTTTGACACATGGGGCTTTTGAGGGGTGAGTGACGGATATGGGATTTGTCCCTCCTGAGGGAGTTTGATATCCAAGGCCACTTGATGAGTAGGATTGGGATAGGCGTGCACATGCATGTGTGAATCAGTATGTGATATTGATGTCATATATATCTCATTCAATCTACTCTGAGATCAAGAAAGTGAATGAACGTTGACATGATGAATGTTCCATCCCTCGAGTTCATTTGGGATATCAGTGATAAAGGAATTATACATTCGCTGTAACACCATTCATAGATTGTAGGATTGAAAGTTGTTCTCCAACTTTCTACTTTCACTTGGGTAGAAATGATGTATGACTAGGCACCGCTCTTTGCTTGTGAAGTCATAAGTGTTATGGACTTTTACTGCCAATGTGAAATGGACCTGCATGGTCACACATATAGGATTTAACCTGGAAGAGGAGTTTTGTCCAAAAGCAATGTTAAGATTTATTACTAATGGAGTTTAGTAGTTCAATTAAACACTCAATCAATTGATAGCTCAATGTCATAGTGTTCAAGGTGTTGAATACATTGATTGGAGTATCAGATTGATTGAAATTGCAATTGACTGATTCTGCACAACCTGCACTCCCAACCGATCGGCTCATGTGATGAACCGGTCCGCTGAGGTTTCTGAACCGGTCGGCTCAAGTGTTGAACCGATCAACTTAATTCCAGGGTGAACCGATTGCTTCAAGTGTTGAAACGATTGATTCAACTGGTGCAACTGAGCAAGTTGGGAAAATAGGATTGGTGAGAATTTTCCTTTCGTTTCAATTGCCCAATTTGATTGGGAAATAGGATTGGTATTCGATACCAATTAGAAACAAAAGAAGGAAAGTCAATCAGGAACCGACCAGGACCACCAACCAATCGGTTCACTTGTGAACTGACCAGTTGAGGTGTCCCCATCCGACCCGGTTCACTTGTGAACCGATCAATTCAGGTCCCCAACCGACCGTTTCAGTTGTGAAACGATCGATTCAGGTTTCGAGTTGGTTGCTTTTGTGGAAAATGTCGAACCCTTCTACTCCTGCTTTTAGTCCCGCATTGCCCGGGATGGAGAACCATGTCCCATGACCCTCCTATATATAGGGGTATTGGGGGCTTCTCCAGGTAAAATATGTGCAACTAGTTGCTCTGTAAAGTTGTCGTTCTCTGGTTTTGGTAACCGAGAGAGTGTGAGCAAGTGCTACCCGAAAAGGGAGGTGCAGCAAGGGAAAGACAACTGCAGTTGCAACTGGAGGCATGAGAGTGTGTTGGCGACTAGTACGTCAACAGGATGGTGCGACTCCTTCCACTTCCTTATGGGACAAGGAGTGTGGAGTTCTAGGTGGTCCATGTGGACTACTTCAGAGGAGGGAGGTTTCTTCCGCTCAGGAGGACAACTGTCAACCTGACAGTCCGGTGCGATCAGGAGTCGTCAATCCCGGTGCGACCAGGAACTGCACAGACACCGTCGAAGACCGGAGTTGAAGACCACACTAAGTGTGAGGTATTGTCACCGAGCAAGCCTCGGGATAAGTTATGATTCCACAAACCATCCTTTCCTATTATATAGAAGTTGACGCGTTTCCTTGTTCTGGGTTTGGGGGAGAATTTTTTTGTTTCCGCTGCCTTCTCTGCCTCCCCTAAAACCCTACATGTGTGACCCCTGGTACCTTTTGGTGACCCGACTTTGGGTGGGTCGTTCCTATTAAGGGTGAGGGATAGATCCCTCATTGAGAAGGTTAGTGGTGATCATATAGGAACCCTAACAGGTATATAGGAGTAGAATAGAGGCATGCACATAATAGAATGGCAGCAAGGCTGGTAGCAGGTTTCAGACCTAAGCCACAAGGTTTATGCCTCATAGTCCATGAAGTAAATATATAGAGCTTAGGATGTTCTTGGTCGGACATGAGTTTTAATAGTACGTTTCACCCAGGTGGGTATAGAAGTGTATCCCTAAGAGCTTGAACCATCTTCTGAGAGAGAACTCTAGTGGAAGGACAATTGTAGGGTTATCTCTAGAGATAGAGAGAGACTCGATGACGAAGGTTGGAGACCTTGACTCTGAAAAATGAGGAATCATGAGAAGTTGGGTATAATATGGCATGGAATAGATTACCCTAGGTAGATACATGTGGTTGCCTTATGCATGATCCTTAGATGCTTATCGTAACTTGGATGCCTTTAGAGGAACCAAACCCTAGAAGAGAGAAAGAAGCTTTGTGAATGAATGTACAAATGAGATAAATGCCTACCTTTTAGGCATAGGAAGGAGAGATCCATAGACCGTAAAGAGGTATAGTAACAAGTTGTGAGACCTCACACCCAGTTGGTTTTCCTGGTATAGGATTCTAAAGGTTGTTCATGTGGAAGAGGTTAGGATGTATATGCCCTATCTGGTATAGGTTTGGTTCATGGTTGAACAACTGAGCATGCAGTTAGACAGCTAATACATGAGAGGTGAACCTGGGGTTCCTAGAATAAAGAGGGGAAGTAGTAGTACCTAATGCATATGGTCCTCACGAGGTTGTTTGGGTTCATAGGGATTGAGCACAATACCCCCTCATGAAATAGAGCAAAAGGAAACTCCACTTGAACTAAGGTATATGTTTGATGAACCCCTCACACAAGTTGGTGACATGTGTATGTATGAGATTAGTCCAACCTTGAGGAATGAGGAAAAATTATGATTTACCAAGGAGCTTGCCATGGATTAGTAGATTGTCTTCTTGCTAGATACATTTTTAAGTATCATGTTAGGAGCTAAGAATATACATGATGATGTAAACCTTGGAGGTAAGAACTTTTTGTGACCTTTGTTACTATCGAGTGATAGTTTTCTCCCATCCCGGGGAGGGACCTTTCATGTTAGGGTGGGAACCAACTTTTGATTAGGTTTGAAGTGTCCTAAAGACATCATTTATAAGTGTTGGATGAACAAAGTGTAAGAGCATGTAGTATGACCATGAATCTATAAACCCATGTGTGACCATCTTTCAGGGGCATGAGGTTATGTTTCCATGGAGGTAACCTGTGTGGGGCCAGAGTGAGATAGGTAGGTTGCCATGATTCCCATGAAAGGAATAGAAGTTTGACCATCAGTGCCCAGAGAGATGATGGAGATCTAGGTGAGGATTCTAGTTTGAGATGTGCTATGGTAGAATCCTAAGTCAACACGAAGGCCATGTAGGGATAAGACTGATGGGAGTATGAGTTATCTATTCCTTGAATGTAGAAGACCATAGGGTCGAGAGGTAACAACTACCGTTTCCTGAGGCCCATGGGTTATTGTGATGATATGACCATAAACCAAACTGTCTCTAGTAAATAATTGAGGAATAACCATAATCAGCGGAATAACAAAAATCACTAAAAATTAAAACAATTTGCAAAGAGATCCATTTCCAAGAAACTCTTAAAAAGAGAACCAAAGTACTGCATACATCATAGTTCACGTTATACATACCATGTACCATCTCATCTCGAGGATAACATATAACAGTTGATTTACCAAACTATACATAAACAACATAAAACCTCAAGGCATATAAGCCAAAATCTCAGATCGATCATAAAACCACTAAGTACTGACTCCAAGGACCTGAGAGTACAAAGATGACACATAGGACTCATATCTACAAGACACGACAGATAGTAACTCAACCTGAGATGTTACTGCTTCCCCTGATGTTGTTGTCCTCCCTCTGCTGTATGGTCCCTACCTCCTCGTCCGTGTCCACCTAATAATGTTGGTGACCAACAGAGTGAGATCCATGTCCCAGCGAGAGATTTAAATCTCTGCCAACAATATTATTATTGCAGATAAATAGTAATAAAACTGAGCAGAGGAGTCTTTTATATTGACAAGAAGGATTTAATCACTGTTTAAGTAGAATAGAGAAATATCATCATTTAAAGTGTTACAACTATATATGATAAATCAGTAAATCATCTATTCATTTTAATAAGGAATATGAAGAACATGTACAACATTTATCCATTTAGGATACAATAAGCAATGTTACATCAACCAATGATTTTCGTATTTCATCCTTAAGCAAATATGCTACATGGCTGATTTATATTTTACGATCACACTTATGCCCTGAGGAGATGAGGTATACCACTCATACTCCGACCGACGATTGTGAAGTCAAAATCGGTACCATACAAGGTCAATGGAAGAGCCGAATTCCTTGGCCTCCCTTATCTCTGTCAGTGCGAGACCACAAGCAAGACTATGTCAACTACTTACATAGCTTTCCAGGGTATACTGATGAGTGCATACTCATCATGGAATTCAATTACCTCTTTGATACAAATGCAACTCTATTTCACACGTTTTCACCCTAATATGAATCATAATGTACAAGAATACTTAGTTGATTCAATAATCAAGGTTTTAACTAAATATCATTCATGAATGAAGGTAAATCAAGCAATTCCATGCATGCGGTCCCAAGACCGTTTGAATCCATACGGTCTCAAGACCGTTTGGGTCCATGCGGTCCCAAGACCGTTTGCTGGAATACATGAAGAACGAATGATGAAATTAGTCGCCAAAGAAATCAATGCGGTCCCAAGACCGTTTGGGTCCATGCGGTCCCAAGACCATTTGGTTCCATGTGGTCTCAAGACCGTTTGGGTCCATACAGTCTCAAGACCGTTTGGGTCCATGCAGTCCCAAGACCGTTTCGGTCCATGCGGTCCCAAGACCGTTTGGGTCCATGCGGTCCCAAGACCGTTTGGTTCCATGCGATCCCAAGACCATTTGGCTCCATGCGGTCTCAAGACCGTTTGGGTCCATGCGGTCTCAAGACCGTTTGACGCAAGCGTAAGGACCGATTGAAGAACTGAAGCCACGCGTTCACACCAAGGCCAAGACCAAACGAAGCAAACTGTTTGGTGTCCAAACGGTCCCCAAACCATTTGGAGCCCAAACGGTCCCCAAACCATTTGGTGCCCAAACGATCCTCAAACCATTTCGCGCCCAAACGGTCTCAAGACCGTTTGGAGGAGATTTTTCCAGCAACTTAACCAAACTATTTGGGATCAGATCTGAGCCTATAAATAGACCCCCAGGGTCCTCATTTGTGGGCATCAGATCCGGACGCTGATAGGCTTCCAGAGCACTACCCCGATCAAGTTCCACTCCACCTACTTCTAGAGTTGCATCCAATAAGGCCATGAAGAGAAGGAAGACGGAGCAAGGAACACATCTACTTCACCGGGATGCATCCACCCTCTACACCAAGCTCATGGAGGATCTTTCTTTCTCTCTTATCCTTCTTGTATCTTGCATCATGAGCGAGTAGTCCACTTTTGCTGGGGTGCGGGGACCAGCCCCGCTGCCCATGCAAACCATGTTCTTTTGCTAAACTTTCCACGATAATGTATATACTTCTTCATTTTGTTGTTTATCGTTAAGCTTGTGGGTTGGTTATGTGCTTGTTTTCATATTTGTGCTCTCTATGTTGCGATAACTTCAATGCATGGGTCTGAACGTCGTTCAACATGTTTGACTCCCTAACTAGAAATAAAAGGGGATTCCTTGAGGTAGTAAGTGTATGATCCGCGAGGGGACAAGCCATCTAGCCTTCGGTGATGCTTCTGTGCGCCTAAAGCCTGTATAGGGGGTTCACAATCTTAGTTGGATTTTGTATCATCTTGTTAATCATCAATGTTTTCTAGTATCTTACCTGCCTACTTGCTTATCGGTTAACGCGGCTGACTCCCAAACTAGAAATAGGTTGGGATTTCATTGAGGTCGTAAGTGTATGATCCGCGAGGGGACGAGCCATCTAACCTTCAGTGACGCTTCTGTGCACCTAACGCCCGTATGGGGGGTTCACAACCTACGTGGATTTATGTATCTTCAGATCCGTAAGATATGTGATCCGGATGGCGACGAGAAATCTGATTCCTGTGGTGATGCTTACGCGAACCTAACGCCCGTATGGGGGGTTCCACAGCAGCTCTACTTGGAGTGTTATATCTTTCCTGGATTGTTTGCAAAGGAGTATGTTTGTATGTGTAGCGGTGGTAAAACCCGGTATCATCCCAGCGATTCCATATCATAAATCTAAACCTATCTTTAATTCCGCTTTTACTTTCCTGCAATTAGTTTGAACAACCCAAATTAACCTTTTGTTCTAAATATTAGTTTTACTTGAGCTAGATCTAACTGAAAAGAATTCTTAAAAATGTTGTCCTTGGGTTCGATCCTCAACTATACTGCGATAAGACTCGTCCACTTGCGGGTGGTATTATTGCACTTGGTTTTGGTAAAAACTCGGGGATTTCAGCCCCAGGTGAATTTGTTAGTGCATTCAAACACCACGTCAATTCTGGCGCCGTTGCCGGGGACAACAGAATCAGTCAATCTAAATCTAGTTCTTTTAAGACTAATCTAGGATTTTTCTTTTCTTTTGAAACAATCGCTTATCTACTTGAATTTGAATCTACTTTGTGGATCTCATTTTCAAATCTTTCCAATTTTCAGGTGCTCTTCAACGCATTATGCATGCACCGATCAGACAGTCCCGGACTCACCACAAGCTTTGATCCCGAAATAGATAGAACCTTCCATCGTCAGATCAGGAAAAACCAAGCAAGGATGGCGCAAGAAGAAGAAGTATCCCAAAGAGTGGCTCAAGCCATTAATGCGTAGAGGGATAGGCTCATGCAAGAAGCCAGAGCTGCGGTTCAACAAGAAATCTTAGCAACACAAGTAGCAGCGCAGGCATCAGAACTACAGAAAGATCTTAGGGAGTTCTCCATCCCGAAAGCTGCAAATGTCTACCACCCAGTGCTGCCTCCTCCCATCGAAGCTTCCAACTTTGAGATTAGAGCCCAAAAGATCACATTGCTTCAAAACAACCCTTTCTATGGCAAACAAGCGGAGGACATCCAAGGACATCTTCTGAGATTCATTGACCTCTGTGCTATGACAAAGCAAAATGGAGTCTCTGATGATGCCATTCGACTCCAACTTTTCAAGTACTCTCTTGCCGATAGAACCATTAGTTGGTACAATTCACTACAGAGTGAAGTACCTATCACCACCTGGGAGCAGCTCCAAAATGCTTTTCTGGAAAAGTTCTACCCCTATCTCTAACATATGAAATCAGGGGACGAATCACAAATTTCACTCAAGTCCCTAGAGAAACCCTCGCCGAAGCATGGGATAGGTATAAGGAGGTCCTACGCAAATGCCCACACCACAGAATCCCTAAGAATCAATTCATAGAAATCTTCTACAGGGGTGTAGAGGATGATGTAAAGATGTTTCTAGATTCCTCATCTGGAAGAAACTTCATGCGTCAAAGTTACGACAGCGCATGGAGAGTCATCACCCTAGGAGCAGAAAATCAAGCCAACTGGGGCATATCTGTAGGTAAAGCAGTCTTAAAGGTAGCAATGGCTGAGGCTATTCTGGAATACAAGTCTATAGCTGAAACTTTGAAGGTTTTAGTCGCGACGCAAAATCATATAGAATCATCCCTTGCTGCGATTGGAAGAGGAATTCTCCCACTAGGCAACAAGAACAGGTCAAGTCCACTTCTCTGTTTTGTGAAGCATGCAAAAGCACTAATCATTCCACATTGTCATGCAATGTTCTCTACAATGTTGTTCTGAGCAACGCTTGTGGACAAGGAGATAATTGCCAGATTGAAAATCTTAATGCTATCAACACCATCCCTGGGCAAAATTATTATAATCCGAATCAAAATAGGAATCACCCAGGCTTCCAATATGGAAACCCTTCTGGAGCTATGAAATCGCATCAATTCGGTCCCAACAATCCGTCAAGAGGTCCACCTGGATTCCAGTATAATCAACAACAGAACTTTGGGAATCAAGGAAACTTCAAAGGAAACTTTTAGAATAGGAACTACAATAGATATCAAAACAACCCTCAGTATCAAAACCTAAATCAACAACAAGGTCAAACAGGACCCATCCCTTCTGATGATAAGCTATCAACCATTGAAAAGATGTTGCAAACACAACAAATGATGATAGCCAACCAACAAGCGCAGCAGAAAGCTATTGAAACCCAACTAGCTCAACTTGCATCTAGCATAAAGCCACCGGCTGGAGTCTTTGCTGGCCAACCTGAAAACAATCTGAAACATCCTGAACAGTTGAAGGTTGTGAACACCAGATCAGGGAAAGATCATTCGAATCCCCCAATAAAGACACCTGTAGTTATTGCTGATGAAGATGAACCTGAGATGGTCCAAAATTCGACAACACCTGAATCACAACCAAAGGAAGATAAGATTGACAAGGAAGGTCCTGAAAAATATGTTGATGAAGAAGCTGAAACACAAGAGTCGGATATTCCTGTATATAAACCTCGTATACCCTTCCCATCCCGCCTAAAGCAAACCAAGCTTGATACGAGATTCATCAAGTTCAAAGAGGCTATGAAGAAACTCCATGTTGATATACCCTTCCTAGACGCTCTTGCTGAGATACCAGCCTGGACTAAGTATCTAAAGTCGCTTCTCACTAAGAAATACATAACTGAGGAGTATGAAACTGTAAAACTGGCTACCACCACATCAGATATCATACTGAGAAAGATGCCAAAGAAACAGAAAGACCCAGGATCCTTTGGAATTTCATGTCACATTGGTGACTCATCATGAAAGAAGGGATTGGAAGATCTTGGCGCAAGTATTTCTATTATGCCATTCAGTCTGTGCAAGAGATTAGGGTTTGTAGAATTGCTTCCAACTGCTATGACTATTCAACTTGCGGACAATTCGATAAAGAGACCGTTAGGAATCCTCAATGATATACCAGTCAAGGTGGGCAAGGACACATATGTTCCATGTGATTTCATCATTATTGATATAAAGGAAGACACCAAATATCCTCTAATCTTTGGTCGCCCATTCATCACCACTGCTAGAGCCCTTATTGATGTTGAAGCAGGTACCTTACTACTCAGGTTAGGCAAAGAGACTCTGGAGTTCAAGGTTTTTGAAAGTATGAGAAGACCGAGTATACAAGAAGAAGTGTATCTGATTGATTGCATCGAGAAAATGTCACAAATGACCCAAGAGTATCACGAATCATATGATCCCTTAGAAGTTGTTCTCTCAGATCTATCTATCAATGAACCTATCGACGAATGAGAAAATGGTTACATCGAATCCTTCGACACTGATAAAGAATATATTGAAATCACTTGTGAAGAACTCAAGGCTACCGTAACCACAAAAGATACAAGTGAGAAACAAGAGGCTCCCGAGATGAAGCCCCTTCCTGAAGGGCTAAAGTACATGTTTTTAGATGATCTTAAAGTCTTTCTAGTAATTATAAATTCTGACTTAACAACTGAACAAGAAGAGAAACTTCTAGAGGAATTAAGGAGAAGAAAAGAAGCCATAGGCTATAAAATGAGTGACCTCACAGGGGTCAGTCAAGCTTTGTGTATGCATAAGATCCCTATGATGGAGGATCAAAAGCCGACCATCGAGCATCAATGGAAATTGAATCCGAACATGAAGGAAGTGGTCCGTCGCGAGATCATCAAACTTCTCACAGTTGGAATAATCTAACCGATATCAGATTCGCCATAGGTAAGCCCAATACACGTGGTGCCCACGAAAGGTGGAACTACTGTTATAAGGAATAAAAATGATGAGCTCATCCCCACTCGTACAGTCACCGGGTGGAGGATGTGTATTGATTATAGAAAATTAAACAAGGCCACTCAAAAAGATCATTTTCCTATGCCCTTCCTCGATCAAGTTTTAGAAAGGTTGGCCCATCATGAATATTTTTGTTATCTGGACGGTTACTCTGGATTCTATCAGATTCCCATACATCCAGATGATCAAGAGAAAATGACTTTCACTTGTCCTTTTGGGACATATGCATTTAAAAGAATGTCGTTTGGTCTCTGTAATGCATCCACAACTTTTCAGCGTTGCATGTCTGCAATTTTCAAGGGGCTTACCGAGACCATTATGGAAGTCTTCATGGATGACTTCTCTGTTTATGGAGACTCATTTGATTCTTGTCTTAAGCATCTCTCCATGGTTCTCAAATGTTGTGAAGAAGCACATCTGGTGCTAAATTGGGAGAAATGCCACTTCATGGTAAAGGAAGGTATTGTCCTGGGTCATAAGGTTAGCTATTACAACCCTAATTTTTGGGTTTGTTTGGTGAGAAATGTAATTTCTCATATTAAAGATATTTGAAAAAATAATGGTATAATGGGGTTATCCTGGGTGGAATTTTGTATCCCAAGGATTACCAATGATAAAAGGAATACCAATGAGGAAAATAAAAGTGAAAACCTCAAAAAGAGTTATTTTAATAAGAAATAAACAAGATAATATGAAATAATGCATTTAGATGCATTTAAAAGGATAATGAGTATCCAACAAAAAGGATTTCAAAATAATAGAGTTTCTTGGGATCCAAGGAGTCCCAATAAAGAGGAAAGAAATAGAAAATACCAAAATTGCAAAATAAAAAGATAATGTGATACATTATTAATGAATTTTATATTGTTTTTCAAAAGGTGGTATTTTCTATTAAAAGATATATTGTTGCTATGAGAAAATAGATTTCGTAGCCAATATATTTAATGCCAAGCACAAGGAATATGATAAGAGAAATAAATTTTGAATCCCTTAATAAACCAAGGAATGCTAATAAAACAAGGAGATAATTAAGAGAGAGATAATTTCCTAATAACTAAGAATATTGATTATCCAGAAGCTTTCGGATTATGCCATTTAGAAAAGGCAATGAACAATGATGGAAAAAATATATTTTATTGATGTATTTCATGTGGAGAATATTAAACCATGGGAGTCTGTGGATATTATGAATTTTCCCATATTAAAGTAGGAGTTTGAGAATATCTCGGCCTTTATGCATGAAAAGGGAAACAAGTCTCGTCCCTCACATAGCTTCCTGTTCCATCAGCACCTTAAGGTTCCTATGAAGACCTATATAAAGACCTAAGAGCAATAGTTCTCTAGACAATGCCCAACACAGGGGAACTGCCCGCTGGATCTTCACCAAAATAATGTCACCACCAGACCTTCATTGCTTCGTTAGAAGTCAGTTCTGTGAAGGATTTCAGATGCTTAGACGATCCTCCTGGACCGACGCACACTTCTGACCCTCGTCGTCCAGGAGAAGGTGGTAGAGCGTCAGAGAAAGGCTGTGCGGCGCACAACTTTGTAGTCTTCAGGCAGCATTGCAAGCTGCAAGGAGAAGAGCAGGTTCCTCATCGTGGTGGCAGCGCCTGACAACCACTGAAGAGATGCGTCGTGAACCGAATGCCTAGGTATTCTTCTGACCGTTGTTTCCTTCAATTCGACCTGTTGTAACCCTAGTTAGTTAGAACTCTGTGTAAGCAAATTTGATCATCTGGGGCCGCGCGAGGCATCTCCCAAGTTCCGTTTAGGCTGGTCAGGGGTTGAGGTGCTTTCCCTGTGGCCGCAGCAACATAGGCCCCTGTCGGAGTTGGTACAACAACGCCGGAGTTGGGTTGCAGCGCCCTTGTCCCGCGTACGCGAGGTCGGGAGCAGGGAAGGAGACGACCGCTGGGAGAAGGACCTAGATGCCCCCGTCCGCTTGATCACACATGATCACTGCACAAGGGAAAATTGGTCTTTCCAAGTTTAACTTTAAGAATTTTAGAGTAATAATAAAAGGCATAGCTGTACTGATGTGTCAATTGGGGATTGGCCCAGTTAGTTTTATTTTGAAAAAAATCATAGAAATTACTATGTAACTCAACTAAAAATAAGTTATATTTGAAAATTGATCAGTAGAACACATAGAATCTAAATAAAATATGTTTGAGATCTAAATATGATTTCTATTATAAAAGTAGTGCAAAGAAGGATTAAAGTAATGAGTAATACTTGAAAACCCTAGTTTCGGGTATTATTCCTTATCCAAAACCTAAACCTTAGATTAGGGCTGAGTAGGGGTATAATGTATTCAATGTGTTTAGTGACACTTTAGAATTTACATAATGCATATTATATAATGATTGCTTGATTGACTTGCTTGCTTGGACAATATGCTTAAAGTATGATTGAATGATCTGCATGGAAAAGGTATAAGGTTACTTATGAATAACCTCTTAGGTTTCCTGATGGATTCCCGAATGTTTACTCGCATTGAATGCAACTAAACTGTTTGGATGTTCATATGGAAATTATAAAGTGACTATGACTATCACATAATGTATATGCCTTCTAGCTCAATCCTTGATCCCCTCTATGTCATAATGGCTAACCTGGTATAAGGCTACCTAGAGGGTAGGCCCATCAGGTCATGAATGACTTTGGCTGCCTAGAGGGTAGGTCCATCAAATCACCTTTATAGAGGTACCATATAAGTCCTTAGAGGGACAACACAGAGTTGTGGAGAGGTATGGATTGAGTAGTTTGTCTTAAAATGTAATCTTGATTGTCAAATGATTAATTGAGTGATTATATAGTTAACATAGTTGTACATTATCCATTTCCTCCACATACCAGCTTCGGCTGACCGTCGTTTTGTTTGTCGGCTTTTTAGGTACAAATCTCAAAAGAACAAACAGTAAAACGACACATTGTGAATTCAAGAATTAAAGAACAAGGAGGAATTAGTTAGAATAGTTCAGCTGAGGTTAGAAGTTTAGTTTTTTCCCAACTTTTCGAAGGTATGTAAAGAAAATTTTTATTACCATTTTTCAATATAGTCTGTTAGAATTTAATAATTGTTTATGGTTATATGTTGAACCTTTGATCTAGAATTAATGGGTGCAGATTCAACCTCTTGGTCTCCCTTAATTGGGGGTTACTAAAAGGTGAGGTTGTAACATTTGGTATCAGAGCTTGGGTTCCTCAATTAACCATTAATAATTATTAAATTTGACAAACTCCATAGAACCCAAGGGAGTTATCAGAGGATTATCCGAAAGACGGAGGTGTCTAGAAAAGGATCACGACCGGGGACTGGCAATATTTTCCTCCGCACCGCTAGTCAGAATATGAGGACTCCCGGATCTGTGTGACTGCCTGGCCAAAGTCTTAGGGTATGAATCGAAATAAGATACCTTTAGGACTTCTCATCTTATTCATCCCTTCTCTTCACAAATCTCTGATAAGGACCTAAAGGATTAGGGTTTTCTTTCTTCTCCTCACCCTCTTGAGGTATGGGTAAGATTAATAAGGTTTAAGAAATCCTCCACCAAATTAATGAAAGGCATGTAAATAAGATGTCATGGACATAAGCTTAATAGATTAAGCACAAACTAAAGAATAGATACATGCTTAGGTCATATGACATAAGTTGTCATGTCCTCAGAAGAGACCTGAGGCTAGACCTTCTTGTCAGGAGGATAAGTTAGTATTGGAGATAGAGATCTCCATTGCAAGTAGAGGCTTGGCACATCCTCTGAGGATGATGCTGACCCTAACCCTAAGTGAAGGTTAGAGAGAGATGAGTTGGACCAGGAGCTTGAAAGGACATGCCTTTGGGATGCCATATGATCCATGGGGGACCAAGCACCTTTGGCAACCCAACCCTGGGAAGGGTTGTGCATGTTAGGGTAAAGGATAGCCCCTTAGATGATGACGTTAGTGAAGGACCTTAGAAACCCTATGGGCTTGTACAAGTAGAGTATAGCTGGCACCTAGGCACGTCATGGTGCTGACAGTAGGATGAAACCCTAGATAAGGAGTTATGATGGAGCATAAAGGGTTAAGGGTGATCTTGAGCAAACATAAGTTCAAACCTAGGCTTCACCCATATAGGGCATGCTTTTGAGGTTGATCCTTCATAAAGTGAGGACCTCTAATGGTGAGGTTGGATGTAGGGTTAGCTCTAGAGAGAGCTGGAAACCCAGCAAGAAGGTTGGAAGCCTAAAACCCTGAACAATGGATGATAGTGGTTGCCTCATGATCGATCCCTGAAATTTGATGATACCTTGGTTGCCTTTAGAGGGACCAAACCCTAGAGAGAGAAGATGAAGCTTCTGGTACATATTTTCCTATGACATAGGTGTTTACCTCTGAGGTAGGAAGAAGAGTTCCTTAGACCTAGAGAGGTTTAGTGAATAGGTTCCGAGGCCTTGTACCTTGTTGGTTGTCCTTAAGGAGGACCCTAAGTGTTGCTCGAGTTGAAGGATGACAAGGAGTGCATGTCATGCCTTTTGCATTCTTGGTTCGTATTTAAGAGATAGAGCATGTGGTTGGACACCTACAAGTGAACCTAGGGTCCCTGACCTAAGAGGGGAAATGGTATACCTGATGCTCATGATGAGAGTTGAGTTCCTATAGAAGAGAGCATGGTACTCCTCATGTATAGAGGAAAAGGGAAGCCCTTTAAGTTTAAGGTATGTTTGATGAACCCCTCATAGCTAGGTTGATGATAAAGAAAGGTATGACATTGATCTAATGTTGAAGAATGAGAACCCAGATGACCTAGCATGGTGCAGTAGGTGATCTTCTTGTACCTTAATAGCTTGCTAGGGTTAAGTAGGCTCATGTGGATGTAAACCCTGGACCTAAGAGCTTTTGTGACCTTGTTGTCAAGAGATATTTTTCCTCCCATCCTGGGAGAGGGACCCCTTTGGTAGGGTGTATATCAGTTTGGTTAGTTTAAGGTAACCTACAGAGGTATCATAGGATCTTGAGAAGCTAAGTGGAAAATACATGGTATGAGAATGAACCTGTAAGCCCATAGATACCCATCTCTAAGTGCATGCGGATGTGTTACCATGGAGGTAACTGGTATGGGGCTTGACCAAGGAAGGCAAGTTGCCATAATCCCGATGAAAGGATGAAAGCCAGCCCATGAATGCAGAAAGAGAGATGATGAAGACTTGGGTAAGATTCTAAGTGAACATGTACTATAATGGAGAATCCTAAGTCTATCCTAGGGTCAGGTAGGGATAAGACCGATGAAAGTAGGAGTTGCCTAATTCCCCAGTTGCACATGACCATAGCGTCGGGAGGTAACAACTATCATTGTCTAAGGGCCATGGGTTAGGAGATTGATCACATTCATGAACTCATGGGACCTAAGGGGAAGACGAGTAGGGCACTCTCTTGATGCATGAGGGAAGAGGGATGACCCCAAAAGAGCTGGTACCCTATAGACCTAGAGGAGATGACCAAGGATATAAACCTCAGTAGGTTCAAGGCTAGTTTGATATCATGATGTTTGTAATGTAGAGACATATGTGGCACGTTGTAACTTAGATTTAAAGGTGTACTAGCAAGGTGGGGTGTACCATCTCTACTCTTGGAATAGGAAGAACTCTATATTTGGACTGCTACCAAATGCTTATTTCCTCTTGTTATGAGAGTGAGAGATAGGACATTACGCATGCCATACACCAAGGATAAGAGATGATGTGGGTTGGAACGTTGCCACAAGGAATGAGGATAGAGAAGATAACCTACCCTGGTAAAGAAAATGATACATGGATGGTTTGCAAACACTAAGAGGAATGAGGTAGTCACCTTATGTGGATGTTTTTATCATGAGCTATGTGGAACTTACAAGTTATACCAGGTTGAGTTTGATCACATGATGATGAAATCAGAGAGTGTTATTAATGAAAATAGACATAGAATTTGAGGTGAAATGATAAGTGAAATACATGGAAGTGTATGTTTTCAATGTTACCTAATACCTAAGGATGTGAAGTGGTAATGGATGTTGTAGTTGAGATACACCTGACTAGAAGCTAGAAGGGTTTGTTTAGCTAACCATAAGTTTGGAAAGGAGAAGTGTTTGTATAACACTCAGATGTAATGAGATGTGTTGAAAAGTTAAGGGTTGTTTGGCTAGCTAGTCTAGTCCTTGATACAATGAAAGGATGGTGGTAGAACTTCAAGTGCACTTCTTTGGAAAAGAAGGTGATGAAACCCCAACTAGAGTGGTTTAGGGTTTCGGAGGAATCGATCTTGAGGAATCATGACATACAAGAAATCATGATTGAAGATCACCATACACCGTGGAAAATGGAAATAGAACTTTGGATGCTTAAGATGAAGTTGCATGTGGTTTATGGCCATGCAAGCCAGGAGGTAAAGAACGAACCCCAATAACCCAGTGTATTGATATAGAGGACAAAAGAGTCCCTGAGAGGGAATGGGAGCTCAACCCCATGTATGTTGTGATAGGTCTCCCCTTGACCAAGGAAGGTCGAGATGCAATATGGGTTATGGTAAGTCGCCTTACCTAGATGACATGAGAAAGAAAGAGTTCTGTTAAGGGACATATCTGGTTGAACTATCCATGAGAGAGATGGTCCAACTACACCATGATGTGAGTTCAAAGGATCTTAAGTTTGACCTAGAGGTTCACTTCCATAAAGTGGAAGTAGGTACATGAAGAACTCAATGTTAGTATAGTTGATCACCCCTAACTATGGTTAGTATGATCCAGACTAAAGGGTCCAATGAGGGCATGTGTGCTCATTCAGGGTGATATCTAGAGACAGTTCTTGTCCTATGAAAGATGTGACAATGACCACCATAGCCAGTATCGGGTTTTATAAGAAGCTCTGTAAGGGAGGTTGTGTCGGTCACCACTTCAGTAAGGTGATGTTGGTGAAAGGACCACATGATGGTTAGAAAAGGGCCACATGATGGTTAGAAAAGGGACCACAGTGCATATAGATGAAGTCACTTTGAATGTACAAGGGATGAAAGGAGCCCAGAGACGATGAGGGTCGTGAGCAGATGAAAAGTAGACTGACATACAACTTATTGTAGAAGAATATATGAAAATCCGACCCCTCTAAGTTATATCTAAGAGAGTTGAGTCCCCGATGCATGGGTTCTTTTGATATGGTTTGGTGGAGAAGGTTAAGTTTGACCTTACCCCTCAGGATAAAGTAATGTGTGATGAGTTCCATATGTCCAGTTTAGAGCACTATGTGAAGTACCCCGACCATGTGCTGAGCAATGAACCTAGTGAGCCCCAAGGGAGGCTGACATGGCCTGAGTCACCTGTGTAGGTTATAGATGTCGGGATGAAAGAACTTAGAGAAAAGAATATGTGATGATTAAGGTTCAATGGAAGCGCCACGAGTATGGTAAAGCCACATAGGGGCCAATGATGGACATGCAAAAATCTTATCCTAAATTGTTTGTTTGTTTGTTTGTTTGTTTGATCGATAGAATTTTGAGGACACAATTCCTATAAGAGGGGAAGGATGTTACAACCCCAATTTTTGGGTTTGTTTGGTGAGAAATGTAATTTCTCATATTAAAGATATTTGAACAAATAATGGTATAATGGGGTTATCCTTGGTGGAATTTTGTATCCCAAGGATTACCAATGATAAAAGGAATACCAATGAGGAAAATAAAAGAGAAAACCTCAAAAAGAGTTATTTTAATAAGAAATTAACAAGATAATGTGAAATAATGCATTTAGATGCATTTAAAAGGATAATGAGTATAAAAAAAAAGGATTTCGAAATAATAGAGTTTCTTGAGATCCAAGGAGTCCTAATAAAGAAGAAAGAAAGAGAAAATACCAAAATTGCAAAATAAAAAGAAAATGTGATACATTATTAATGAATTTTATATTGTTTTTCAAAAGGTGGTATTTTCTATTAAAAGATATATTGTTGCTTTGAGAAAATGGATTTCGTGACCAATAGATTTAATGCCAAGCACAAGGAATATGATAAGAGAAATAAATTTTGAATTCCTTAATAAAACAAGGAATGCTAATAAAACAAGGAGATAATTAAGAGAGAGAGATAATTTCCTAATAACTAAGAATATAGGTTATCCAGAAGCTTTTGGATTATGCCATTTAGAAAAGGCAATGAACAATGATGGAAACATATATATTTTATTGATGTATTTCATGTGGAGAATATTAAACCATGGGAGTCTGTGGATATTATGAATTTTCCCATATTAAAGTAGGAGTTCGAGAATATCTCGGCCTTTATGCATGAAAAGGGAAACAAGTCTCGTCCCTCACATAACTCCATGTTCCATCAACACCTTAAGGTTCCTATGAGGACCTATATAAAGACCTAAGAGCAATCATTCTCTGGACAACGCCCAACACAGGGGAACCGCCCGCTAGATCTTCACCAAAATAATGTCACCACCAGACCTTCATTGCTTCGTTAGAAGTTAGTTCTGCGAAGGGTTTCAGATGCTTAGACGATCCTCCTGGACCGACACACACTTTTGACCCTCGTCATCCAGGAGAAGGTGGTAGAGCGTCAGAGAAAGGTTGCGCGGCGCACAACTTTGCAGTCTTCAGGCAGCTTTGCAAGATGCAAGGAGAAGAGCAGGTTCCTCATCGTGGTGGCAGTGCCTGACAACCACTGAAGAGATGCGTCGCGAACTGAATGCCTAGGTATGCTTCTGACCGTTGTTTCCTTCAATTCGACCTGTTGTAACCCTAGCTAGGTAGAACTCTATACAAGCAAATCTGATCATCTGGGGCCGCGCGAGGCATCTCCCAAGGACCGTTTAGGCTAGTCAGGGGTCGAGGTGCTTTCCATGTGGCCACAACAACATAGGCCCCAGCCAGAGTTCGTACAACAACGTCGGATTTGGGTTGCGGCGCCCGTGTCCCGCGCACGCGAGGTCGGCAACGGGGAAGGAGATGACCGCTGGGAGAAGGACCTAGATGCCCCCGTCCACGTGATCACACATGATCACTGCACAAGGGAAAATTGGTATTTCCAAGTTTAACTTTAAGAATTTCGGAGTAATAATAAAAGGCATAACTGTACTGACGTGTCAATTGGGGATTGGCCCAGTTAGTTTTATTTTGAAAAAAAACATAGAAATTACTACGTAACTCAACTGAAAATAAGTTATATATGAAAATTGATCAGTAGAACACATAGAATCGAAATAAAATATGTTTGAGACCTAAATATGATTTCTATTATAAAAGTAGTGCAAAGAAGGATTAAAGTTATGAGTAATACTTGAAAACCCTAGTTTTGGGTATTAAGACATTGAAAATGTCAAAAGTCTTTCTTTTATGATATTATCTTATCCTTTTGAGCATGATGATAATAAATGTAATCATGGTAATAATGACAAGGAATTTGGGATCTATAAGGAAGATAATCTTTAATGTGTGGAATTAGGGCTAAAGATCTTAATTTGCTATGTTGATTATGAACATATTTGATATAAAAAGAGGATAATATGGTTTTAGTAGCTAGGGTTCTCCAAATGTTAAATATGTGATGGAAATAGGGTTAATACCCTTATTCCTTATCCAAAATATAAACCCTAGATTAGGGCCGAGTAGGGTATAATGTATTTAATGTGTTTAGTGACAGTTTAGCATTTACATAATGCATATTATATGATGATTGCTTGATTTACTTGCTTGCTTGGACAATATGCTTAAAGTATGATTGAATGATATGCATGGAAAAGGTATGTGCTTACTTATGAATAACCTCTTAGGTTTCCCGATGGATTCCCGGATGTTTAATCGCATTGAATGCAACTAAACTGTTTGGATGTTCATATGGCAATTATAAAGTGACTATGAATATCACATAATGTATATGCCTTCTAGCTCAATCCTTGATCCCCTATGTGTTGTAATGGCTGACATGGTATAAGGCTACCTAGAGGGTAGCTCCATCAGGTCATGAATGACTTTGGATACCTAGAGGGTAGGTCCATCAAGTCACCTTTATAGAGGTACCATATAAGTCCTTACAGGGACAACACAGAGTTATGGAGAGGTATGGATTGAGTAGTTTGGCTTAAAATGTAATCTTGATTGTTAAATGATTAATTGAGTGATTATATGGTTAACATAGTTGAGCATTATTTGTTTCCTCCACATACCAACTTCGGCTGACCATCGTTTTGTTTGTCGGCGATTTAGGTACAAATCTCAAAAGAACAAACAGTAAAGCGACACATTGTGAATTCAAGAATTAAAAAACAAGGAGGAATTAGTTAGAATAGTTCAACTGAGGTTAGAAGTTTAGTTTGTTCCCAACTTTTCAAAGGTATGCAAAAAAAAAAATTTATTACCATGTTTCAGTATAGTCTGTTAGAATTTAATAATTGTTTATGGTTATATGGCGAACCTTTGATCCAGAATTAATGGGTGCGGCTTCAACCTCTTGGTCTCCCTTAATTGGGGGTTACTGAAAGGTGAGGTCATAACATTAGCAGTAGAGGAATTGAAGTCGATAAAGCCAAAATTAATGTGATATCTAAACTAGCTATTCCCACGAATGTGAAAGAAGTTCGCGCCTTCCTTGGTCACGTTGGATTCTATAGAAGATTCATACGGGATTTCTCCAAGATAACCAATCCAATGACCAACCTGCTTCTAAAGGATGCAAATTTCAATTTCAATGAAGAATGTGTCAAAAGCTTCGACTCGCTGAAGAAGGCCCTTACAACTACCCCTATCATTAGAGCTCCCAATTGGGATCATCCTTTTGAAATTATGTGCGATGCCAGTGATTACGCGGTGGGTGCTGTCTTAGGGAAATACATAGAAAAGAAACATTATGTGATCTATTATGCATCAAAAACCCTCGACGAAGCTCAAAGGAATTACGCTACTACTGAGAAAGAACTTCTAGCAGTCATCTATGCCTTCAATAAATTCAGATCCTACCTTATTGGTTCGAAGTTCATTGTTTACACTGACCATGCTGCTATCCGTTACCTTAGGGAAAAGAAGGATGCTAAACCACAACTGATTAGATGGATCCTCCTGCTACAAGAGTTTGACCTGGAAATAAGAGATAAAAAAGGGACATAAAATGTTGTAGCAGATCACCTCACTCGCATCCACACTCTGGATGCTAAGAAGATTCAGATCAATGACTCCCTACCAGATGATCAGCTTATGAGGATCTCGGATGTTATACCATGGTATTCTGACTTTGTAAACTATCTAGCTGTCGGAGTCATCCATCCCCAATACACCGGGAATGCTCTGAAGAAGTTTATGCATGATGTGAAGCATTATTACTGGGATGAACCATATCTCTTTAAACTTTGCACTGACAGTTTGTATAGACGTTGTATCGCCGAAGAAGAAGCTCGATCTATTCTGGAACAATGCCATTCAGGACCTGTAGGTGGGCATATGAGCTCTAAAAAGACTGCTTTAAAGGTTTTGCAATGTGGATTCTTCTGGCCGACCATATCAAAGGACTCTTATGATTTTGTCCTATCCTGTGACAAATGTCAAATATCTGGCAATATAACCAAGAGGGACGAGATGCCACTGAATTTATGGCAAGAGGTCGAGATATTCGATGTCTGGGGGGTGGAGTATATGGGTCCATTCCCATCTTCTAATGGATTTTCATACATCCTAGTAGCGATGGACTACGTCTCAAAATGGGTTGAAGCTATACCAACCATCACTAGTGATTCAAAACCAGTCATCAAATTATTCAAAGATGTCATCTTCCCTCGATTCGGAGTGCCACAAACCGTAATATCTGACGGAGGCTCCCACTTCATTGAAAGAAGCTTTGAAGCTTTACTAAGAAAATATGGTGTCTCGCACAAGGTAGCTTCACCTTACCATCCACAAACTAGTGGACAGGTAGAGGTCTCTAATTTACAACTAAAGGCTATCCTTGAGAAAACCGTTGGACGTAATAAAAAAGACGGGTCAACAAAAATCAATGACGCCTTATGGGCCTATCGCACTGCTTATAAAACTCCCCTTGGGACTACACCTTTTCGATTGGTACATGGAAAGGGTTGCCACCTGCCAGTCGAACTAGAACATAAAGCATTGTGGGCAATTAAACAATTGAACTTCGATATGAAACAAGAAGGCCAAGCCAGGATTCTACAACTCCACGAGCTGGATGAACTCAGAATGACAGCCTATGAGAATGCACGAATCTACAAAGAACGTGCAAAACTCTAGCACGATGGACACCTGAAAAGGAAAGACATACAAGTGGGAGATCAAGTTCTGGTATTCAACTCCAGATTAAAATTATTCCCAGAAAAACTCTGCTCATGGTGGTGTGGACCATACATCATCAAGAGCATCTCTCCACATGGTGCTTTCACTTTATGGAGTGACAGGTCAGGAGAATTTATAGAAAACAGTCACCACTTGAAGAGATACTTTACTTCAACTGACATAGGAACCAAAATAATGCTGGAACTTGATGCAGCCCTATTTTAGGGCTTCATCTGGTGTTATATTGCTCTTCAATCACATCTATACCTGTTAGATTGCATGTCATTCCCCCTAATATGCTTATTTGTATAAAATGCACTTATGGACATCATTTGCGTGTTTTTCAGGCATTTGGACCACACTTGATGGAAGAGAGAGAGAAGGAGTGATCCTAGGGTTCCTCTGCCCTTGGAGAAGACCCAAAGTGAAGTCCAAGGCTCCCTCAACCTACCCTTAGTGGCCAAAGATCATTTGAAGCAAAGATGTCCAAGAAAATCCAAAGATCCAAGTCAAAGTGCTGCCCCAGGACTCAGCACGGCCGTGGTGGAACAAAACGGCCATGCTAGGTCACTTAGAAATCGACATGCTCAACCTCCAAATCAAGCAGAACTCTACCACGGCCGTGCTACGCAGCACGACCGTGCTGCGACCACCCACCACGGCCGTGCCACGCAGCACGGCCGTTCTACCAGATCCCACCACGGCCGTGCTACGCAGCACGGCCGTTCTACCAACTCCCACCACGGCCGTGCTACGCAGCACGGCCGTGCTACCCTCAACCCACCATGGCCGTGGTGACCACCACGGTCGTGGCCTTTTTAGCCTAAATTTGACCACCAACCTGACATTTAGCCATTTTAATTCCCACGACCGTGCCCATACACCACGGTCGTGGCCTACCCTACCCACCACGACCGTGGTGACCCACCACGGCCGTGCTACTCACAAAATCCAGCCACTTTTTCACTGTTTTGCCCATTTTGCCCCTAACTTAACCTAGTGCTTCCCCCACACCTATATATACCTAGGTGGCGGCTGGGGCACGGGGCTAGCTACCTTCTACCCCTTCCTAGCTCCCCAAATTGCCATCCACTCCATTCCACTCCAAATCCACCTCAAATCCACTCCATTTCACCATTTCCACCACATAACCCCCCATATCTAAGCCTTCCATTCACCTCCCACCAT
Organism: Alisma plantago-aquatica; assembly: GCA_963693085.1. Taxonomy (NCBI): domain Eukaryota; kingdom Viridiplantae; phylum Streptophyta; class Magnoliopsida; order Alismatales; family Alismataceae; genus Alisma; species Alisma plantago-aquatica. Next base: position 9,915,387 of record OY856415.1, on the reverse strand, counting down.
CATCCCACTCCATTCCATCCAAGAAGAAGGAGGAGGACGACCTGCTGCTGCTGCAGAGAGGATTGACAACCACTACTTCGAGCTCCATGGCCACCTCCATCTTCTTCTCCTTTCTTTTTGTATTTTCTATTTCCATGAGTAGCTAGGCCCCCTTAGGTGGGCTGTTTGGGGTCAAATATGTTACTTTGATACCATGTTGGGGGAAAATGACATGTAAACTTTGTAATTACATTTGTGAATGATTATGTTCTATTTATATCTCACTCTCCATTAATTGCTTGTTGGTTTGTGTGTGAAATCACTTAGGAATTTAGGCAAATTGCTTATATGTGTGAATTTTGGGATTTGCCCCTAGGTCCAATTCTTGGATCCCTAGGTTGCCTCCCATCTTCCTACATCCTAATCAATCTCCCTAAACCTAAATGAGAGATCTAAGTAGCTAGATTGGATAATTCTAGTGCAATTAGCATGGAGCCTTCTCAAGGCTAGAATGTGGGGGAATTGGGGCCCAAAACCCTAATTTCACCCCCCATTACTACCCTCGGCCCCTAATTGCCCTAGGAATGTCTAATGTAGAAACCTATACTTGATTAGACTCTAATTGGATTAAACCTAATCCCTAACCCAATTGAGCCTCGTAAGGGTAGTAGGGGGTGTTAGGGACTAGTTCCCCTATACACAACCTAGCATATCCATGGCCAGTTAGTAGCTTAGGTTAATTCATTAGACTCTAACTTGTTGTTTGGTTTGGATAATCTAAATGGAATCATAATGTTCACATGTCACCCCCCCCAACTTAAGTGATAAGTTCATACCCCTAAACAGCCCACACATCTCTTTACTGTTTAAAACCCTAGTTTTGTCCTTGCTTAGCTTAGTTAGTTCTTTTCCTACTTAGTTAGCTTCTTGCCTTGTTCTTGCCTTGTTTATGTTATATTAGCTCTTTACTTGCTTTCTTGCCTTCCTCTTGCTTGCCTTAGTGTAATTTGTCTTTCCATACCTAGCTTAATCCTTTCTTGCTTGTTTAGCCTTAATCTAGTCTAGGGTTAACGTAGATTTCATTCCTGCCTTTAATTGCTTGCTTGTTTATCCTTAGTTAACAATCAAAATCAACCTTTAAACCCTTAACCCTAGTCTTCGCAGTAGGAACCTAGCCAAACTAACCTAGCTCTAGCGCCCCCTCTTTTCCCTATGGATCGACCCTTTACTTGCCACCTTCCTATACTACGACACGACCCCGTGCGCTTGCGGGTGTAGTGTTTTAGTAGATGTAGGTAGCTAGTTTAGGTTTATAAATTTTGAAAGCAAACCCCCATCCACTGTGCGCTCCGACCTCGTGGGGTGTAAAAACACCACTAGCGGAGACGCACCAAGCTTTCTGGCGCCGTTGCCGGGGATTAGAGGCGCTTGGCCTAGCTACTTAGTTTTGCTTTGACTTTTCTTACTGCCCTCATCATTGCTATTCTTTATTCATTACTCTTTGCATTCTTTGTGTATATTGGTTTGCTAACTTTCTTTCTTTTGTTTGGTTGTGCCTTGTGCATGTGACAAGCCACTCGGAGAAGACAAGATGGAAGGCCAAAATGCACAAACCCATCCATTTCCTCCACCACCCTACCTCCAAGGCTATCCTAAGCCTTACACACCTCCACCACCTCCATTTCCGCAACCTTCCCACCACTTCACTTTCCAACCTCAATTCCCTCCTCCACTACCCTACCTCCAAGGCTATCATAAGCCTTACACACTACCACCACCTCCATTTCCACAACCCTCCTACCAGTTCACCTTCCAACCTCAATTCATTCTACCACCTCCATCACCACAACCCTCCCACCAATTCACCTTCCAACCAGCTCAATGCCCTCCTCCACCTAAAGTCCAACGACCATCAACACCGATGCCACCACCACAACTATCACATGCTCCCCCTACTTCCCATGAGCAAATTGATATGATTGAGACCCCTCTCTGGTTCCTATGAAGACCCGTTCCTCAAGAGAGAGAAAACCTATGGCATGAGATTTCTGAGGGTCTTAAGGCTTATTAAGATCTATGATGATGATTCCCAAGGAGAGAGAATTGCTGAAAAAGACTTACGAAGCTCGCATGACCTTTGGGAGGAAGATCAATCAAGGAAAGCATTTGAGAGGATTGCTTATGATGGGGGTGAAAACATTTTGTTTTTGGACCATGGTTGATTGTGAAAGAACAAGAAGCCTAGCTGAAGGCAAGAAACTCAGCGCTTGTGGGAGGCAACCCACCTAGGTTTGGGAAATTTTGACCCAACCTTCACTTTTTGATACAATTGATTTGTTTTTACACTTTCCAAGAAAGCACACACACACTTGTATTTAATAGTTTTTGTCTAGTTTTAAGATGTGCAGGTGGTAACAGGGTGAAATGAAGGAAATTTGAGTACAATTGAGAGAAGGATTCAAAGAAAAATCACTTTGGGTCAAGTTTTTGAGTGTTTGATGTTCCTCATTTTGAGAGTAGCAGCTACAGGGACCACCACGGTCGAGGCACATCAATACGACCATGGTCATTTGCATGAAAAACATACCAAGTCCCTGGATTCAAAAGCAAAATTGAGAAAAGCTGCCAAAGGACTGCACCACGGCTGTGCCAGGCAGCACGGCCGTGCAACCTGAAGCCACCACGGCCGTGCTACGTAGCACGGCCGTGCATCAGACCAATTTCAGCCACTCAAGGCAGATTAGTGGGGCAGCTACTATGCATATCCTCCACCACAGGGAGGAACACCGCCAAATCCTTGAGAGAGCCATGATCGTCTACCCTATCATCCTAAACTCTAGGATCATGCTGAGGACAACATGATTCAAAAGTTTGGGGTGGTAGGGCAGGTATGCCCTAGTTTCACTTTGCATTTCACCTGCCACATCCACTTTTGTTTTCTTGCTTTTGCTATCTACCTTAGTCATCTTTACTGCTTTGCATACCTGCATGCCATGTCGTTTACTTTCTTGTCATTTTTGCATAATTTTCAAAAAAAAATTCTCTTTTTTCCATGCATTGCATATCATGTAGATTTTTGGTAATTTCTGCATGTTTTAGCTAGGATTTTCTTGTTTTCTGTTTTACGTTCAATAATATAGGCTTAGATGTGATTGAAAGCAACTTGGCACTGTTTTGGCCAATTTTGCCCAAATTTGGAATTTCTTGTCTAAAAATTGTGTTTTGACCCAATCTCTACTGTTTTGAATTAAAATGTTGACCTTTGACAAATGCAAGTGACTTATCATTGTTTATTGCTAAGTGGTATCAATTCTTGACTTTTTACATGTGCATCACCTCTCTTGTGTTTGTGATTGATTTGGTTGAATTGTGAAGTTGAGCAAGCTTTGAACGCTTAGTGCTTGTGGAATCACTTGTTTGATATATCAATTTCATCTTGTTCATTCATGTGGTGTGATATCTAGGATGAAGTATTGGATTAATTTTCATGCATGATATCTTATGTGGAGAATCATACCTATGACCCCTCTTTGACTCGACTTTTCTCTCACCATCTTCTTACCCCTCCGCCTCATTAAAGGATGCCAAAGTGCACATATCAGCCGTGGCCACCTCCAAAAGTTTGGGGTGGCCACATCTCTACCTCCCCGCTTCACTCTATCCACCATATGCCCTATCTACACCAAGGGCACGAAAGAAAAGAAAAGAAAAAGAAAAGCAAAAACAAAATAAAAGGATGCTCCTGTTTAAGAGCATTCAAATAAATAAAAGATGAGTGTGTAAAAACACTCCAAAAATCTTACCGCAACCCTTTCTTCCACTTTCATACCCATTGAGCTAGGAAACATCAAACTTAGTTCATTCTACCCTTTTCCGCAGCCATGTGGGTCATTTGGTGTGATTTGAGATATAAGACTGAATGCATGAATGTGAAACAACACTCCTAGTCATTCTTGATTAACGCCACCATGAAACGGTTTACCCTGAACTTAATGGAAGAAATATGGATAACTTGTGTATTCTATGCGCTATATTTGAAGTTCATATGCTTTGTGCTCTTTTCATGATTGGATTATGAAAGAAGGAGAGGAGAGAGGTGAGATGCATGTACTTAGTCATCTTTGGTCCCATTCAGCAACAATCGTCTTTTATATTGCATTTGTCATTTCTTTTTGTGAAAGTTTGTAGAGAGATTGAGTTAAAGCATACTTGAGGACAAGTATGTTTCAAGTTTGGGGTGGTGATGCAGCCCTATTTTAGGGCTTCATCTGGTGTTATATTGCTCTTCAATCACATCTATACCTGTTAGATTGCATGTCATTCCCCCTAATATGCTTATTTGTATAAAATGCACTTATGGACATCATTTGCGTGTTTTTCAGGCATTTGGACCACACTTGATGGAAGAGAGAGAGAAGGAGTGATCCTAGGGTTCCTCTGCCCTTGGAGAAGACCCAAAGTGAAGTCCAAGGCTCCCTCAACCTACCCTTAGTGGCCAAAGATCATTTGAAGCAAAGATGTCCAAGAAAATCCAAAGATCCAAGTCAAAGTGCTGCCCCAGGACTCAGCACGGCCGTGGTGGAACAAAACGGCCATGCTAGGTCACTTAGAAATCAACATGCTCAACCTCCAAATCAAGCAGAACTCTACCACGGCCGTGCTACGCAGCACGGCCGTGCTGCGACCACCCACCACGGCCGTGCCACGCAGCACGGCCGTTCTACCAGATTCCACCACGGCCGTGCTACGCAGCACGACCGTTCTACCAACTCCCACCACGGCCGTGCTACGCAGCACGGCCGTGCTACCCTCAACCCACCATGGCCGTGGTGACCACCACGGTCGTGGCCTTTTTAGCCCAAATTTGACCACCAACCTGACATTTAGCCATTTTAATTCCCACGACCGTGCCCATACACCACGGTCGTGGCCTACCCTACCCACCACGACCGTGGTGACCCACCACGGCCGTGCTACTCACAAAATCCAGCCACTTTTTCACTGTTTTGCCCATTTTGCCCCTAACTTAACCTAGTGCTTCCCCCACACCTATATATACCTAGGTGGAGGCTGGGGCACGGGGCTAGCTACCTTCTACCCCTTCCTAGCTCCCCAAATCGCCATCCACTCCATTCCACTCCAAATCCACCTCAAATCCACTCCATTTCACCATTTCCACCACATAACCCCCCATATCTAAGCCTTCCATTCACCTCCCACCATCATCCCACTCCATTCCATCCAAGAAGAAGGAGGAGGACGACCTGCTGCTGCTGGAGAGAGGATTGACAACCACTACTTCGAGCTCCATGGCCACCTCCATCTTCTTCTCCTTTCTTTTTGTATTTTCTATTTCCATGAGTAGCTAGGCCCCCTTAGGTGGGCTGTTTGGGGTCAAATATGTTACTTTGATACCATGTTGGGGGAAAATGACATGTAAACTTTGTAATTCCATTTGTGAATGATTATGTTCTATTTATATCTCACTCTCCATTAATTGCTTGTTGGTTTGTGTGTGAAATCACTTAGGAATTTAGGCAAATTGCTTATATGTGTGAATTTTGGGATTTGCCCCTAGGTCCAATTCTTGGATCCCTAGGTTGCCTCCCATCTTCCTACATCCTAATCAATCTCCCTAAACCTAAGTGAGAGATCTAAGTAGCTAGATTGGATAATTCTAGTGCAATTAGCATGGAGCCTTCTCAAGGCTAGAATGTGGGGGAATTGGGGCCCAAAACCCTAATTTCACCCCCCATTACTACCCTCGGCCCCTAATTGCCCTAGGAATGTCTAATGTAGAAACCTAGACTTGATTAGACTCTAATTGGATTAAACCTATTCCCTAACCCAATTGAGCCTCGTAAGGGTAGTAGGGGGTGTTAGGGACTAGTTCCCCTATACACAACCTAGCATATCCATGGCCAGTTAGTAGCTTAGGTTAATTCATTAGACTCTAACTTGTTGTTTGGTTTGGATAATCTAAATGGAATCATAATGTTCACATGTCACCCCCCAACTTAAGTGATAAGTTCATACCCCTAAACAGCCCACACATCTCTTTACTGTTTAAAACCCTAGTTTTGTCCTTGCTTAGCTTAGTTAGTTCTTTTCCTGCTTAGTTAGCTTCTTGCCTTGTTCTTGCCTTGTTTATGTTATATTAGCTCTTTACTTGCTTTCTTGCCTTCCTCTTGCTTGCCTTAGTGTAATTTGTCTTTCCATACCTAGCTTAATCCTTTCTTGCTTGTTTATCCTTAATCTAGTCTAGGGTTAACGTAGATTTCATTCTTGCCTTTAATTGCTTGCTTGTTTATCCTTAGTTAACAATCAAAATCAACCTTTAAACCCTTAACCCTAGTCTTCGCAGTAGGAACCTAGCCAAACTAACCTAGCTATAGCGCCCCCTCTTTTCCCTATGGATCGACCCTTTACTTGCCACCTTCCTATACTACGACACGACCCCGTGCGCTTGCGGGTGTAGTGTTTTAGTAGACGTAGGTAGCTAGTTTAGGTTTATAAATTTTGAAAGCAAACCCCCATCCACCGTGCGCTCCGACCTCGTGGGGTGTAAAAACACCACTAGCGGAGACGCACCAGAACTCGCCAATCTAAAAGATCCACCATGAAGCTGAAGGACTCTGTCGAGCCATCGACATAAAACAAAGGTGCTTTTCGGGAGGCAACCCGATCAATAATTATATTTTACTTTTCCTTTTCAAATTTTGTTTCAAATTTTAGTTAACTTTTCCTTAAATAAAATTTGCTTTTTACTATAGTTTTTTCTCTTTCAGATAAGAAGTCGGAGTGGTGCTGATCAGAACACAACCATACTTGGCAGCCATTCTTGGCACAACTTTTCCCCTCCATCTTGGATTTAGGGTTTGCTCGGGACGAGCAAATATCTAAGTTCAGGGTGGAGGGTGGGTGGTACGTACTTCACTACCACATACACTCTCTTTTCATACTCAAGTTGTCTCTATCATAAAAATTTTCAGAATTTTTGAACAGATACCTGATGAAATTTTGACTTTTGTTGATAAAATGTATCTAACTATCTTGCTATGCATCTTCCATCATAATATCCTCCTTATTTGAAGTAAATCCTCCAAGAGGAATGATTTTTGAAACATGCCTTTTGCCTGAAATCATCCTGTGAGCTTATGATTCCTAACATCATAATAACTTTTACAAAGATGATAAGTATCTGTCAAACTAATAGGGATCAAACACGTCATGCTTCCTAGATGACTAGTGGAACAATGGCTCGGAATCCCCACTAGATCCGCATCAAGTCATTATCTGAGCAGAGTATGACAAAGAGAATAACCCGGTTTCAAATTGTAAATCAAGTTGCATTCTAATCTGAACTCTCTTCTACACTTCTTCTATCATCTTCATACCCCTCCATCCATCAAAACCACCAAAATATCCAAATTTGTGCCAAACCCTAAGTTCGGGGTGGCACACCACTTCCCCCTTATCCACTTCTTCCATACCCCTTGCAATAAATAGGGGCGTAGCACCAAAAATGCAATCTCGAGTCAAATAGAGGAGAGATCTGAAATAAAAGATGCCAAAGCGCACACAAAAATAAATGCAACCATAAGTCGAATAGAGGAGAGATCTGCAATAAAAGATGCCAAAGTACACACAAAAAATATGCAATAAATCAAATTGCAAAACAAATAAAAATATCGAGTCGAATAGAGGAGAGATTTACTTCTTCTTTCCATACCACCTTTCACTCCTTTTTCTACCCAAGGGCACAATACATGCCCCCACCATCCCATAATACACCAACGTCAGATCAGATGCACATTTGTTGATTCTGCGGGTATCTCTGGACTCTTACAAAACTCTTTGACATGCTTGTTGTTGGAAAAAGTGAGAAGGAAGTGATGTTGGAAAACGAACTCAGGAAAGAAGCTATGGTAAGACGTGTTTAGTGGTCCCAGGAGGTTGAGGTACTGATTCATACAGAGAAGAAAGAAAACATTCGTGATGTGAAGATGAAGCTATCACACGGGTTGAAAGTATTTCATTGGGCAACTATTTCAAATTTTATGTTACTCGAGGACGAGCAACGTTTAAAGTTCGGGGTGTTTTGATGAGTGCATACTCATCATGGAATTCAATTACCTCTTTGATACAAATTCAACTCTATTTCACACCTTTTCACCCTAATATGAATCATAATGTACAAGACTACTTAGCTAATTCAATAATCAAGGTTTTAACTAAATATCATTCATGAATGTAGGTAAATCAAGAAATTCCACGCATGCGGTCCCAAGACCGTTTAAATCCATGCGGTCTCAAGACCGTTTGGGACCATGCGGTTCCAAGACCGTTTGCTGGAATACACGAAGAACGAATGATGAAATCAGTCGCCAAAGAAATCCATGCAGTCCCAAGACCGTTTGGGTCCATGCGGTCCCAAGACCGTTTGGGTCCATACGATCTCAAGACCGTTTGGGTCCATGCGGTCCCAAGACCGTTTGGGTCCATGCGGTCCCAAGACCGTTTGGTCCATGCGGTCCCAAGACCGTTTGGGTCCATGCGGTCCCAAGACCGTTTGGGTCCATGCGGTCCCAAGACCGTTTGGTTCCATGCGGTCCCAAGACATTTTGGTTCCATGCGGTCCCAAGACCGTTTGGCTCCATGTGGTCTCAAGACCGTTTGGGTCCATGCAGTCTCAAGACCGTTTGGGTCCAACGTGGTCTCAAGACTGTTTGAGGCAAGTGTAAGGACCGATTGAAGAACTGAAGCCGCGCGTTCATGCCAAGGCCAAGACCGATCAAAGAAAACCGTTTGGTGCCCAAACGGTCCCCAAACCATTTGGCGCCCAAATGGTCTCAAGACCGTTTGGAGGAAATTTTTCCAGCAACTTAACCAAACTGTTTGGGATCAGATCTGAGCCTATAAATAGACCCCCAGGGTCCTCATTTGTGGGCATCGGATCCGGACGCCGATAGGCTGCCAGAGCACCACCCCGATCAAGTTTCACTCCACCTACTGCTAGAGTTGCATCCAAGGAGGCCAAGAAGAGAAGGAAGACAGAGCAAGGAGCACATCTACTTCACCGGGCTGCGTCCACCCTCTGCACTGAGCTCATGGTGGATCTTTCTTTCTCTCTTATCCTTCTTGTATCTCGCATCATGAGCGAGTAGTCCACTTTCACTAGGGTGCGGGGACTAGCCCCGCTGCCCATGCAAACCATGTTCTTTTATTAAACTTTCCATGGCAATGTATATACTTCTTCATTTTGTTGTTTATCGTTAAGCTTGTGGGTTGGTTATGTGGTCGTTTTCATCTTTTTGCTCCCTATGTTGCGATAACTTCAATGCATGGGTCTGAACGTCATTCAACATGTTTGACTCCCTAATTAGAAATAGAAGGGGATTCCTTCAGGTAGTAAGTGTATGATCCGTGAGGGGACGAGCCATCTAGCCTTCGGTGACGCTTCTGTGTGCCTAATGCCTATATAGGGGGTTCACAACCTTAGTTGGATTTTGTATCATCTTGTTAATCGTCGATGTTTTCTAGTATGTTACATGCCTGCTTGCTTATCGGTTAACACGACTGACTCCCAAACTAGAAATAGGATGGGATTTCATCGAGGTCGTAAGTGTATGATCCACGAGGGGACGATCCATCTAACCTTCGGTGACGATTTTGTGCGCCTAACGCCCGTATGGGGGGTTCACAACCTCCGTGGATTTCTATATCCTCAGAGCTGTAAGACATGTGATCCGGATGGCGATGAGAAATCTGATGCCTATGGTGATGCTTACGCGAACCTAATGCCCATATGGGGGGTTCCGCAGTAGCTCTACTTTGAGTGTTATATCTTGCCTGGATTGTTTGCAAAGGAGTATGTTTGTATGTGTAGCGGTGGTAAAACCCGGTACCATCCCAGCGATTCCATATCTTAAATCTAAACTTATATTTTATTCCGCTTTTACTTTCCTGCAATTAGTTTAAACAACCCAAATCAACCTTTTGTTCTAAATATTAGTTTTACTTGAGCTAGATCTAACTGACAAGAATTCTTAAAAACGTTGTCCTTTGGGTTTGATCCTCAACTATACTTTGATAAGACTCGTCCGCTTGTGGGTGGTATTATTGCACTTGGTTTTGGTAAAAACTCGGGGATTTCAGCCCTGGGTGAATTTGTTAGTTCATTCAAACACCACGTCAAATTCTGGCAACTTCCCTATAGAGCAATAGCGGCGGCTGCACTCCTTCATCTATTATGAGATCTCGTGTTTATCTACCATCAATCCTATCATTAAACATCATCGGGAGATTTTTGGTACATCCATCTCGGCACATATAATGAAGGATTGAGAGATCTCGTGTTTATCTCACGTCAATCCAACATTAGGGTGTACGGATATTTTCACCCATCACCCCCGCATATTAAAAAATATGCGATCTCTAGGAGATCCCATGGGAAAACCTATTTCTCCATCACCAGCTACTGACGATGATGGATCTATGGTTAGGTCTCTACATGATAAGATTCCACTTGATTAATTAAGTGCATTACCATATTCTTTTAGCATTAGTCAAGTTTTCAAACATTTATTATGACAAATGCTACAAAGAAAGGTGTAATACATCTATCAAGTACTTTTCAATTCTTTAAAACACATATAACATTTAGGATCTCTATCCCTTATCTCATTACTGGGAATTCTCATCCCTCAACATTATCATCATCATGATTACTAGATCTAGGTATTCAACCCTTAGTTTATCACTTAACACTGTTACCACTTATCAGGTAACTAATACCTCTAGGTCACCTGACCAAGGTATACATAATACTTGTTACACAAGCATCTCACATGGATTACAAGTCCCATTAAGCATCTTTATCAAATAAACATCTTAGCTCATACATGGCTATGCTCATCATCTCATGGTACCTGTATGGTTAGTATACATGATAACAGCCATATCAATTACATATAATCACCATGCAATACAAGGGTATTACCACTAATCCCTCATTAGGGTTAGGGTTTCTCATTTCTTATTGATTAGGGTTTCATATACCATTACCCTGTATTAGGGTTAGGGTTTCCCATTTCTTATCGATTAGGGTTTCACATACCATTTAGGGTTTCAAGATCACATTATCAAGGATCAAACCCTAAATCATACCCGACACATATTAGAAGCATTAATGTATGCACATTATAGGTTTATTATACAAGTATGAGTTTCTCTCTCATCCTCCCTAGGATGTTGATTACTCCATACTTTATTAAGTTGGCTCAACCTTTCCTTCAAGGTACATTAGCCTACTTAATTATTATTAATTAAACTCCATAACTCCTAATGTATAACTTGATATAAAACACTCCATGTGTTACTCCATCAATTACATTGCAAATAAGGTGCTTCCACACCATATCGGTTTGGAGGTGTGTGTGTTCTTTCTCCCTCCATATCGGTTTGGAGGTGTATGTATGCTTGCTTCCACCATATCGGATTGGAGGTGTATGTGTGCTTGCTCACACCATATCATATTGATGATGCTTGTGTGCTTGCTTTTTCCCCTTATGGAATTTAAGGTGCTTGTGTGCTTGCTTTTCCCCTTATGGAATTGAAGGTGCTTGTGCACTTGCTTTTTCCCCTTATGGAATTGAAGGTGCTTGTGTGTTTGCTTTTTCCCCTTATGGAATTGAAGGTGCTTGTGTGCTTGCTTAACCTCTTCAACCCTTCATGGGTACGACCTGCCCTTCACCATGGGTTATGTGTCATGCTAAAAAACTGGTTGAACCTTTATCAACCCATTGTACAAACCAATGCACAATCCTATCGATTTCCAAGTCATCTAGGGTTACTTTTCCATATCGGGTTGAAGGTGTGTGCTTGTGTGCTTCCACACGATACTAATAATGTCATCATCATCAACCTCTAGATCCTTGTTCTTACTGTTCTAAGTCATGGAAAATAGTCCCATGAAGCTTTTAGAACTCAATGGTTCATCAATTAATCAAGGGAAAACGAAATGGCAAGTAGTTCAACAAGTATAACAAAATTAAAGGTGCATAATAATATAATTGGGTTTAAGTTATATAACCCACATTAAGAACAACTTCAAAGCTCCATGCGCCAAAGATCCATGTTACTAAGGTTTAATATGAACTTCACAACTCCTCTATATTCAAAGAATCACCATGGATAAGCAATTGGTGAAGAAGAAAAGAAAGGAAGATCATAACCCTAAAATCATGCTTCAATCCAAGGTTGAAGATGATCATTGCCTCACCTTAGGGTTAAGTATGAGCTCCTTCTGGCTCCGTAACACCTTTGAACGATACCCTTGTGTCCTTTTATGATGTGCCACCCCTCTTGCACGATATGACACTCACTTGCATGATATGCCACTCAACACTTCACTCTATGTCCAATATCACCCTATATGGCCAATATGCTTTTGCTATGGGCGATATCAAAGGACCTATGCATGATATCCTTGCACTCCTGCACAATAAAAGATCTCTATGAACAATAACATAAGGAAGGAGGGTGGTAAGGGTTGAAAAATTTCACTAAGGGGTGAAACTAGGGATATATATACTTGTTTCTCATGAAGGAGTGTAAAAATGAGGTGTCATCAATTTGAGCTAGTAGGTGCCACATGTCCATGCATGGATGACACGTGTAAATTCATGCATAAACATTTATCTTGACATGCAAAAAGTTAAGGGTGATCTAGCGATAAAGATTCATCCAATACATATCCTTTTGAATAAGATATATCAATTAATTCATCACTTTATTCACAACCCGTCACAACTTTACTAAGGAAGTTCTAACCCGACACAACTCACATACTTGAGGTTCTTTGCATGATATGGACTTTGCCAAGAGTTCAAAAACGATAGGGGACTCCTCCCATGGCTTCTTGGCTGATAGGAACTCATATATAAGCTTTTCAACTAGGTACAACTCAAGTTAGAGTTTCACAATTAACCCCTTTCTTGGTCATTTTATCACCAAGAGTACCATCATTCATAATTGATTCAAACATGGTGTATCCTTATTTATCTCGCCTCTACATGATACTAGGAGGGAGTAGGGACATTATAGAAGTGGTAATTTTCATATTAGCCCTACATTTTGGGTAAATTACAATTTGTACCAAAATTGGTGGACAATGCACTAACATTATTCAAACATGTTCAAACTTGGAATTTAGGCTTTCCACAAGCCACCACTTAGAATAATTCTCTCTCATGATGCTAAAACATATAGGACACGTTCAACATGTGACATTACAATAAAACCCCTTATCTTGGGTAAATTGCACTTTATGCCCAAACTATCATATAATGCACAAACAATTTTCAAATAAGCTCAATCTTGAAATTTTAAACTCTACAAGAGTCTTAATTACTTTTCAAAAGATTAAAACAAGTTTGGAAACAACTTACTTAAGAAAAATTTCTAGGGTTAAGCCATAACTCAGGTCAGGGATGTTACAGTTATGAGGTTGACCACCTTCATGAGTTCATGGGGCCTAAGAGGTAAAAGTAAGAGGCACTCCTTAAATGCATAAAAGGTCAGATCACCCCAAAAGTACCGGAACCCTAGAAACCATGAGGTGATGACTAAGGATTGTAAATAAGAGGAATGATAAGACCCAAAAGTGTTTGGGAACAACATTTTCATGGATGTAAACATAGTCTTGAGATGTTCATGGCGTGGAGTCATGATAAATATGTTTCAACTTAGACTAGAAAGTGTAATGTTGATGTCTGATGCACCATCTCTACTCTTGGAATGGGATGAACTCTCTATTTGGACTACAATCAAATGCTTATTTCCTCTCTTTATGGGTGTGAGATATAGGACAAAACACATTATATATACTAAATATAGAGGTGATATGAGTTGAAACCCTTCTATGATGATGAGGATAGAGGAAGTACCACACCCTTTAGAGAATATATTGGATAGGTGATTTGAGAGCATAAGAATAACAAGGGTAATATGAAGACATACTTGTCAAGAGAAGTTTGGATCCTAAGAGTTGCAGCTTGGGTTTGGTAATCGAGATGATGGTCTCAAAGTTTTCTTGACTCAGTTAGACTTAAACCTGAGATGAGGATGATGAGTGGAGTATATGAAGGTTTATGTCTTCACCATCACCTAGCATGTAAGGAATCTTATGTGGTAATGAGATGTTCTAAACTAAATACAACTCAGGTGTACAGTTATCTTGTCTAGCCAGTGGAGAGAGATGAAAGAGGTTGCTAGATGGACCGTGTGACCATTAGGGGACTAGACCTACGTGGCTAACACCCAGATACAACCAGACTCATTGGTCAAAATGGTGGTTGCTCAGTTAGCCAACCCCGAGCTTGATGAGATAAGAGGATTTTCATAAAAACTTTAGGTACACCTCTTAGGAAAAGAAGGTGGTGAAACATACTACTAGAGTGTTTTAGGGTTTCTGAGGATTCACCCTTGAGGAATCATGTCATGCAAGAAGCTCATGATTTTTAAGTACACCTTAAACCCTAGTATTATCAAGATGGTTGAGGTTTGCAGTGATACCTTGAAGGCCTGCGATGAAGAAGAATATAGAGTTGCATGTGGCCAGTTGCCATACATGATAGAGGGTGAAGGACAAACATCAATAACCCAACGAGTTGCTATTGATAATGAGGAGAACCAGAGAGGGAATGGGAGCGGATCACCATGGACTTTGTGGTGGGTCTCCTCTGGACCAAGAGAGGTCATGATGCAATAAGGGCTATGGTAGATCGCCTTACCAAATTGACATGTTTCCCTTGTCTGAGAGGGCACTGTCAGTTTGGCAGATCTTATTGAGATATAGGGATTGAAGAGATATCTCAACTGCACAATAATCTGAGTTCAAATGTTCTTGAATATGACCTTAAGCTTGCTTCCATGTAGTGGGAGTAGGTACAAGAAGAACTCGATGCTAGGTTGAAGTTTAGTCCAACATATCACCCCTGACTGATGGAAAGTCCAGAGTGTATGATCCACTCTTTACAAGGTCTGATGAGAGCATGTGTGCTTGTTCTTGGTGATACATGGGAGCAGAGTTTGCCCCTAGAAGAGTTTGCTCATTATGATATCCACCAAAGATAGTATCGAGATGTATGAAGCCCTGTAAGGGAGGTCGTGTCAGTCACCACTTCACTAGGATGATGTCTGTGAGAGGACCTTATGAAGGTCAGAGAAACCACAATGTATGCATATGAAGTTGCTTTGATCAAATAACGACTAAGTAAGCCCATGACCAACAAGAGTCGTGTGTTCATGCAAAGAAGACTGACTTGCAGTTCACTATGGGTGAACATGTCTTTTTGAAAATCTAACCCCTCAGAGATATAGCTAAGAAAGCTGAGTCCCCGATACATGGGTCTATTTGAGTGGATTGGTGGAGTTTCTTATGTTTAGCCTTACCCCTCAAGATAATATGATGCATGATGTGTTCCATTTATCTTATCTAGAGCAATATGTGATGTACCTGAGCCATGCGCTTTGAATTGAACCTATTAAGCTTCAAGGGAGACTGACATATCTTGAGTCACCTGTGAGGATTCTAGATACCAAGGTGAAAGAACTCAGATGTAAGAATATAGAGATGATAGAGGTTCTTTGGAAGCACCATGGAGAGGATGAAGCCACATAGGATCTAATGATGGACCTGGAAAATTCTTATCCTGATTAGTTTGTATATTGGATGGAATTCTGAGGGAAAAATTTCTATAAGAGGGGAAGGATGTTACAAACCCAATTTTTGGGTTTATATGGTTTGAGTTGCAATTTCTCCAATAAAATGTACGGTTATGAAACTGTATGATCTATGTGTAATGAATGAATTTCATTTGCAATATTTCCTTTGTGCATATGACTTCTTGGATCTTTATATGTTAATGAGTCCAATATGTTTAAAAGAAAAAGAGGAAATCAAATAATGCATTAATAAGAAAAGATATTGAGATAATAATGAAAACATGAGAAATATGTGGAAATGTGTATGATTGATCATCATGGATGAGATTTTGAATCCACAAGTTTTCTAATGGTAAAAGGAATCCAAATAAAGAGAGTAAAAGAGTAAGAGAGAGAAAATATGTATAAAATATGCCTTTTTAAGTGCTAACTTGCATATGAAGAAAAGTCCCTCATGCTAAAAAATTTGGGGCTCTACCTTTGCACACTTGTTGGTAAAGTCATTAGAAAGTTTACCCTAAAATTTGGAAGCAAAAGGTATAACGATTGGAGAGATATGGATTTTTCTAATAATCCTAGAGTGATGTCTTTATCGAGTGCAATACATTAAATGTCACACTTATTTAGGAATTGATAAACCGATTTGGGGGAATGATGTGGATGATCTGGACCTCTAATCTCATTGTCCGATAGTGCTAAGTCATCATCTAGCTCCCAGATCGAGTGGGAAATAAGTAAACCTTCCTCTCCTCTTATCTTGCTCCCAGATGCACGAAAGTTTATAGGTTCATTTCCATTGTGTTTGGGAAACTTTCCTAAATTGAATGATCCTGAGGTTGCTGGACTTTGGAGGACATAACACATATTCCCCAATCTAGTAGGAGAGGGTTTCCCCACACAAGAGATGTGAACCTATAAAAGGGGGCCAAAGAGCCCTTTGCGAGTCAAAAAAATTTTTTGCTAGATGCTACACGATCTCAAACTTCCTCCTCTACCTTCAATTTCCTTTCCGATCTTAACCCCATAGCTATCTATAACTAGCAGCTTTGCCAATGATTGGTCTTAAGGACACGAGGAATCTGATCACCATCGGAGAATCAAAAGGTGACAGAGAGTTCACAGGAGTGGGGACAAGGTAGAGAGCCTCTTTCCCGCCGAAGGGAGGGACTAGATCGTGGGGTCAAATGTTCAGTTGACCACCCCAGGTTTTGCATCACTAGAGGAGGAGGATCATGGAAGAAGATGATTATGTGTGAAAATACGAGTCTGCCCCTCGATCCGTCACTGCGAAGGAAGGGTGAAAGCGTCTTTTGCCAAGTGTAAGCCCAGATCCTCACTAGAGTTCTTCATTAAGGGGGTGTGCGTTGATTGGCTGGGTCCTAGCCCATGCCCGACTTAGATAATCAGTTAGTTTGCTGACATGGCATCTCTGAATTGGTCTAAATATCTTCACATTAGAATAATTATAGAAATAAATTGGTAACTCGTATCAAGATAAGTTTTAAATGAAAATTTATCTGGAGAATGCAAAGAATGCAATAAAAATATCATCAAGGACAAAATTAGCTTGTAACTCGAAAAGTATGCAAAAGTGTTCCTTTTATGGTTTAAGTAATGAAAAACCCAAGAATTGATGATAATTGATCTAATAATGTTCTTGGGATGTTTTAAGCAAATATTAACCTATTATTAACAAAAAAGAGAATTAGATCTAAAGAAATGATCTTTATGCTTATTGGCTAATTTAGGGTTTCATATGTATAATGTGCATTAATGAGCTTAGAAACCCTAATTTAGGTGTTAATGAATTTTAATGGGTTAGATTTTGAGATCCTTTGTATGACCTGATATTAGAATTATCCTAAGACAAGTTGATGATAAAGATGCTTTAATATGAATAAGATGAGTAATTAGGGTTTTGGTATATATAATGCTATTTTAGGGTTTTGTTGACATGAAAAGGACAAGTTAAGAAAGAGATCTAAAGAACCCTAAAGGAAACCCTAATTCAGATTAGAAACTAAGAAAGTAATTCCAAGTTAATTAAGTCAGTTATTGATGAGTATGTAGTAAATAGGTTGTGCATGCTTTTCAGGATTCTGTTCTTTTGGTGATTGGCTTGATTGCTTGCTTGGATTGCCTGATTGGATTGGACTGTACTTATTTCTTATGAAATTTCCAAATCAATTATGTGGTTAATTATGAGTACTCTCCTTAGTTTCTTGGCATCTTTGATGTTTTATCGATTGCATGGAAATATATTGCTTGTATGATTTTATTTTTGCAATCTTTAAAGTGAATATGATTATCACAATTGAAGTATATATATGACTTGCCTGAACCTACATACCATCTCTGGATGTAAGATGAGAGACCAAGCCCTAAAGGGAAGGTCAGAGGTGGTTAATCCCCAAAGGGAAGACCACCGGGCACGTAGAGAGGTGACCCGATGTACCAAGCTCAAGATGGAGAAGGTAGTTTTAAGTCCCTTACAAGGACTAAACCCTATGAGAGGGTATCCTAGAGTATGAGTAAAATCAGTTGGGAAGTCATATTAGAATACATAAACTTGCATTGTTAACAACTATTTGATGTGATTAGGTTGTTAGATTATATGTGCAATATTTTGGTTGTCACCACATAGTGGTATATTCATTTACACTGACTGATGTTTTGTTTGTTAGTGTTTTAGGAATATCTAAATGTGGAAAAATAGTAAAGAGGAATTTGTGAAAATTAAATTTAACCTATTAAAGGAGGATTTAGTTAGATAGAACTCTACATTGGGTAAAATTCCAATTTCCTACTTTTGAAAGGTATGTGAAAAGTAAAATTTTATCTTGTTTTAAGTTTAGTCTCTGGTATAATTTATTAATTATTTTTGTTGTTTGCAAAACCTTTGATCCTATTTTAGGATAGCATCTCTGACTTCTTGGTCTTCCTTAATTGGGGGTTACTGGGTGGTGTGTTTCTCAAATGCAACAAAACAAACTGGCAAAAGACGATGCCAAAGGGGACAGACAACACCACAACTATTAGGTAGCTATGTCACTTTCTATCCCCAACAACAATGCCAGAAATCTTGACACATCCGATCCAGAGGCGTACACACTAGCCAACGAAGGGTGGCTAGATGCACTCCACGGGACTCGAACACATGTGTGAGAAAACTTTCTAAATTTATATTGGCCCTAACCAAGTTGATCGCAAAACTAAATAGGTTGCCCGCAAGTGCATGGGGTACTATTGTAGTATAAGTGATTGGCAATAAAAGGGGTTGGTCCTCAGGGATAGAGGGGGCACTAGAGCTAGGATAGTGTTTGCTATGTTCCTAGTGTGGAGATCAGGGTTTGAGGGTTTTAAAAAGGTTTGTTTGATGATTAACCTAAATGGACAAGCAAGAAAGGTGAAATTAAACCTAAGTTATCTCAAACAAGCAAGTTTAACAAACTAAGTGAACCAACTAACTAAGCAAGAGAAAATCTGAACTACACTACTCTAGAAAGGCAAGAAGCAATTAAGAACTAAAGTAACCATTAGCAAGAGTAAGAACCTAAGATAACACTAAAGAGCAAAACTAAGCAATTAACCAGATTAAGAAAAAGCGACTAAACTAGACTAGCATGAACAAGCAAGCAAAGCAAGATAGTTTTTAAGCAAGTTGATTAAGGTAGGTGGGCCATTTGGGGTTGTAACTTTGATATTAGTTGGGGGAGGTAAATAGACACCCATGGTTCTCATTTTACAACTAGATTACCAACCCAAATAATAAGACGAATGCTATTAGAATATACCCTATACTACTAGTGGAAGACTAGGGTTAGGTGTAATTCTAACAGTATTAGCCAAATCTAGGTTTCTAGGATTAGTGGTATTGAGCAATTGAGGGCCGAGGGTAGATATGGGAGTAGAGATGAGGGTATTTGACCTCATGCCACTAGCCATTCTAGCCTTTAGAAAACCCTAGGCAATCACATCAATCCCACTTATACTAGTAACTTATGTCTCATACCAAGTAGTAGGAGAGGGGGTAGGCATGTAGGAACAAAGGGGACTATCTAGGGATCCCCTATTGGGACGTAGGAGTCATACCAAAGATTGCCACATGCATCCTAATTCCCCTAGACACATGGTATCATCAAGCACAATCAAACAAGCAATTCATTGCAAAAAGCATAAATCACAAGAATAGCAATGACATAAGAGACACAAGCATGGAGCAATCATCATAGATAAAAATGAGTTCATTACAAGACAAATTTCCTCCAACTTTGGTATCAAAGTCACATTTTATCCGCAAACAACCCACCACTAGGGGCTTAGCTATACATAGTCAAAGAAATGGCAAAGGAAATGGGAAGAAGGGGAAGAAACTCCATGGAGCTCGGGGAAGGAGCCTTCTTCTTCACCTCCTTGCTACTGGGGACGTCCTCTATCCTCTAAGTGTGCATGTGAGCATGAAGATATGGGGGATTATGGAGGAGAACCTAGAAAACTAGGTTTCAAAGGTGAAATAGGAGATGGAAATGATGGGTGGAGATCACAAATGCAAGGGATATGCGCTAAATGCTCAAGGGGAGGAGTAATGGAGTCTAGGAGAAGCTAGGGAAGCTAAACCAGTGTTGTGGCCACCACCCATGTATATATAGGTGGTGGTGGAAGCACTAGGGTAAGTAGGGGTATTGTGAGAAAATCAATGTAAAAATAGTTAGGTTTTTGGTGGCATAATGACCATGGTGGGTGGAGGTGAGAATGGCTGTGGGGAAGGAGAATGGTAGTTCTGGTGAAGTGTGAAATCATAGGTTGGATGGGTGAAATGAAGGCTGATAGCACGGCCATTCTAGGTAGCACAACCGTGGTGGGGCTAGGTAGAAAGGTCGTGATGGGCATCATAGCAGTGGTGGTGGAGTTTCGAGGAGATCATTCCCCAGAGCATGCCTATTCTATCCTTCATCTAGCATGGCCGTGCTGGGTAGCATGATCATTTTAGGGGCTTCATGGAAAGGCCATGCTGGGTAGCACAGTCGTAGTGGCTGAGTTACTGAAACTTCAAGATTTGTTGATTCAACCTGTAACTTTGTGAAATTACCAGCACAGCTGTTCCTTGGCACCACGACAGTGGTTTTCAAGTGATAAAATAGATTCAAACTTCATTATAAAAGGACTTCTTTGCTTGATGTCGAATCTTGGCCATTGGGGTAGGTTTAGAGATCTTTTGGGGCCTTATTTGGACCCCTCCATGAGTGAAGGAACCCTATGACTCATTCCTTCCCTCTCGTCTATCCAAAGTATGGTCCAAGTACCTAAAAATAATTCAAATAACGTTCATAAGTGCATTTGATAGTAAAACACATACTGGGAAAATTAACTTGCACTCGAACTTATTTAGATGTGATAAAAGTAAAAAAAGGCACAAGATGAAGCTCTAAAATAGGGCTACATCACTGGGCAGTGGGGTCATTATAGTTGCTCTACACAGGACATGCCACATGCAAATAGTGCATTTTCTTGCTCAAAGTTTGATATAGAAACCCCATCAAAAGCAGCAAGCAATGTGGAGGCAAGTCTAGAAGGAAGGGAAAGTAGATAAGAGGCACTCAACTGAGGAAAAGAAGTAGAGGTAGGTCCACCATCAAAGGTAGGGAGTACAACAGAAGAAGTAGGTTGGTAGGCCGAGTGAAATTGATCATATGCATATGAGGCATAGTCAGTAGTTGCGAAGGGCTGATAGGTGGGATAAGGATGGGAGCAAGACAAGTTCATGTTTGTCATTATTCGAACTAGGTCTTGGTGTAGGTTCTCCTGGACTTGCATGTGATAAGCCTATTGGTGCATCATGTAGGTTTTATTAGACATGAAAAAGGAGACATGGTCACGTCTAGGAGGAGGTGGAGGAACCTAGGAAGAGGAGGAAGCACCAAGGGTAGAGAAGGTGGGGTGAAAGGATTTCTTGACTGTGTTTTTTACTAATGTAAACTCCTTTTCTACTAGATTTGTAGCCAAGATCCTTGAAGAGGGATTTTTTCAATATGATCTTGAAAGCCACCAAAAATCATGTTTGGGCAGGTGGGTGGGAGTCTCCAATGTTCTTCACCTTTCTCAAGCAAATCATGTGATGTAGAATGTATCTTAACCATTTGACATAGATATTTTGAATAATACAACATATGATCGTTGTCGAGTTTTGCGAAATATTATTTTTGTTCTTATTTGGATGGATGTTGCAATTAACTAGGAGAGTGTCCAAGTGAGTCTAAATATCCATAGAAGAAGACAGTCATACGGATATCTTCCTATTGGGAACCTCTAGCTTATTCAAGTCTTTATGAATATCAGGAGGGTTAACTCAGGGTCAAAACGCTTATAGAAGGCTTCATGGTCAAGGAGGTCACGATATGTAGAATAGGAAGTCATCCAATTTGATGTGGAACATGATAAGTAGTATTCAAAGAATACTCAAAGATTTTGAGCTTGATTCCCCCAATCATGGTGATAGGAGAACTTGGGTATTGGGATGATGCACTCAAGTGGTGTAAATCCAAGTAAGATTGGGCATAGAAATCATGCACCACTTTTTTGCTCAATAGGAAGTTGTTATAGGTCATTCATTCACAACAGAGAGAATCAAGGTGTTGGGTGGTAAAAATCTTCTTAACATCCTTTAAAACCACATTGCTAGGAATCAACAATGGCCCAAAAGGGTATGCATTTCTAGGCAATAGCTCCTTGTAACGATTTACCACTTGAGAAGAGATGAAAGAGGTACCATCATATGGAATGTTCTTAGAGGTTGTGGAGGATGAAGGAACACCAACTAGTTCTTTCCATTTTCCATGGAGAACAAATTGGATAAAAATGGCGCCAAGGAGGGAAGCAAACAACAACATCAAGCCTCCCAATCTTAGGTAATGGTTGGGGGAGGTCAAACAGGGTAGTCTAGGGCTAGGAAAGGGGTTTGGGAGACCTAGGGTTGAAGGATGAATTGAGAGGGAGATGAATAATTTGAGTTTTTTCTAGTTGAGAGAGAGAGAAAATTCAATTCAAAATCTATATATATTTTTGCACAACAAGATTGTTGCTTGAGTTTGAGATTTGGGAAACTCGACCAACATTGTTTTGTGTTCTGTCCTTGGGCAGGTTGTTGGTCGAGTTTCTACAGAGAAAACTCAGCCAACAAGAAAGCCTGACATCAAGATAATAAATTTAGTTCTAGGCCGTTAGAGTGCTATATAAATATATTTCTCTACCCTATCATGCATTTTCAACATATTAAGGTACTTTTATGATCATTGGCTACTATTTGTGATAAAACAAGTGTTTGTGATTTAAAGCAAAAATATCAAAAATAAAGCATTCAAACATGGAATTTGTAGCACAAATATGTATAGATGAGCAATTTATGAAGAAGAAAATATGAATAAGAGAACATCTAGCCATAAGGCATAACATTATCATCAAGAGCAGATATACGCAATTTTGATCTAATGAAAGTAAATTGCTCTCTAGCTAGAGTTTTAGTGAAATTGTCTACAAGTTGGTTTTCAGTGTCCACATAAGTGATATAGATATCTTTCTTGGGAATGTGGTCATAAAGTAAGTGATGGAAGACCTCTATATGTTTACCTCTACTATGCAATATAGGATTGTAAGATAAATTTATTGTATGAGTATTATCACAGTAAATAGAACAAGCATCTTAATTTAAGTCTGGGAGAATTTTCTTCATCCATAGGACTTTGGCCACGAAAACATTTAGTGGAAATGTACTCAAAATAGGAAGTTGAAAGAGGCATTGTGCTTTGTTTCATAGAGAACCAAGAAATCAAGCGTGGTCCTAGGAGGAAGCAAGTGCCATTTGTGCACTTTTTATCAATTAAACACCCAACATAATCACATCATGATAAAATGTAAGAGTAAGGTCCCTTGAACTGGGATACCATAGTCCAAAATATTGAATTTTGGTTAGGTACCTTAGAATCCTCTTGACAATTGCAATATGGGATTTTCTAGGCCTTGATTGAAATCTAGCAAACAATCCAAAATTAAACATGATATCTAGTCTAGAGGCAATTAACAATAACAAGTTACCAATCATACATATATATAGCTTCTCCTATACCTTTTACCCTTATTCATCTCTATTATGTTTGGCTGTGTTAGACATGGGAGTATCCATTGGTTTCATGTTCTCCATCCTAAAGTGCTTCATAAGTTCAGTTGTGTACTTGCCTTGATTGAAGAAGTTTCCATCATTTGATTGCTTGATTTAGAAGCGGACGAAGAATGTGATTCACCCATTATACTCATCTCAAATTCACTCTTCATAAGAAAACTATACTACTTGTAAAGATCAAGATCAGTTCCGCCAAAATGATATCATCAACATATATTTGAATAATAAAAATTGCTCTAATTATGTTTAAGAAAGAGTGTAGAATAAACTTTGCCCATGAATTAACCATTGTCTAACAAAACTTCTTCAATTTCTCATACAATGCTCTAGCGGCTTGTTTGAGACCATAAAGAGCTTTCTGTAACAAATAAACATAGTTAGGAAGATTGTCATGTTCAAAGTAGGGAGGTTTCACCACAAACTTCCTCCTCTATTCTACCATTCAAAAGCACATTTTTAACATCCATTTTATATAGCAAGAAATTCTTATGGCTAGAAAAGGTAAATAACATTGTAATAGATTTAAGTCTAGCAACAATAGAATAAGTTTCATCAAAGTAAATACCTTCATGTTGATTATAGACTTTAGAGACTAACCTTTCTTTATTTCTTACCACTTTTCCGCTTTCATCTAGTTTTTTTCAGTAGACCTACTTGATTCCAATCATCTTACTATTACTTTATCTAGGCAGTAAGGTCCACACTTTGTTCTTCTCGAACTTCTCTATATCCTCTTGCATTGCTAGGATCCATTCATGATCTTTAAGAGCTTCTTTGATGTTGTTTGGCTCAAGATGTGAGATCAAGTCATTATCAACTTGTTCTTTATTGAATGTAGCCCACGTCTTCACCCTTTAAAAGGATTTCCTATGATGAGCTCTTTAGTATGTTTTTTTAGCAAATTGGGGGGTTGGATCCTTCTCTTCATCTTTTGATTCTTCATATACTACCACCTCTTTTCCTTTGTCATTGATGTTGAGTTCTTTTCATCTAGGAATCACCTCATCAATGACTTGATTAATAAGTGGTTAGATGATTATATATATATCATTTATGTGTATCAAGGTATATTAACTGATTGTAGCACTTAACATCATCAATGTATCAAGAAAGACATTAAAGATGTACAGATTAGGGTTAGATATTACAATTTAGGGTTTAGGTCAACATGACCATTATATTGCACTTATTCATTTCTTGGCATGCATTAAGTTATGAATTTTAACCTTACTCGTTATATCATTAGGGTTTATTGGTTCATGGCATTATTAACATCTTACTTATTGACAATTAGCATTGATATTCATATTATGTGCATTGGATATTCATTACGGTTCAAGCATATGATTTATTCCTTAGATGATAATTATATGTTCATTAATATGTAAACAAGCATGTTAGGGTTACCATTATTACTTATTTGGAGAACACTAAGAACAACAACCTCCTAAGCATGGAGTTAGGGTTTATAAAGATAGAGTAGATAGATTTCAAGATATTATAGGGTTCCGTCCCCCTAAAGTGGATTTCGTCCTTGAAATCTAACATCTGACATCATTAAACTAACCATACTCCACCACTTAAAGAGTTTGACCTATCAAGCCAAACTAACTAGGGTTAAAGGATAAGTATAACTAAACCATTCTTAAGATCCATCATGCTTCCATTGTGCACTCTGATATCTTTCCAAACATCCAAATTCTAAGGTCTAGGTTCTAGGGATATAAGGAAACTATCTTGGTATCCATCCTCAAACAAATCAAATTAGGGTTCCCAAAGATATACAACATAGAAGTCTAAAGTTACTATTGCCTAAAAGCAAACTATTTTGGGCAATTCGTATTAGCGCAGGCCAGGCCGGTATCATATGGGCACGAAAGTCCTCGTATACCATGCTAGTGGTGTGGAGGAAAATTTTGCCAGCCCCCAAAAACCTGATTCTTTCAAGACACCCTTGCTTCAACGGAATGCCCTAATAGTTGCCTAATGGAAAACCTAAACAACATCAAGTTATGCATATTTTAATTATAAGTATTTTAGGATTTTATTAATCAAGGTTGTAATGTGGAACTATTGGTTCCTAAGTCAACCTATCATCAAGGTAAATCAAATCTAGGCAAACATGTCACTTAAAGTAAACTATGCAAGTCTAGGGTTCTAATTAGGGAGACAAAGTGAAATAGTCAAAGATCTGACTACCATTGGCTTTGATACCATGTTATAAAGAAGTGAAATCAATCAACCTCTCTACTAATAACAATGGTAAACAAAACTCAAATTGGATAGAATGTCTTATTTCATGTAAAATAATTTTTTATAACTTAATAAAGCGGTAATATGAGAATAATGAAGTATAAATCTAAATTATTAAGGACAATGATCAAATATAATAATGAATGTTGAGATAATTGAGTAACCCCTAAATGTGCTAACATTCTTAGTAAGAAAAATGAGATACATATATAAAGTTTCATGGATGATAATGAAATATAACCCTTTTGGAAATAAAGTGATTGTGACATGACGTAATTAAAATAATGTTGATAGTGTGATATCATAAAGAGTATAATGTTAATGAGCCAAAAATGTAAATAATGTTAAATCAACTAAAAAGAATATCTTAATAGTGGAACCCTAGGTGATCCTTGAGAACCCAACATACGATGAGTTGTATGTGAAGTTTCTGAACCCTTAGGTGTAGTTGAAGTATAAGTTTTGATGGCAGTTGTATGGTCAAAGTAATAACTTGATGTTTTGTGATGTGAGGTTGCACACTCACCCTTCCCTAATTGCTAGTGATTTCGGGGACGAAATCCTCTTTAAGGGGTGGAGTGTTGTAACATACTGAATTCTAGACTTTTTGCCTTTTTGGTCCTCTTTTCCATCTTTTCATTCTATTTCTATCATCATTGGCCTTTCTATTTAATTTGTGGATAATATGATGGTCTAATGAACATTTGTTCACCTTTTCTCTCAATATTTGGGTTTATGCACAAATACCTCAGTGGAAGTTTAGAAATAGGCTTAATATGTAAAATATATACTTAAGTAATAAAGAAAATAAAATATTTCGTCCAAGAACTTTCTAGTGCTTTTTAATATATGAAAAAGGAGATAAATCTCGAAATACACATAAAAGGGATAATAAGGACAATAATTGGAGATAATATGGAATAAATTGGATAAAAGAAGATAATGAGGAATAGATTGTTCCAAAAATCCTAAATAGAAACCCAAGTAGATAACTTGGTTAATAAATATATCAATTTCGTTTTCTTGACTTAAAAGTTGCTTAATGGCCAAGTATCATCTAATTTGGATAATAAATAAATAAATAATGCCTTTAATACAAGATAATGGGAAATAAGCCAAGAAAGAGAAATAAAATATTTAATGCCCTCAAATTTCAAAACTAACTCCAGGTTCGTAATATAAACATTAAAATAAGCCTTTGGGAAAATTTGCATTTAATTTGATCAATATTTAATATTTTTTTTAATCTGGAGAGAGAAAATTACTTAAATACCAAAAATATTAAATATATATAGAAAAAAATTAATTAATGATAAAAACGTGTTCCTAACGTTTATTATTACTTGTTTTATATTTTTAGGAAGTTTCTAGATGCCTCTAATAAATTAAAATGTTAAATAAGTGATAAATTTAAATGAATTAAATAAAATAACAAAATCCCTCAAAAAATAAAATAATTCCAAATTCGTGTTCTACATGTTAATATAGACCTTTTGATGAATTTTTACTCAATTTGGAAAATATTTGATAAGAAGGTGAATTAAGGAGAGAGAAAGTGTACAAAACTTTCAAATCATTATTTTAAATAACAAACGACTTCAAGAAATGGAAATAATGACCAATTCATATTCAACATATTGAATATGAGTTATGGGTGAAGTTTTGCAATTTTTGATAATCATAGAGTCATAAATAAATTAGGAAAGAGAAAATGTATTTTGAATTATTTTATACTTTAAAGATTCTCAAAAGACAAAACTAATTTGATATTTGGATTCTACACGTCAAAATCAGTAAAGATGTTAATTTTGGTTAATTTTGGAAGTCGTTTGCACCCTCAAATAGGAAAAGAGAAAATGTTAAATGATTAAATAAGAACTTTAGTCAGATTTGTATTTGGCAACCTAATAATTGTCACACACATGGACCGTTGGATCTTAATCCAACGGCTCGCAGATCATCTCCTACCTTAAGTAGGACACCAACGTGGGTGAATAGTAAATTTTGAAAATGTTGATTTTTTGGATGGCCATATCTCTCTCGTTACTGAACCAAATCACGTGATTTTCGGATTGTTGAGTTCCTCGTTCGATTTCACACAAGTTTATCCCAAGATTTTTGAGTTTTGTCGAAGATTCATTGAAAGCCCCAAACTGGCCAAAGTCTTTCTTTCACCCCACATATGGAAACCCTAACCTAGACCCCTTCATCTATATATACCTCTACCCCTACGTGCGCAGACACCTGTGCAACTCGCCTATCCTCTCAATTTCGACTTTCGTCTCCGTTTTGACCCCCACCGAGCAGCCGAAGTCCCTAACCTTGTGGCCCTTACTGCTCCATGTACACACAATCTTCGTTCAAATTAAAGGTATGGTTGAGCTCTTCTTTGCTTTAGCTTTCATATGCATCTTTCGGTTTTGAGTTTGGTCTTGAATTGTAAAAATATCCAAAATCTTCCCCAAGTAACCGTAGGTGTGCGGGCTGGTGGAGGTGGAAGAAAGGTCGGGTGGCTTTTTACGTTTTTACCCCCCTCTCTCTTCATTTCTCTTGTAATGAATTTGATGATGTGTCATTCTTTGATTGGCTAATTTTAGAAAAATCATATCTTTTTACTCGATTATCCAAATTTAAAACCATGTTTTGGAATCGGGAGAATGAGATCTATATAACAAACATACTTTTGTGCTCTGATTTTGAGTTTTTGAATATGTTTTTTTTGAGTTGATTTAATTAACTAATAAATATGGAAAACAACCTAAAAAGTCAATATCTTGAAAATATACAAACCTATATGTTATTTTGATCAGAAGAACGTAACTAAGACAGGAGTGAGGTTTTTAGAGTCTAATTCGATCGTTTGTGGAAAAAGTCAATGGTTTTGAGGTTTTATGCCTTTAATGAATATACATATATCTAATACATAAATATGATGATCATATTAGGGAAAGTGGATCCGATCTCGTGTAAATGCTAACGAAAGTGATTCTAGGATTCTAAAGATTAAAGGTATGTGTATTTAACCTTTCAGTTGGGAATTATTTGTTCCTTAACCTATGCCTTCCATAATGAGCCTTATTTGCACCTTATATCCTATCTTCATGTTTCTCTTTCTATACTTGCCTCATGATCAGTTTTGAATATTATTCTTGGGTCTTGGTACCCCACTTCTTTGCTCTATTTGATATTGCTATTACTTGCCATCTATTCTAGCATGTTGATTTTATTAGACTAATTAACTAGTGTAGTGGTACTTGTATTTACAACCACCCATAGTTGGGTAATGTGTTATTTCTCCCATGGGGAACGTGTTATTCTCCCCCACACATGAAATATGCGTAGGTGACTGGGAATGTGTTACTCTCCCCTCACCCTTTTTGTTGAAGGTCCGATAGGTGCCTCAACCCTACATAGTTGAGATAGTCAATATTAATCATACATGCAAAATGTTTATGGCAATCATATATTGAAATATTCTTTTATATATATGACCTCATTCTCTTGATGTCTCATCATATGATGAACCTTATCCTACTTTTACATGCTTTTCTTATCTTTCCATCTTAGAACAGTTTTTGTAACACATACTTTTATTTTTCCTTCCCTTTTTACTGGGTGCTTTCTCAACCACCCAGGTGTGAAGCAAGGTGATGAATAGGACTTGAAGATCTTGGCTTTGTCCTGGACTTAGAAGATGGATATATTTCTTGGAGACAAAAGTGGTGTAGTCTAGTTCCCTCTAATTAGATCCTCTTTTTGTATAAAGCATGTACACCCGTATTGGGAGAATTTTTATGTACAGTTTATTTAAATTGAATATAGTCAAAATTTTATCTTCCGCTGCTTCCCAATTGGATTCTATTTACCATTTTTTTAGCAAAGGGTGGTTTATCCCACTCTTTACATCATCCCAAAATCATCATTCACAATATATTTGGGAATAGATGGGTTAATTTCAACAAATTTAACATTAATATATTTTTATATTTTTGACAAATCAATGTTAAATACTTTATATTCTCTACTAGTAGTGCAATAGAAAAGAAAGAAAGCCTCATTGGATTTTATATTTAACTTGTCGAGAGAATCTTTGGTTTAAAAAAAAAGGAAAACCAAAGACATGAAAGAAGTTGATAGAGGGCTTCTTACCACACCATAACTCATAAGGGGTTTTCTTTAATGAAGGATGACTTAAAACCCGGTTTTGCACAAAACATGAGGTGCTAATAGCTTCAGGCCAAAAATTCTTTTTTTGGTCGGTCAAAACTGTTGTTGCTTTTTTTCATTTTTCTTTTGTAAAAGTGTACAATGCTTGTTGATTCTCACAATGAGAACCACCTAGAAAGCAAAGGATATCTTTATATCAGTATAGTATCTATGAAAACAAGCTAGAGGAAACCCAAAAGAAGAAACTAGCTCAACCATCACAATTGGTGAGAGGGGAGTAGGAAGACACAAAACACTATCATCAGGCTCTGAAGAAGTGAAAATAACTCATCAGAGCACCAACGGCCTGAGCCCAACACTGAAAAGCTAAAGCCAGTAGGTACGAGTAGGACACCTCAACCATCATTGAACAAAGAGAGGAGAGCATCCAGAACCAACAAACACAACACATCCTAACCCAGACTCGAGCATCACTCTGAGAGTGATAGGGGAGCATCCATACCAGCATATAGTCAACAACTTAGCAATTATCCATAAACAACAATTAGAATCCACAACTATCAAGACAGTAGTTACATCCTCCGAACAAGCCTACAAGCAGCCAACACATAAGAGAGCATCCTGAACAAGGACATTAGCATCCTGAAGAGCCTCCCCAAGAGTGATCAAGATCACAACAGCAAAAGGATAGTCTATCCACACAACCAACGAATCCATAAGATCAAGTCACATAAGAGAGCATCCAAAACAAGGACATTAGCATCCTGAAGAGCCTCCCCATGAGTGATCAAGATCACAACAGTAGAAGGATAGTCTATCCACACAACCAACGAATCTAGAAGATCAAGTCATCAGACGACACCATAGTCCAAAACAGACCACCACCATCACAACATATACTTCCAGTCTAGATCATACACATCAATGAGGATGTATAAAAAGGGATATTAGCATCTGGACAAGGCTTGAATCAATAAAGGATGATCCATAGGAAGATATCCATATCAACCACAACAACATCTACACAACCATATCTCAGCCAAAGAAGGCATATAAACTTTAGATAAGACAAAAAAGAACAACTAGTGAGAGGGGAACATCATCACCCTAGAAAAGGGGGCTCAACCATCACTAGAAATCAACCAAAAGAAGAGCCATATGACAAAAAACCTCAACAAAAAAAAGAACCATAAGGAGACCCTAACAGAAAAGAGCAGTCTCAAAGGATACATGAGGGATAATCAAACAAAAACAACTTCAAAAAGAAACCAACACTAGTGGGAGGGGAGCATCATCACCCAAATAAATGAGGACTCAATCATTACTAGGAGCCAACAAAAAATAGACCAACCAAATAGAATGGTCCAGCAACAATCCCTTACAAAGAAAGGGTCACAGAGCAACAAAGCAAAAGAATCCAAACAGACCAAGCTTTTTGAATCTCAAAATGCGAAACAAAAGAAGGCAAAAAGACCTAATCATCAGCAAAAACCTGTGGCCAACACCCCCAAAAGGAAACCCCTCTGAAAAAGGAGAACTCAAGCAGGCTAGCCAGACTAGAAATCAACCAATCAAGAGCAGGAAACAACATTTTCAGTAGACATCAACCAACATTAAAGGAGCCTATATGAAAACCAAACGACCAAGGAGAGTGAGAGGGGAGCCTCGAAATCCAAATGATGGAGACTAGACCATCACAAATGCCACCACAAAGATAAGCATAAGGTCACCAACAACATCATTCTCAACCAAGCACCCCATAGCAGGTGCGAGAAAAAATCAAAGCACCATAGCAGCATAAACCATCAGAAGAAGGTAAGAAGGGAGCATTGACATCCAAGAGGATTGGGACTCAACCATCACATGAACCACCAAGGAAGGTTCAAGAAGCAATAACCACAAGAAGGCATCAGAACCAGTGAGCAACAACCTCAATAAACCATCCCAGAGCATATGCACGAGAAGGTCCAGGAATAACAACAACAAACCAAAACAGAACAGACCAGGTGACCATCACAATAAAAGAAAAGAAGCAAAAAAGCTATAGACGAGAGGGGAGCCTCAACATCCAGTAACAGGATGGATACTCAACCATCAAAGGAGAGAGGAGCCTCCAACGAATAGAAAAGAGTCATAAATCAGTAACATCTAAGTTTGTATGAAAAAACTCAACTCAGAAAGGATAATTTTCCAAATAGTGTCCACAACTTTGAATTTATCTTCATGAACCCTAGAGTTCCTTTCACACCAAATGTGATAATATAAGAGACTATAGAAAGAGTCAGCAACCTGAGAATTATAATTTCAAATATCATTCCAAGAAGTAGGTATGTTTAAGTTTTCAAGATAACAGGAGGCCAAAGTCTAGATTTGCAGTAAACTCACAACCAAACAAGATATGATTCATATCTTCATATCCCTTTATACAGAGGAAACAAATAGAAGGTAAAAAATACCACATATTCTCAAATAATCAGAAGTTGGAAGCTTATTGTTCCGAGCTTTCCAAAGAAGAATCTTAGCATGCATATGGGTCTTAATCCTCCAAATCCAAGAAAAATGATCATCTTTAGCATTCTTGTTTCTAATACAGTCCCAAATAAATCTAAAGGTAACATCCTTCTTGTCATTGAAAGAAAGATAATCCTCTCTAGAAAGGTTGAAGCCATAACTCTTTAACACATTAAGGATATGTAGGTGGAACCTATTATTAGTTCTTGGCATAAACTAGTTAGTACCATTCAGGACAGTAGAGACCAAGCTATTCCACTCAAGACCAGAAAGAGACACCATACTGTTATCAAAAATATCAAACATAAATTTGTTAGAATGAAGCCAAGGGTCCTTCCATAATAAGGTCTTCCGACCATTACCAATATTATGGAACTTAATATTAATCCTCAAGGAATTCCTGCTTCTAATAATATTATTGAAGAGCCACGAAAAGTTAGGAGACTCCTTCATAGTCTAAAAGGAAACCTTCTTTAAGTACTTCTTAGTGATCTACTTAACCCAAAGGTGGTCTTTCTTGCTAGCAATATTCCAAACATTGTACAACAAGCAGGCTTTGGCAGTATATTTAGCTTTCTTTAAGCCAATACCTCTCTCATTTTTGGGTTCAAAGATATGGTCCCAACTAATCAAATGAATGTTTTTCTTATTATCATTTCTACCGCAGAGGAAATCCCTACAAATTCTGTCAATATTGTCCAAAACAACAGCAGGTATAGGAAAAGAAAACAACCAATACATATGCATATTCCTAAGAGTGGAGTTAACCAGTTCAAGCCTACTGGCCATAGATAAGACTCTATCTTTCCAACACTCAAGCTTCTTTTTAATCTTGTCAATAAGACCAGAGCAGAGATGCTTAAATAACTTTCCAGTAAAGAGAGGCTGACTAAGGTACTTGGTATGAAAAGTACTTTCTTTGATGCCAAGAATATCAATAATGGTATCCTTATTCGCATTTGTACTAAGGATAATAGAGCTCTTAGAAGGATTAATCGTCAAGCCAGACATAGATCCAAAATCACTAAAAATGCTGCTCAAAGTACAAGCAACACTAGAATCAGCTTTAGTGAAGATCATCAAATCATTGACAAAGCTAAGGTGGGACAAGGAATGATCTTTGGAGGAACATATAGGATTGATCTTCCCGTCATTTTCAGCACATTTAATCATCTCCGAAAAACCTTGCATAGCTATGACAAAAAGATACGGGGCAATAGGGTCCCCTTGTCTCACACCATTGGAACAAGAAAAGGAAACAGTGGGTTCACCATTAACAAGGACCTGATAAGAAGTAGATAAGAAAATTTCCTCAATCCACTTGATCCAAATCATAGGAAAACCCATCTTATACATAATAGAAAACAAGTATTTCCAATTGACCGAATCATACGCTTTAGTGATGTCAGCTTGAATGCACATAGCTTTAACAAAATTCATCTTCTTAAAATCACTAATGATCTCATTGGTAAGATGAGTAGCATCCTTAATGGTTCTACCTTTGATGAAGGCACATTGATTCCAATCAATAATAGAAGGCAGAACATTGTGCAACCTATTTGCAAGAACTTTAGAAATTATTTTATAGAACACATTGCAAAGGGCAATAGGTTGCTAGTTCTTAATTTCAGAAGTGTCATATCCTTTAGCAATTAGGGTAATGAAAGTTTTGTTAGCCTCCCTCAAAAGCTTGCCATTCCTGAAGAACTCCTAGAAAGCAAGAACGATATCATCCACAATGATAGGCCATGCTTTTTTTATAAAAAACATCATTATAACCATCGGGACCAGGAGCCTTATCATTCCTCAAACTCATAATGATATCATCCACCTTCTTCCTGGTGACAGTGTGAATTAAAGAGCATTTCTGATCGGGAGATAAAACACTCCCTTTCCACTCTCTATCCCAAACATGAGGGCCAGAAGACGAATCATTAAAATTATTTTCATAATAGGAAGCAATATACCCTTAAATACTATCTTTATCATAAGAGATGGAACCATCAATCATCAACTTTTTCATAGAATTTGTTTGACGCCTGGTCATCATAGAGGAATAGAAAAATGTGGTGTTTGAATCACCTTCCTTAAGCTAGGAAATCCTAGATTTCTACTTACAGAAAGATTCTTGAATGTCAGCTTGTTTCTTAGCCTCCAACAACAATACTCTAGCATTCTCACGAAGCATCAAATCAGAAGGGTGAGAATTTGCACGATCCTGCACCTGTATGGCATTAAACTTGGTAGTTCTAAAATTATTATCAATATTCCCAAAGACATTCTTGTTCCAATAAGAAAGATTGACTTTTAAAAAGGAAAGCTTCCTATAGAGCTTAAAAATAGCACAACCATGGACCTCAGAGTTCCATGCTTGTTTAACAACATTTTTAAAAATCATTATGTTGAGTCCAGACATTCACAAATATAAAAGGTGCTTTAATATTTCTAGGATGCCCAATAGATAAGACAATCTTCCTATCGTCAGAAATAATGTTGGAGATGTAATCACCAGAAGAATCCACATTAGTAGAAAGGAAATCAACATTATAAAGAACACAATCAATCTTAGAAGCACCAAAATCCACACCACCCTGGTTATTGTTCCAAGTAAAGAAATGTCCATTCAGGTCAAGATCATAAAGACCACAATTCATAACACAAGAGTTGAAGTCATCCATAGAGTTTTTAGTAGAAATTTGTTTGCTGAATCTTTCATTAGCCTTTTGGATGCAATTATAGTCTCCCATCAAGATTCGAGGACCATCAATCATCATAGAAAAGTTGCATATAGAATCCCAAAGACCAACTCTATCACTATCTGGGTTATGACCATAAAAAATAGACAAATAAAGACTAGTGTTGTCAATCTGAATAGCAACATGGATAACTTGATCTTTCTCCTCGATCTTATAAATATTACATCTATTGTCATTGCAAAGAATTATAACTCTACCAAGAGGGTGAGATAGTAAGTTAGACATCCATTTGAACTCAGGGAAATATCTTTTCATAAACTTAGAAATCTTATTGTTTCAAAGTTTAGTTTCCACCTGAATGTTAATATCATACCACGATCTTCTAATATCTTCTTGGACAGATAAGATTTTATTGGTAATACCCCTCACATTCCAAGACGATATAGAGAGAGACATGTTCATTCCTTAACTTTGGCTATTGAACTGACAGCCTCAGTGCTAGAATAAGTCATTTGTAATTCAACTGCTACTTTAGAGTAATTAGAGATCTGTGTGAAATTCCCACATTAAGTTTGGTCTGACATTTCGGGGGAATGATCAGAGACTTATCCTTTTTATTATGCTGAATGGAGCTAGATGAAGCCTGAGAGATAATATCGCTATCTAGAGTTTTAACCTCATTAACAGTAATAAGAGTAGAAGGATCTGATGACACATCAGGAGATTTATGCTTCCAAACAACCTCATCATTTTTGGTACACTCAAAGCCCTCATTAACAACCGTATATAGCTCATGATCCTCAATAATTAGTTCATCTTGTATAGCATTGTTTACAGCAGCAGTTTTGTGACGACCCCAATTTCTACATACTTTCCTTAGTGACATATACAAATATGCGTGCACTCATATCTGTAAATGTCAAAAGGGAAAATAATAGAAATCAAGATAGCCAACTAAAATCAGAGATAAGCCAAGATCAAGTTCACATCATAGCAAATAGCCACACAACATTTCATTCAACAATGTAAGGTAAAGTCATACATATTTATACTGGAGAAAGAAGAAGAATAAGTCTATGATTATTACATTGTATCTCAATCATCCTCAACATAAGCTAGGGTAAGAAATAAACTAACATCTAGCAAGAAAGATATAAGAGGAAATAGGTATATCTAATAAATCCTCCATGCTTATTATTTGTGCCTTCAGGTACTTTGAATATGCATTGTACTTTGATCATCAATTGATCCTTGCACCTAGAAAATACGAGAAACAAATACATCAACAATGTTGGTACGTGGAGTAAAAGCTATACTATGCTGGCATATAAAATACTCGAATTGAAGAAGAAGAAAGAAAATGTTATTTAAAGGCAGAAAATCAGGTAATCCCAAGTTATTAGCCTCATTTATAGTGAATATGCATTACTATGGTGGACTTAGCACATAATTGCATAAATAGTGGGCCCTTCCCCGTGTACCTTGTACTCTAGGGATCTCCCCGTATACCATGTACTCTAGGGAGGTGCTAGTCAACATTAAAGCTTTCCCTCTCTAATTGGGAGTTTAATGAGCACCACTAGTAACTACATTTCACTTATATTCAATTATGTTCTTTTATTTTCAAGGCGGTAAATCATCAATTAATCGTATATCAACATCCATCAATGTATATCAATTTCATGCAAACAATTACATATACTTAACATCCAGCAAAAACTAGTCATATAATTATATCCACGTACCTTTAATTCTCAGATCTGGATTTCACAGTCTCAGATTAGGAGAATTATGGTAGATCACCCTGAAACATAGTAAAACCCTAAAGTCACCATGGTTTCTCATCAATCAACATTAATTACTATTATAATTTAGGGTTTAGGTTATTTGGGATATCATTTTAGGATACATGTGATTCGAGGGGTCAGGGTTAAGTTTAAACATCCAAGGCAATTAATGGTTGACATAAAATCGTATAAGGTGTATAATAAGAAAAGTGGAATCTGGAAATTAGGGTTTTTCTCCCTTATTGAAACAACTATCCTTCTGAGATAAGATTTCGAGTGACATGATGATTAGAACCCTAATTAGGGTTTAATCTATTCTCAAGGTAAATTGGAAGTCAGATATGACCATTATTACATGATGTACAATTATTAAGGGGGTCATTAAGACTTGTAGGCTATATTTTAAAAAAGGGCTCAGATCTAGGTCCTGTTTATACTATACCTAGATAGATCTCATTTTTCTGATGAAAATAACATATAAGTTTGATACATTCTGACATTCCTAGCAATTTCTAGGATTTTTCTAAGATAAGGCTTTGTGCAAAGAAATAATTGGGTTGTAAGCTTACGTTGCAGACCAGGATTGGTCTGCGTAGGCTCGTGGGTCCCTTGCTTGAGGAAGTCTTATTCTTCAGCACCGTCTGCTGCTTCACTTCTTCTTTACTTGCACACGATCAAGGACCAGGAGCAGCTCCGGCGATGGCTATGTGAGAAAAAGACCCGTCTTGGTTGCAGGAAAGGAACCTATCAAGCTCGCGATGTTGTCCCGAGCCCAACTGAAGCCTTTTGGCGTTGCGGCTCCCCTGGGAACACTGAGCCAAAGCGGGAAAGAGAGATCACTGGTGAGAGATTGGTAGGGGAGGACAGGGAGTTGCGGCAGGTTGGAGATGGCCGGAAAGCACCTCCGAACTGCAGTGAATGTGATGGCGGGGAGCAACTTGTGAGGCGAGGTCCATGGTGGTGTCGTCGAGGCAGTGCAGCGACGGAGGGCAGGTGGGCTTGGTGGCAGTGCTTGGAGGTCAGGTATCTCGAATTGAGTTTTGCGGGAGTCTAAGGGAGGTCCAGCGGAGCTGTTGGAGTCATTATATAGGCTCATGAGGGTGAGGGCAGTAAAGCCCTAAATGGGTCGCCGCCGCTACGAGGAAAGTGAGGAAGCAGAAGTCTGTTCTCCCAGATCTGCACATGAGGGGCGTCAAGTGAGGGTTCGTTAGTTTCGTCTTCGGGAGTAGAACCGGTCCTCCAACGATCTCGCGCGATTGTTGTGGATGCTGGGCGTGCGGGGTATCCCTGTGCTCAGTGCTCCGTTGGGTTCCATACCGTAGAAAGCGGAAGGTAGGAGATAATGTCCGGGCCCTTGGATCCCTGAGTGGATTAGCGTCCACCTGATCGGACGGCTAAGTTCAAACCCAGCGAGGGGCCGCGCCCAAGCAAGGAAAATGGGCCGCGTGACAACATAATATCTAATTAAATCACAGACTTTAGTCCTAGGCTAGATTAGGTGACATAATACACCAAAAATTCAAAAGTAAATAACTCTAAATTGGTAACTCCAATTGAAATGAGATTTTGGGCATAGTTATATAATGTTATGGTTTAGTTATGGTGCAAAATTTGAGTCTCAATTCAATTATTGAATATGTCAATTGACTAAACGTCATAATACTTGCATTACTCACTTTATATAACATTATGGATGGTCTAATGTGAAATTAATGATCCATTCAATCAATTTAGTGAGAGGGATGATTAAGGGCATAATTGGAACAATTAATTGTAAAAAAGAGACTAATAATATATATATGCAAAAACTCACTCTGTCACATTCTCCCCTCCTTTTTTAAGAATTTTGTCCCCAAAATTCAAGCAGCCTGAAAAAGATATGGATACTTCTTCTCGACCTCGGTCTTTAGCTCCCAGGTGGCATCCGTTTCATCATGGTGGCTCCAGAGAACTTTCACCATATCGATATGACGATTACTACGAAGCTCCTTTGACTTGAAGTCGAGAATTCTGACTGGGGACTCAGCATATGACAGATCATCCTTCAACTTGAGAGGCTCATGATTCAGGATATGACTAAAGTCTTTGACATAGGGCTTCAGATTAGATACATGGAACACATTATGCATGACACTATACTGAGGTGGCAAAGCAAGACGATAGGCACATTCACCAACTCAATTCAATTATTGAATATGTCAATTGACTAAACGTCATAATACTTGCATTACTTACTTTATATACCATTATGGATGGTCTGATGTGAAATTGATGATCCATTCAATCATTTTAGTGAGAGGGATGATTAAAGGCATAATTGGAACAATTAAAATTGTAAAAGAGAGACTAATTATATATATATGCAAAAACTCACTTTGTCACAAGTTTCATCTTCATCTTCAATTTCTTCTGCAACATATCCAAAATCATTCCCTTGGACACCTGATGGATTATATACAACTGGAATATAGTCCTGGTTCTTCTTCACTTCCCATACTTTCTTAGGAGTTGCTACTGGATTAATCACCTTCGGTATAACAAGCTTCATTCCACACTTATCATGGGCCAGAAATCCACATTCCCACATTTAGTTGGAATCCATTCATACTTCAAACTAACCAGGTGTTAGTCACCTTCGTCACTCATCAGAGTAAGCTTCTGAGGAAATTTAGCGTTACAGTTCATAAGAACTTGAATCCTGGCAAAGTCCATGTGGTGAACTTCCAACGTTTGAGCATCCATCTTAAGAGGAATTCCCAAATATGAGCCTATTCTTCTAAAGAACTTAGAGTCCCAAAGTTCAACTGGAAGGTTCCAAATATCCACCCATACATGCACGTTCTCAAGAACAACTTTGGATTGTTTTTCACCATGCTTCCATTGCTTCAAGACAACTGGTCTTCTCTTAACATACCACTCTCCATTTGATACCATTTGGAGATCATCCTGATCAGAAAACCAGATAAGTAAGGAACCATCCCCCCTATCTTGGTATTCCAGAAATTGGTGAAGTGCGTCTCCAGTGTAGGGATGTGAGGAAAGAAATCAATAACGTATCCCATCAGGCATCTATTCCACCGTTCAGCTACCTCCAATGCCTCCTTCTTAGAATAGACAAGTTTACCATCTATGACAATGATTTCCTTCGGTTGCAGATCAAATGGACTCCCCTGTTGTTTTGGTGAGAGCTGTTCCCAACTAACTGGATTCCGTTCAAGATCTATAATTAAGGTAGACTTATCCTGGATAGAAGAATCAACAACCGCTTTCCTAGGATGGAAACCACTGGTCCCAGTTGATCTCAGCGGAGCAAAGCCACTTCCATTGTAGTCGCCTTCGGGGGAGTCGGGAGCACAGGAGCCATGAAGTCATGTCTTCACACTAAGAACACATTGGATATCAACAATGTGTCAAGACAACTTCAGACCAAAAATTCTTACGAGTATCATACTCTTAAAGCATGACCTAGCCATTTCCTGTAAAGACCTATTCTTTCTCTCTACAACCACATTTTTTTGAGGTGTGTGAGGGGAAGAAAAATTGTGTATAACCATATTCCTCACAAAACTTTTCAAAATTATAATTTTCAAATTCTCCCCCACGGTCACTATGGATAGATACGATACAAAAAGAAGATTTGTTTTTAATTGGCTTGTGAAAAGTAGAGAAAACATAGAGTGTATTACTTTTTGAAGCTAAGAAGAAGGTCCAAGTGTGGAGAGAGAAGTCATTGACAATTATGAGGAAATACTTGCTACCACAAAGAGATGAAGTCCTAATTGGTCCAAATATATTAATGTGAAAAAGTTCAAGATATCTCTTGGTACTAAAGACTCATTTCGTTTAAAGGACGATTTGGTTTGCTTTCTTTGTGTACATGGTTGGCATTCCTCATCCTTTTCAAAGTCAAATTAAGGAGGTACTTTGGCCAATTTCCTTTTTCTCAACTTCTTCAATTGATACATATTTACATGACCAAAGTCTACGATACCATACATATATATCACTTTGATCAACAAAAAGGCATTTACCAAGAATAGGATTAAGAGAATCAAGAATATTTACATAGAGGTTTTCACTTCTAATTCTGTTGTATATGACATTGTAGGAAAGGCAATGTAGAAGTAGACATTCATGAGAGGTAAATAGAACAAGATATCCATTATCACATAATTGATTAATACTAACAAGATTGTGATGTAGGCCATACACAAGAAGAAAATTCTTTTATGCATAGTGAATCACCCATGTCACCCTCACCTATAGCTTTACGTTTCTTATTATCACCAACAGTAATCGATCCTCTTTTATTTTTTTCAAAATTGTTGAAATGGCTGATCTCACCTATCAAGTGCTTGGAGAAACCTCTATCAACAATTGATTTTCCTTTTACCTACAATAAAGGAAGATGTCAGTGCCGAGTTCAAACCTTGGGATCTAAAGTAAACTTGGGGACCCATTTCATCTTTGGGTTGGTCCCCTAATCTTTGTAAGGACAATAAGTAGAATAATGAGCATCACTCTTGCAATGAGCACACACCATAAAGTACTTAGATTCAGAGGTCTCTCCATGGTATATTGGAAGCCCCTTGCTCTTTTTCTTACCTTTTCCCTTGCTCTAAGGAACTTTCTAATATCCCAAACCACTTCCTCCCATTTTTTGGGCAGAGTGCTCTAGGATGACATTTAGGGACTTTATCCTTTTGAGGAAATTTTGTGAAGTCTCTCTAATTTTTTATTATCATCACTATGAGTAATGACCATGGAAGAAAGACTAGCAATATAATCTTGAGCATGTAAAAATGCAGCCTCTATATAGAGGCTTTAGCCAAATTTGAGTCCTTTTCAAGAGTAATACTAGAAAATTCATTACTAGACATGACAAGTCTAGATTCAAGATCATTCATTCTAGAAAAAAGTCTAGCATTTCTAGTTCTAGGTATAGTAGGCTCATCAAGATAGATTCTATTTTCATCCTTGATACCATCACATAGATGTCTAACATCATTAAACTTGGCAAAAAGCTTATCATTTTCATTTCACATCAAATCAAGTTCATTAAGGCAGGTTTGGTTTTCATCTTTGAGACTATTGATGTTTGTAAGATAAATACTATTCTCTACCTCAACACCATTGAAATTCATTTCAAGTTCAAGAAATTGACCTTGTAAGGAATCTATGTTATTAGATGAACCTTTTCATTTTGCTCAATAAAATCAATTTTATCATATAGATCATCAAGGATTTTCCATAACCTTTTCTTCTTGGATTTGCATTTAGAATAAGAAGAATGGGAAACATCAATCATGTCAATGAGAGCATCTTTAGATAGTTCATTCAATCTTACCTAACT
This sequence comes from Alisma plantago-aquatica, assembly GCA_963693085.1. NCBI lineage: Eukaryota > Viridiplantae > Streptophyta > Magnoliopsida > Alismatales > Alismataceae > Alisma > Alisma plantago-aquatica. The sequence goes on along the minus strand of OY856415.1, from coordinate 9,872,739 downwards.
TACCTCACATACATATTCACTAGTTGAGGCCATGACAACAAGGTGACACTCTCCTTCATTAGAGATGGAGTCACTTGAGGAAGACTCCTCCCATGTGGCATGGGTTGCATCTTTGCTTCTTATTTCCTTCTTATCTTTTCTTTTGTATTTACTTTCCTTCTTGTAGTCCCCCTTCTTGTTTGAATCGATCTTGTGGTAGGACTTCCTTGCCTTGGGGCAATAATTCTTGTTGTGTCCGTTTTGACCACACTCATAACACCTTGGAGTAGAGGAGAAGGAGGGCTTTCCCTTGAAGTGTTTCCCCTTGGAGTAGTTGGCTTCATTATGACTACAGACTTCATCTTTACTAGTTGGAGGAGTAGGCCAAAAAGTAAGTTTTTGTTGAAGAATATTGGCCTCCACATGAGTTTTGAAGGAATTTTCCTTCATCTTCTTGCACTCCTTTGCTTCTAGATTTTCTTGTTCTTCTTGCTTGTCAAGTCTAGCGTCATAGGTTTGGACATATCCAATGAGATCTTTTGTAACAAGGTCACCAAGGCTTCTAGTTTCTTCAATGGAGGTCACCTTGGATTTCCACCTCTTGGGGAGGTAGTTAATGATCTTAGAGTTGATAGTTCCTTGACCCATAGGGTGGCCAAAAGAAACAAGTCCATTCACAATGTTTTTAAGCCTATAATACATTTCTACCATTCCCTCTTTCTTACCCATCTTGAAGTTCTCAAGGAGACCTTTGAGCATGTAGACCTTGGACTCCTTGACTTGTTTGGTCTCTTCATAGATAATGCATGGTTTGTTCCATATTTCATAGGAGGTGTCCCAAAAAGAGATCTGATTGAATACGAAAGGAGTGCGGGTTGCATAGATGATGTTAATGACCTTTGCATTCAACTGGTCTTTATTTAAACTAGCTTCATCTCAAGTAGCCACATCTCCTCTCGGCTCCTTGTAGGGAAGGATGACCACTCTCCACATGGCATATCTCATCCCTTGCAAGTAGAACATCCTCCTCCTCTTCCAATAGTGGAAGTTTGTGTTGTCAAAGATTGGAGGCCTCGTGGAAAATCCAACCTCCAAGTTGAGAGAACCTACAAGGTTGTTTCCCTTCTTCTCGTCTCGTAAGATATCTAGTCAGATAAGACCATGGCTTTGATCAATGGTATTTAGACAGGGGGTTTAATAGAGATAACACTTAAACCAAATTTGTTAGACCTTCAAATTACTTAAAGAGATAAGATTGCCAATATGTAATTTAAATTCTACTACAAAACATAGCAAGGATGAGAAACATTGAATAAGATCAAGAAAAAGCTACACATAGTGGTTCCACACTCCAAACTAGGAGAGTGTGCATCCCCTACATCGAGAGATGAACCTATAGGACATTGCAACCATTTTACCTTTCTTATATTCCATTATAAGTGATATAATAAAACCTTCCTTTTGTAGGACAAGGATACCCAACTTTCCCTTTGAGGACATTGGAGCCAATAACTTTACAATGACTTACCTATCATAGAGAAAGAGTCTTCAACCTCAACAAGGGCTTACCCACTTCAACAACAAGCTAGACACCTTCACCAAGGAGCTCTCCTCCTGCAAAAAGTCTTCCACCTTGAAGGAATTACCCACTCTTCTCTTGGATCTTCAACCTCCAACTTCACCTTCACCAAGGAGAAGCATTAGCATTCATAGATTGAGAGAAAGGATTGGATGGAGGAAGATTGAGAGATTCACAAGGAGTAAAATGAAGCAAATCTCTCACAAATAACCTATCTCACTCAAATTGATGTTGATCTTTATTAAGAAAGAGAGACAATGGGGCTCTTAGTAGACAAATGCACTCTAACTATAGCTAGGAGCATAAGAATCACACTTAGGATGAAGCTGAAGGGTTCCTATTTATAGTTGGAGGTGTCTACTAACCAGTAAAATCACTTGAGGACAAATTCTTTTTATATGGGATGTTTAAACACTCCAAGTATTGGGAAATATGGGCACAAAGTAGGTAGTGGAAACACAAAAGATTATCTATCCATATTCCCTAGAATAAAATGATAGTTTCAAGAAATATATAATGATAATAATGGTTTAATAAGTTCATACCTGGTCCTAGAGAAAGTCCAATGACTAATCCTTGTTCAAGTTGTGCAACTTTCCTGACTACACTTGGACGACATCTGTAGTGGCTCCTAGTCTCCCCATGGACAACAAGCTGACATTGTTTTTCTAGTAGATTAAAACATCCTCCACTCCTGTATGGAAGTCCACAATGACTTCCAAGAACTCCTATCATTCTAGTAGAACAGATAAGAAGCATTTTTCCCTCCCGTTGGTGTACTAGTCATCAACTTGCTCTCCCACAATTGTTCTCCCTTGCTTTCCCTCCTTTTATCAAGTAGGATTTGCTCAGGCTCTCTATTGGTTACCACAACCAAAGAGGACAATAATTGTTAGAGGCAATTGAGTCGTGTCTTTAGGAAACCTTTAGTACCCCTAAATTTATTGGAGGGTCAAGGTCGGGGTTTCTAGTCTATCTTGGAGTGGAAGGAATCAAAATTTCATGAAATTTTCCAACCTATAAAAGGCGAAATGGTCGGTTCACCAGTGAACCAATTGGTTTTCATGTCACCCGATCGGTTCACCCAGTGAACCGATCATTTCATTATATTTCCCAATCACAATTGAATTGTAAATTAATATATGGTTTAATGCACAACATGACATCAACACAAGTCATTGAATCAATTAAATTGATCCACCAACTACTCAGTTGACAATCTGAGCTGGTTAGTTCATGTACCTGAGCTGATCAGTTCACTTCTTGAACCAGTCGATTTATAGTCCTGAATTTCCAAACTTGGTTCTATTAACCTAACACACTAAAATGATCAGTTCAACACTTGAACTGGTTAGTTCAGCTGCACATGCAGTAAATTTTCAACCAATGTTGTTTAAATTGAACACCTAAATACTTTAGTAATCAATTAAATTATCATTCATGATTAAACTACCATTCAATGTATATCCTTTGTGTGTGACCCCATAGGTTCTATGTTATGATGAAAGAAATGTCTATAACTGATTTACGACATCACAAGCAAAGAGTGGTGCCTAGTCACACTTCATTTCTATCCAAATAATCAAGAAAGTTGGAGAAAACTTCAACCTATGATCTGTGTCAGGTGTTATAGTGATTGTCTGATTCCTTTGTCTCTGATATCCAAAATGAACTAAAGGCAAGCAATCATCATCCTCTCATTTATCAATCCATGTTACTTGATACAGAGCCATCCGTCTGAGATATATGTGACCTCAATATCATATATTGATTCACATGTGCATGATCATGCTTTGCTTAGTCTCTCTATCAAGTGGCTAAGATATCAAACTTATGTAGGAGGGACAAGTCACATCGACATCAGTCACAGTCATCCCTTTGTGTCACAATGCACCCAATCATCTCCTTTATGGCAACCCTTATTCATGATCGTGGTGGATTATGTCAAAGCACACCTAATTACATGTGATGAGTGTAGTAACTTCATCTCTAAGAACCAGAATCACCACCTTTACTATGAGAGATGACTATGACCACCATGTATGGTTTCCATGTGTCACACTCAAGGTGGTCCTGTCTAATACACTTTTCTCTAAAAAGTATATATGTTCTTGGTTTGTTATCCCATATCTTAACTAATGATATTCTGTCGTCAACTAATACACACTCTAGTGTTTAGTGTTACTATTGTCTATCGGACTTCCACGATAACATCTAACTAGGGACATAATAAGAATGTACTTACCCTTAACATCCGTATGATCTCACTCTTCAAGTAACATACTTGAAGACATACATCATTGAGTAATTATCATTAGTTAGACATTCATTATGTTTCCTCATTATCTCATAATCGGGTGAAATAGAATGAATTGGAAGCTTGTTTTTATTATTAATCAAATCATTTATGTAATATGCCATTGTTGTCATCATATGATAGCATCCTCCTTCTCTCCTTGTGATATTAATCTTGCCATGTCAAGGGAGTGGTCTTTTCACTGGGGTGTGGTGACTAGCCACACAAGCCATTTCTTTCAATTTCATTCATGTTCTAATTCTTGTATGAACTCATTTATTTCATAGACAATTGTTTATTGCATGTTTTGTCGGTTGACCACTAGGTTTAGGTGATTTATTATAATATTAATCTGTGAGAACTTCAGTGTTTAAGGTTTGAATCCCGACTAGCTTTGGTTGACACACTGATAAGAACTTTTGATGAAAAGTCTCCAGAATAATAAGTAACGAGACATCAAGCTTACATCTATATCTACTAATACAAGTTTCTAATACCAAAAGGGGATAGTTGCATAACTCCAATTATATCTTCATACATGTTTGGATTTGAATGATTGTGTAGATTTGAGTAGTTGTGGTGAAACCCAATTCCACCCTAGTATATCCATCTATTGATAACTAGAACCTAAATCTATCTATTTTCTTTCTTGCAATCTTAGATTTAACAAACCAATTTCAATTTTTGTGATAAATACTAGTTTTTGATATGTTACTTCACTTAACAAAAAAATCTTAGATAATTCTTAAAAATATTGTCCCTTGGGATTCAATCCTAAACTATACTATGATAAGATCCATCCTCTTGCAGGTGGCATATTGCACTTTGGTTTTGGTAAACTTTAGGAATCCTACTCCTAGTGAATTTATAGTGCGATAATATACCACAACAAAGTACAAATAGATATTTTGCAACATTTAATCCAAAGGTCTTTTTACATCATTATGCACATGTCCTAGTAGAATGTTTATTCTCCCACCACACCTGGTGAGAGGTTGCTTGTCACATTGCTCATGTATGAGATTTGCAAGTCTCTTATTGATTCAGTAATCAAAAGAGTAGAGATAAACATCAATATGAATTCTAGAGATGCATTTCTCATATGTTTTCTCTAGATGACAATGCTATCAATTGTTGTTTGCTTGAGTTTTCAATTAAGACCATTCATCTTTTGATCCTTTCATATAAAGATCACCAGATGCTTGGGGCATTCCCATACGAGATCAAACCTTGGAAATATAAGGATTAACAACTCTTTATTTATAATCATCATTGTTCATATAAGATGCATAAAGTAAAATGTTTCTATATATTAGCACAATGAAATGTAGTTCAAATAACTCAATTACATTCCTAACAAACTAAGATAAATTCTAAATGCAAACTGAAGTTGCAGCAACTCTTGCTCTCATAGTCCATCCTTGTCCTTTCATAAAGGATTTATTTCTTGTGAGATCATGCACATCAACATATGTCAAATCTACATCTGATATCACATACCAAGATGAAGAAGTAATCAAATTTATCTTGTAATATTTATACTTGAAGTAGATGCCTCTATCTCTTCCTTCTTCTTCTTTATTTCCACTTGGAAGAGAGGGTAATTCCTTTTCCAATGTCCAGCGTGGTGACAATTGTGACATTAACCTCCCTTCTTTACTCCTCCTTTTGCCTTGAAATCTAAAGACTTGGGCTTTCATCCAACTTTAGAATTCTTCTTAGATTTGCCTTTTCCTTTAGAATTTCCCTTTGTCTTTTTTATCATCATCATAGAATTGGGCATGTCTTTTTTCATTTGTGCCTCAACTATTATCAACACACCTAGTAAATTTGTCAATGGTTTGTCAAAGTCATTCATGTTGTAGTTCATGACAAACTAACTGTATAACTCTGACAGAGACTATAGAATCAAATCAGTGACTGACTCTTGACCCAAGGGGAATTTCAGTCTGGAAAGGTTCTTCACATAAGCAATGATCTTGAGAACATGAGGACCTAGGCCTACTGGATCTCCATATACTATGTTACATTTGAACAACGCCTTAGAGACATCATATATCTCCTATGTTGTCTAATAATGGACCATGTTCTTAAGACGTGTGACAATCTCTATTACATCCATGTTCAAATGCTACCTTTGTAACTCAGAGTTCATGGAACAAACATCAGACACTTGACATCAACAACATATTCAATATGCTTCTTATAAGCATCCTTGTCAGCCTTAGGTGCATTGGGAAGAAGTTCATCTAGCTTTGGTGTCTCCAGGACATAGAGCCTGCATTTCCATGTGAGAACAATTCTAAGTGACCTAAACCAGTCATGGAAATTATTCAACTTGTCCTTCTCAAAGACTGATTGTAGAGAAGGTATTGTTGTGTATTGCCATTTGATTCTACAAAGGAAATTTCTATTTTTTCAAAAATCCATCTTTGATTTGATTTGATTTGTAAAATTTGACAATATTCAGTTAGGTCTTTAATAAATTATCACTCTCACTAGTTTATTTAAATTAATATCCCTCACATATCAATGAATAAGAATGCAGTGTACAACTTTCTACTAAGCCAAGATCCAAAATAATTCTACAAATACTCAACCACCGCCATTATCCAAAGTCAATTATTAAGGTAGACAACATTTATCAATTGCATCTTAGACAATTCTTAGATTTGATGATATACAAAACTCCTTGCTATAGTCATCTTCATGCCTTTGGTGCTTAGTCCCATTAAGTACACCAGTTAAGCCTGACCCAAAAGCCAACACAATAACTATACACACTTCTTGGGCAGAACCTACATATCTATCATCAAACTTCTACGAGATGGATGATGTGGAGTTACAATTGTTCAATCAAGATTTTCATGTGTGTTTCTTATGGAAGACATCTTAGATTTGATCCAATAAGACTGACAGTTTGGAGACATATTTTATTTGAGGGAATTGTATTTATAAATACATATATTTTATCCAATCACTACGTGCATATAGTATGTATCATATACATGATATATCCCACAATGTAAACATACAATATAAAACATTAGCGATGCTTATGGCCATATCGATTGTAATTCCTTACATCCACAAGGAATTACTACCACCTAGGTCTACATCATATGCATGAACCTATTGTTGGTGTAGATTTGTGCTTGCCAATCTAGGTTGATTGATTCAACCCTTGAACCAGTTGTCTCACCTCTTGGCCAGTCGGTTGGTCGACTGAAGTGATCAGTTGGATTCCTTTCCATGCAATACATATACACCTCCAAATGGTCTATTGGGTCCACCAGACAGTCAATTTGCTCATTTTGTGGTGTGCTCACCTCGATCCTCTAGTCGGTCAACTCGTCGACACTTCTGACACCAATCACCATCTTCTATGTTACAAGAAAAGAAACTATCCTATTGCTTTTAAACATATTACATGGTAATGAGAACCCTTGAGTTACATTCAAGGGATGAAAAGGTAGGAAATAAAAATACTTTTACATTTGGAATAAGAAGGCAAAGGCTCTGTATGCAAAATGAGATAAAACATGCATAAAAGAAACCATCCAACCACACACAGATATTCAGGTTATTCTCTATAACAATGCCACAAATCCAGCATGAAAACTCTCTTTTAGGGTGACGCATGTACATTTCATATATATCATTATATATATATATATATATATATATATATATATATATTTAGTTTGGGATTATATTGTATATATATATATATATATATATATATATATATATATTAGTTTGGGATTATATTGTGTGTCTGATTGGATATACACATTAAGCAGTTTTAGTATTCACATCATATGTAATAAAAAATAATGAAAACCAAAATCTAATCATGTTGATTATCCCAAAACATAGTAAATTGATGTGGCTCTAATACCATGATTGGAAAATATGATCACAGAGTAGGCAACGATATCAAAAAAAATTATTTAACCATATTTCCGAGAAAAACAAGATGGCCTCAACAACTATATAATGGGAAGGACGATTTAACGAGTCCTGGTACAAGAACAAGACCAGTGACTACTCCTTGTTGCAGTAGTGCAACCCTCCTTGTTGCACTGGGATGGGATATGAAGTGGCTCCTAGTCTCACCATGGAAAACAAGCTGACATTTTCCTCCTAGCGGAAGACAACAACCTCCACACCTCTATGGAAGTCCACCTAGACCTCCTAGAACTCCTGGTTTTATAGTAGAACAAATAGGAAGGAGTTTTCCCTCCCATTGGTGTACTAGTCAACAACTTGATCTACCACAATTGTTCTCCCTTGCAATCCCTCCCTTTATCAGTTATGACTTACTCGAGCTCTCTAATTGGTTACCACAACTAGGGAGGACAATAATTATTAGAGGAAATTTAGATGTGTCTCGGAATCCCCCAGTACCCCTATATTTATAGAAGGGATAGGGTTCCTAGTCTGTGTGGGAGTGGAAGGAACTAAAATTTCACAAATTTTTGCAACATGCAACAAGAAAAATGGTCAACTCACTAGTGAACCAATCAGTTGACATGTGAGTCATTCAGTTCACCCAGTGAACCGGTCATTTCATCATGTTTCCCAATCACAATAGTATTGAAAATTAATATCTGATTTAATACACAACATGACGTAAACACAAAACCTTGAATCAATTGAATTGACCCACCAACCTCTCAGGTCACAACCTGAGCCGATCGATTCATGGACCTGAGCCAATCAGTTCACAACCTGAACCAGTCAGTTGAATGTCCAAAATTGATTTTTTTAGTCTCTCTTATCCAGTACCCAAGATATCAAACTCCTATAGTAGGGTGAAATCACATCTACATCACTCACAGTCATCCCCATGTGTCATAGTGCATCTAATCATCACCTTTATGGCAACCCTTATTCAAGATCATGGTGGATGATGTCAAAGCACATTGAATGATATGTGATGAGTGTAGGGACTTTAAGTGTAAGACCACAATCATCACCTTCCCTATGAGAGAAGGCTATGACCACCATGCGTGGTTTCCATGTGTCACTCTAAAAGTGCATCTATCTGATTCAATGTTCTCTAATAAGTATCTATGTGCTTGTTTCAATATACTATATCATGATTAATGAGATTCTATCATCAACCAACACACACTCTAGTCTTTAGTATTACTATTGTCTATCTACCTTCCACAATTACATATGACCAGGGACATAATAAGGATGTACTTACTCTTACATCTATATGATCTCTTTGTTCAAGTCACATACTTAAAGACATACGTCATTGATTAATTTTTTATTCTTTAAACATTCATTATGTTTCCTCATTATCTCATAACTGAGTGAAATGGAATGAATTGGAAGCTTTCCTTTATTATTAATCAAATCATTTATGTAATATACCATTTCAAACATCATATGATTAGCTCTTTGAGCATACATACCAACACCAACGACTAGAGACACATTATCTGTACATTTTGTACATTGTAGTTGATTGAGTTTTAATAAAGGTAACTCGGCTAATAGCACTGTGTGGTGAATAAAATTTGAGTTTTAATTTGAGTTTATCCTGGATGAAACTCATCTGAAGAATTAAATTAGATTTTCATCTGTAGATGTGTTGGTCGAGTTTGTCATGGGGAAACTTGATCGACCTTGACAACTTTTGAAACCCATCAAGGATTTTGGTAGAGATTATCAAAGATGAACCACAACTGAAAAAAATCCATGTAATGGATTTTAGAAATTGCTACTAGAGTGCTTACAAATTCATTTTAAGTGCTCCTAATTTTTTCCAATTGAACTACAAAACATAGCATCAATACAAATCATTATAAAAATTGTCCTTAGGGTTTTAGAGCATTTTTCCAAAAAAGTGCATTTGCATTGACTTTGGCTTGTATTTGGTCAAGCTAAGGCTTGCAAGAATTCAACATTTTCATGTACCTAATACCTAAAATCAAATATCAAATAGACATATTAGACACATATGAATAGAATGGTTAAGTCATCATCAAAATATAGACAACATAAAACTGTTAGGTAAACAATATCTTGGCAATCAAGGTTGCAGAACTGCGTTACACTTTCTACGATAGAGGCAGAGTACATTACAATAGCGGAAGTAGGAAAAGAAATACCTTGAAATGTGAGATTTCTGGTTGAGTTGGTCATGAATCAGGTTGACCCGACTATATTCTGTGATAGTTAGAGTGTTATTGATTGATCAATATCACAATGTATCATGCATAGACAAATCACATTGATGTGAGATATCATTAACTTTGTGATGTGATTGATAAGAAGTTTATGACAATGAAGTACATTGATATTGAGAGGAATGCTTCTGATACAATGGCCAAGGTGGTGACATGATACAAGTTGTAGCTCTGCAAAGAGCTCAGTGGTATACATTGCCAATGATGATTCTGTGATTACAATCACCTTCTTGGGATGGAAGGGGAGATTTTTGGGCCTAGTGGTCCAACTAAGGAAGAAGCCCATTAGGGCTCCCAAATATCTACTACCTTTGTTGTGGGGATATATTATATCCCAACAGTTGTCACGTGGCTTTTAGAGTAGCAAAGCCAAAGAAAATAAAACAACAACTGCCAACAACATCAAGAAAAGGAAGGTGTGTTGTTTATTATTGTTTGTTGCAGTTATAAGTGGAAAGGCAAAGGAGGAAGAAGGAAGAAAAATAAAAGAAAGAAGAAAGCAAATGGGTAGGATTTTCAAGGCATCTGGTTCTTCTTCTTTGTGTATCTACTAGATTGTACTTTGTGAAAGAGTACGACTTTTTGTGAAGTTCTGGAGTAGTATAATTGTAGGGATCTCTCCCTACGATGCAATATCTTCTTATTTCTCCTTCTTGATATATTATATCAGATTTGGGTCAAAATATGAGAGGAATAGTTGTGTCTCTACTTTGCATAATGGATTTGTCGGTCGTTGTCCCCGTGGTTTTTCCCTCATACATTGTGAGGTTTTCCACGTAAAACTTTGGTTTTTTTCTCTTTTATCTGATTGCAATTGTTATATTGGGTTTACACACTTGTCATTAATGCTTATGCATATATTTGTTTTTTGTTGAATCTTAGTTGCATAGCATATGTGCACATATTACCATCAAACAATCCTAACAGTTCATAATGAAGACTTGGAAACCAAAGCTTTTATCAATGTTTATTCAACCCTAATATGTTGAAGGTTATTATGAATGAAATCACAAAAGTGGATATTTAGGGGGAATGTATCTTGTTTCTAAAATTGTATGGGTTAGGTCAGTCCATGTTGTACTCAAGATAGAAGGAACCTTGCATTAATCAGGGACACATTACAAATTAATTTAAACATAACAATTCTGGGATTCAAAATGAGCATAGTTACTAGGAACTAGATAACAACACCAAAAAAGTCATTTTCTCTCTATTAGAAGAAAATTATGTAGTAAAGGAATTACCAGAACCAATAAACAAAGGTAGAATCATTCAAGAGGATCTCTATTGGAACAAACCCTTCTTAACATCATTGGGTTACAACAATGTTCCTTCATTAAAGGTACAACCTCTCAAGATGCTTACTTGATGTTCATTGAGATGGTGCACACTTGTAAATTCAAAAGGTGTTTGAAAAGGGAAAATATTCTGGCCCATGTCCCAATTGGATTTGGACTTGACTATGAGTTGTGTTGTGCTACCCATCCGAATAGGATTCAAATATAAGAAGATGGGTCCCTATATGCAACATGGAATTGGATTAGGAATTGGAGTAAGATTACTAGTTGCCACCACATGGCATGGAGGTGTATAAATAGAGGCCTTGGGGGACACCATTGATATCAACCCACTAGTTGTTTGTTTTTGGTGCCTTATCTGGCAAAATTGTTTGAAATAAGAACAATTGGTGGATCTCTCTTATGAATAAGAGAGGGTCATTGACTTTTCCATGTAGCAAAGCTAACAGTGGATGGCACATTGGGTGAAGTGAAAGAGCAACTCTCTTGGTGATAAGAGAATACCAGTGACTTTTCCTTGAATCAAAGTAGATGTTTTCGGTTATAGATACAATGCTGGCATAGAGGCAATAGTATGACATGGTTAGTGATCAAAATGACATCAAGTAGGCCCTAGAAATGAAAGAGATATCATGTTAAGATCAATTTCAGAGGGAAGTTTTACACACATTGGGTGTGATTCTCTTCTTCCTCATCGTTGGTCTTTTGGTAGGGGGCTATATGGATCTAGCGGTAATTAAATCTGGAAAGTGAGTGGTAGTCTTGATTACATAGTGCTTGTTGACTGGTATTGCATTGTGGTTTTTCTCTTCTCATCTTGTTGAGGAGAGTTTTCCAAGTTAAATTTGGTGTTTCTTCTTTGGGTCTACATCCTTGTCAGTAATGCTTCCACAACAATTCTCATCACATCTAGAACCGTATTGGTACAACATGTCCAACATGTTGTATTAAAGTGCATGTTGTAGATAGTAGTCCATATGGGGAAGGATGAAGATGCAATGATGATAAAATTGACAGGAACAAATTGGCAAATTTGAAAACGCAAGATGGAGGATATTATATATTGCGAATATCTATACAATCCGATAGAGGGGCAAAATCCAGAGAGTATGTCAAATGCAGATGGAAAAAATTTAATAGGAATATTGTCAGAATAGGGTGAAAGTGTCTCGACAATTCTCTGTTCCATTACATCTCTGAAGATACCAACGACAAAGATCTATGGGAAAATCTCAAGAAATTATATGAGAACAAGACTACCACAAATAAATCTTTGTTGATTAGAAAGTTGGTGAACCTTAAGTACCAGAATGGTACAAGCATTGCCAAGCATATGAATGAATTACAAAGCCTTGTAAATAAACTAGGGTCCATGAAG